>CAMZMU010000110.1:26318379-26632932 GCA_947311845.1 Poa pratensis
ATGTTCAGCAGCTCATACGGTACTAATTAGTGAAGCTCAAGAGAGGAGAGATACATAAGTTACTTCCACAAACCCATAGTCCAGAGGTGGACTACTCCCTCTTCATCATGGAGACGGTGGAGAAGTCGATGGAGAGATGGAGACCACGCCGGCAGCGCCCCGCCGGAGTTTTCCCCCTCCAATCTGCAGCTCCTGATCTCCGTTTCGGTGTTTCTGTGTTTGTGCGGCGCTCCTTCGCGAAACGCCAGGGGACCTTTTTTATAGGCGTTTTTAGGTCAAGACGGAGTCGGTGGACGAAAGATCGACGGCAGCGGAGCCACGAGGCCCAAACGAGTGGGCCCCACGCGGCCACAGTACCTGGCCGCGTGGGCCACCCCCTTTTCGCCTTGCGGCCCGTTTGCTTGCTTCCTTCGCTCCTAGTCTTCTTCCTTCCAAAATACGACCCTGTATTTTTCCAGAATTTTTGACGACGTTTGGGTCCCTGAAACATAAAAGGAAAGAAATAGGGTTTTCTGCCTGCGCAGGGTTAATTCCATAAAAATAGGAAACAATTGATTTATTTCCTAAAATCATTAAATAACAGTAATATAACCCTTATATGATGCAAATATGATTGGAATATGTGTGATATAGTGCAAAGTTCATGTATGCATTTTACATGCATCAACATCCCCAAGCTTAACCAATACTCGTCCTCGAGTATGAAGGTGATAAAACTAACATGGGCTTTGCAATATAGCACTAACAATGGATATCAAAGATGATTGCTACTGCTACATAGAGTCAAATGATTCATTCTTCAAAGGAGTAGCAATATGCAAAATAGTTTATGAAGTGATATCAAGTATTCAATGCAAGGATGTTCAATGATAGTTCACAAAGTGTAACATAGTAGATAGTAATATGGACATTCTTACTTTTGCATACATGTGGTCCATAGAGTGATGATGAAAATCTGAATATGTTTGGTGGACACTTTGGAAAGATGAATAAGTGAGTAGAGGTAAAGCATGCATAAGTTTCATCTAACCTCCAAACTCTCCTACTTAAGTTAATGATTGCAATGTGGTAATACTTGGTGTCAAGCTCTCATTCCCCTATCATAGCATCTTGAATGATTATAGTTTAATGTGAGAGCAAATATGAGTAGTGTGCTTGACAAAGTAAAGGTTGGATGTCTCATGCCCCTTGAATACAAGTACCTACACCATGAGTTACTCAACTTGGGAAAAGCAAGTTCAAGTTATCTATCATTGTAAGTAATAATAGTATCATCAAGAGCGTCAACTGGGGTACCTCTTGTCCCAGGATATGGAACAAGCCCATATCAAAATGACAAGACAAACAAACAAGATGAAAACCTCAACACCCTTTTTATTTACCATTGGAATAGCTTTTTATTGTAAGGTGTGTCATAGATAATTCACCATAGCATGTAAGTAAATTTCCACCATGAATAATGCATGGCTTAGATTAGCGGCCCAGGCGTCTCTCTAACCATTTATACAAACTCATTCAAACTAAATCATTTCCCCCTTATTTCACCATGATAGGCATCCATAGACAAAAGCACATGATATCAACTAAATGGAGCATGTTGAAAGCTTTGCATGTGACAGCACATATGGGCTAACTCCCAACCTCGACATTTATCAAGCCACTAGCATCATAATCTTAATCACAATGGGTCATGTTTTATTTATAGCAATGATAGTAAAAATGTGCATCAAGTTCATGAGAGCTATATAACCAACTTTTCCCATGGCAATCAATAACATAATCATTTTCATTCAGAGGTATAGATAACACAAATATCATGATGAACATACTCGGAATAGCATATAGCTAGTAGGTAGATATGGTGGACTCACTGGAATAACTTTGGTTGAAGGTGTTGGAAACAAGTTTTGACTTGTTGGAATGTTTGGGCTAGCAAAAGGGAGAAAGTTGACCATCTAGATGCATGCATGAGTGTCCATAGAACTAACTAATCCATGTTAAACCAAGTAAAATAACAATCAGCACCAAAACATGAATAAGTTATAGCTCTTCAAAAAGGATTTGCAAACTATTACTCATAAACAAGCTCATGAATCATGCAACTATATGTATCATTAAAAATCAACTCAAACATCCCTTTTCCCAATCTTATAAAAGCATCCAACATATTTCAACCCATATTTCCAGTAGCTCTCCCATATATAAATGATAGTGTGGTGGTCTCTCAAAACAAATCAAACCAAAACAAAACAAAAGACGCTCCAAGTTTATGCGATAAAGTGTTTCGATCGAAAAACAGAAGTTGGACGTGCGCAAACCGAGAGTGTGTAGGTCCAGTGGGGTTGTCTTCACATCCCCAAGCTTATGGTCTTCACCATCCTTGGATAGCTCTTGGTGCATCTCCTCCAATCCCTGTGAAAAAACTTCAAAACACCGTTTCTCCCATTTCTTTTCTGTGGGGTGCATTAATAGTGATAAACAAATATGTTTCTTGCTGCATATAATCCTTGAACAAAAATTCATATGAGATGTCCAGAAAGTGTATAATGTTGTATGCCTACTCATAAACTCAATTGGATCAAAAAGATTCAACTTAAAAGCTCAAAGCATGCATCAAACAAAATGGGACAGAATCTGTCCAGAAAAACAGCAGCAGCAAAACGTATTTTTCTACCCTACCAAACTTTCTCGAAAAATTCCGAAAAAATTCATGCATACAGAGGATGAAAAGTTGCAACTACAGTTCAAATATGAGCTCATTCGGAGTTACAGAATAAGAATTAAAAATCATACCGTGCACTGATTCGTGCAGGAATAAAATCTCCGAACGCTATAAGCAACTTTTTCAAACCAAAAAGGGTAAAACTTGGCACTTTATTGAAAATTCCAGAACCTAAACTAGACACAAAGTCTCTTGTTACAGCAAGAGGACACAAAGAAAATCACACAAAAAATAACCGGGTTGCCTCCCGCAAAGCGCTTTCTTTATAGCCATATAGCTAGGCTTCTTACTTGTTGTTTATTGTGGACGAAGCTCATGAGGGAGCTTGAACTTTGGTGGTTCCCTCTTCCTTGGGAAGTGTTCCATGCACTTCTTGTGTGGGAACTGAAACTTCACATTCCCTTCCTTTGAATCAATGATGGCACCTGTGGTACGAAGAAAAGGTCTTCCAAGAATAATAGGACTAGAGGTTTTATTCCCCATATCCATGATTAGAAAATCCACAGGCACAAAAGTCATATGTAACTCCACCATAACATCACTTACTTTTCCTAAAGCATGTTTAATAGAGTCATCAGCAAGTGCAAGTTCAATGGAGCATTTTTCAAGATTTTTCAATTCAAGCACTTCATATAGTTCTTTAGATAAAACAGAGACACTAGATCCTAGATCAAGTATAGCATGGTGTGTCTCTTTTCCAATAGTTACTAGTACCTTAGGAATCCACATATCCCCAAGCTTAGGTGGTATCATAGCCTCTTGGTTGTACCTAGCAATCTTTTCTTTCAAGACATGATTAGCAATATAAGAACCAAAACCAGCTTGATTAGTGTTGATGGAAGGATCACTTGCAAGTTTTTGTAAGATAGATATTAATTCATGCAAGCTACAATTTTCTAAGTCAAGCAAAGGATCCTTGACTTCACTAAGCATTTTAACTTCCTCAACTTCTACCCAAGCAAGATTCTCATTCCTTTTTCTTAAAGCAGGATTCAAGGCTATTTGGAGGTCATCCTCCTCTTCAACATGATTCTTAATATCCCTGTCCAAAGGTTCCAACATAGAAGATATTCTTTCATTTAATTCCCTAGTCAACTTCTTTTTAGACTTGGCATAGTTCAATATCGTTTCCATTTTTAAAGAGATTCCAGAAAGAGTGTTATTTGTCTTTTTCATCCTAGATTTGGTATGAAGGATAAATGAATGCATCTCATTTTTAGTAGGATAATCCTCCATATAAGTTTGTAGACATAATGTTGACCTATCCATAGAAGCTTTTAGTTGTTTGATCCAGTTTCATCTTTGGATTCTATAGAATTCCCAAATAAATTTTCCATCAAGTTATTAGCATGTGAGGGATTTCCAGAAGCAAATTTTCCACAAGTCAATGAGTCTAGAAAACATTTTGACCAACCATCTATACCTTTATAGAAGTTTCTTATCACAGTGGCAGGAGTATATTTAATGACACCATTTTTACTAGTGTCCTTAATTCTATACCAAGCATCCATTAACGACTCTCCATAGTATTGACCAAAGTTGTTCATTTCAGCACTAGGATTCATTTTAGCAAGTTTTTTTTGTATTTTTTATTTTTTATGCAAAACTGAAAATAAATATGCAAGCGGAATATGATATGCAATGACACTAACAAAACAAATAAATTGCTTTGTAAGTAAAGATGGATAAGATGGTGCTCACGTAGGTGCAACCTCCCCAAGCTTAGGTGTTAGCACAAGTTGGTGAAGTTGACTTCGTTGTGAGATGAATGCGATGATGCACACCCTTGGATAAATCTCTCAGCTATGATTCCCCGGCAACGGCGCCAGAAAACAGTCTTGATGGCCCTTGAAGAGGTTGATCTACGACGCCAGAAAACACTTTGCTTGATCTCCGGTGCGTAGTTACCTGCGTCAAAAGTAAATGGGTTAGGTTGAGACTCCAAGTGCAGAGTGTGTAGTAGTGGAAGACGTGTTTTCCCCACGAGGGTGACTCGAGGGTTTAATATCGAACTCTCGGGGAATCAGTAGTGAAGATATATCTTCTTATCCTTCTTTTGGTTACCTACAAAACAAAGTTAAATGTTTTGGTCCTCAACCTCACCTGTGGTTGTCAAGCACAAGGTGTAAGAATGATATCAAGATAGTTATGCAATGCAAACAGGAAATAAATATGCAATGGTGGTGGATGCAATGGTAAATGATATTTTTGGGTTTTTTAATGATGTATGCAAGATGAAAAGTATTTTTGTATTTTCGGATTTAATGATGGCTGAAAATGGAAAAGTGGTATATGGTGTTGGAAAGGTGTTTCTTATGATTAAAAATGGACCGGGGTTCATGGTTTCACAAATGCACTCTCTCTTTATAAAGTGGCAGACAATGGATCACACACGGAGTTAACATATGAGATTGCAACACAAAGTTTGATAACAAGTTACTTAGATATATGGGCATCACGTCCTAACATAGAGACCTTTTGGTTATTAGTCTCTCTTATACTCTACCAAGATGCGAACCAAATCATAACACCTCAGTAATTAAGATGACTCAGAGTATAGCAATAAGTTTCATGACATGAAGTGAAAATAAGAACATGCTGGATCTAGTCACAGGAAGAAGCTTGGTCACCCTCAACCCTTGCAGGATGGTATTTAGTTTATCCCTAGTGAGGTAACAAAGTAAGGTAAACACCCAAGTGGATCGCGATATTAAGTTGTCAGCTTACCGCACTCAGCACTCCCCGTTACTCCAACTAATGCACACATCACCCCACACACGCTCTCATAAACATGCTTGATCATAACAAGTAGACAAGAACGGGGTACATAATATGCATCTATACTCATAACAGAAACAAACATTGCAATCTCAAACATATATTAACTGATAGAAAGATCCACCACATAGGTATTACAAATATGACCGTAATCATGTTTAGCAGCTCATACGGTACTAATTAGTGAAGCTCAAGAGAGGAGAGATACATAAGTTACTTCCACAAACCATAGTCCAGAGGTGGACTACTCCCTCTTCATCATGGAGACGGTGGAGATGTCGATGGAGATGAAGGAGACCACGCCGGCAGTGCCCCGCCGGAGTTTTCCCCCTCCAATGTGCAGCTCCTGATCTCCGTTTCGGTGTTTCTGTGTTTGTGCGGCGCTCCGTTCGCGAAACGCCAGGGAACCTTTTTTATAGGCGTTTTTAGGTCAAGACGGAGTCGATGGACGAAAGATTGACGGCAGCGGAGCCACGAGGCCCAAACAAGTGGGCCCCACGCGGCCACAGTACCTGGCCGCGTGGGCCACCCCCTTTTCGCCTTGCGGGCTCCGTTTGCTTGATTCCTTCGCTCCTACGTCTTCTTCCTTCCAAAATAACGACATCTGTATTTTTCCAGAATTTTATGACGACGTTTGTGTCCCTGAAATATAAAAGGAAAGAAATAGGGTTTTCTGCCTACGCAGGGTTAATTTCATAAAAATAGGAAACAATTGATTTATTTCCTAAAATCATTAAATAACAGTAATATAACCCTTATATGATGCAAATATGATTGGAATATGTGTGATATAGTGCAAACTTCATGTATGCATTTTACATGCATCAGCATGCTACTTGCAACAGCAGGACCACCTCTCTAAGCATGATGACCACCATCTGATCTTGTCCAGAAGGGTAGCTTCACGTTCCTCCTGCCTCAACTCCAGGTCTTGCCTCCTATCCTCTGCCCATCCAGTTGCTTCGATTGCATCATGCCCTGTCAGATAGTTGTGCTCAACCAAATAGTGAACATACTCCATCTCCCAATGGAAGAACTTGAAACATCGCTAGAACAAGACCAATACAAGCTTCAGTTAACACTAACAGTGGATAGACACAAAAAGCAAATCCAGAACAAGATAATCATGTCAAACAATTGAAGATCGAGCACCTACCCCATGCCTCTCGCACTTGTAGAAGACCGATCCTTTGTGCAGGTCCGTGTTGGAGGTCTTCACCAGGACGGTGCGGCGACAATCGGGGCACGGAATCTAGGGGATGAGGGGGCCGTGGCGGCGCACAACAGACCGGGATGAACTTGCGGACGACATTGCGGTGGCGGATGTGATCAGCTACGGTGACGGCGATGCACCTACGACGGCGAGCTCGGGCTAGGGTTCAGTGGCGGAGGGGATTTGGGATTTTTCAGAACGCGAGAACACAGGGGTGCCTGCTTTAGTTCAGTGGCGGCGGAGGGGTTGAACCGTGTGTCGCGCATGGATCAGGGTTGTTTGCATAAAAAGACCACCTCGACCGCTCCGCAAGAGGCTGACATCTTGATCCACTCTCCGGCACCGCACCAGATACTACGCTATGCCCTCGGCGGTGACCGTGTACGACACACTGGCGCGTATACAGTGACCGACCACGACGAGTAACATGGTCAAATACGGTGACCATTGATGGATTTTACTCGAAGACTTTTGTCTTCCGTAACAAGGTGTTTGGTGAGTCGGTGTTTGGCTCATTTTCTCCTACTATGTTTGACGTAAATCTTCACAAAGAAACCATATAGATTGCTAACCCCAGCCAGACACACTAATTGTGGTTCATGCTCAGACGCAATAATTGTCGTGGCTATAGTGTTAGTTTCTTCGTTGCGTGAGTTAGGGACTGCAAGCGAAATACCAAAGGCTGAAGAAGGAGACCTCGTTATAATTAGTGGTTAGCACTAGGAGTGCTCACCACATCAAGCTAGGTACCGAAGGCCTGATTGACCTTGCAACAACCGTTACTAGATATGAAAAGCTAGAGGTTGCAATGAGAGGTGAGCTTATTTTGAGGAGATCAACGAAGCTGAGGAGGTTGCGATGCAGATGGAGGCGACAATGCAGATGGAAACACAGATAAATGGTGGAGGCGGTTGATATGACGAAAGAAGGCCGTGTTGTATCCGGCTGTTCAAAAGCGAAACACTGTACATAATAAGCTCTACACACCATGTACCAACGTCGGGGGTGGCCAAATTGCGGCCTTTTGCCAATTATGTAAGCAACATTCAAAGTCTACCGCGCACCTCCTTTCCAATATCGTTTCTCCCATCGAATTTGGTACATGGGGAAAGATTAGCTCGGCCTCCAAGAGCTTGATGTGGATGGATGTCATCAATTTTTTACCGTCAAAGAATGGTGGTGCTCGGTGGGCAATCTTCAGGTGTGTACCCACCGCAGGGCGCTCCTATCCTTTCTCATGTTTGCTTCCTGGGAGCTATGGAATGAGCGGAACATTATGTTGCAATCATTTATGGACTTATGCTTTTAAACAATTTTGTCCTTTTGGTTCAACCGACTTTATATGATATTGGATGCATTGAGCATATATGCTAGAAGCATTTGTTTTCACGTTTACAGAAAATGACACACTTTTCCAACGTTTCGCTTCAAGCCAAGTGGTGATTTCTTGTGTACATTTTTGCTACATGGACGTGTTCGAAATGTCGCAACGTTGTTTCACTACTTTTACTACCCACAGAGAATGTTGCGAGCGGTGTTGCATACACACTTTAAAATTGTTGCATCAAGAGGTTTGATGTTACATTGATCGAACTAGCTATCAAGTGATACCAGTTGGCTCTAGTGATAGCAGGTTCCGCCCCCGTATCCGTCGGTTGATGCTTAGCACCAGTCGCGGAGCCAGCCGAAAAATCTTGTGGGGTTAGAGCGCATAGATAATCAGGATATGTACATAAATTTAGATAAATTGAATGGGTTTTTGGAAGAAGAAAAACTTTGGGGTCTGCTGACCGCATAGCTAAACTTAGCTCCGCCACTGCCTAGCACAAGCCCAAACCATATTAAAGGTTCCATATTAATTACCAACACCTTACACAACTTAATTAGGACAATACATCTATGTGACTAATGCTTTGTTCTTTATATATCTACTCCATCTCTCCTCCATATTGATAAAAGGCAATGTTATCCCACTTTCGCCTTTAGCCTTGGATTTGTGCATTAGATATGTGTCCTCAATATACACGAAACGGGAAAAAATATTAGAGTACCAAAGAAATATAAGAACAAAAGGGAGCATGAGGCATCGGGAGTAGTGTCATTGCCATGCTCTTGTAGATCACGAACTTAGGGGGAGGCAGAGCTGATTGGACCGCGCGGTTGTGAGAAAATGGAGCTCCCTTCAAGCATTGAAGAACTTGAGGGGAGCCGTAAGAACCAAATTGTGAAAAGTCAAATTCAAAAATTTAGAAGGAAGTCATTGAAAGGTTTGTCTGTTCAAAATCGCTCTCATACAACAATTTCGCAGAAGGCATTTAATTTTTGCAGCCTCACATGAAAGCGGGGAGAGTGAGATATATCTTTATATTCTTTCTACACACAAAAACTAAGAACAGCTAGATTACGTGCATATATGTGTGCAGAAACCAGAAAAAAAAAATCAAGCAGCTAGCCATTTCCTGATTTTTTATCCCCTCTATCGTCTATCCGTGTGTGTGTTTTATACGTAGTATTTCATTCTGGATCAACATGCATAGAGCAACGAGGTCTTAATTTGATTTTCTCTACTTTTTTTTTGAGCATACAAACCTCCACCCCCTATCACATACTGACGATTATAGGGACACCCTCTGGTGGAGATAAAAACCACACATGCCGGCCAATAGAAAGATAAATGGAGCCTCTCGCCAGGTTGTGTGCATCGACATTCGCCGATCTTCTTTCGTGGACGAACTTGACATGGGTGAAGTCTCTAGATCGCGCCTTAATCTCCTTGACGATGTGACCATAGGAGCTCTTGCCTTCACCCGTGATACTTCTCACCACATTGCTGCAGTCTGAGGCCACCCTCATCCTTTGCAAGAGAAGATCAGCAGCAAGTGCTAGCCCTTCCCTGCATGCCATGGATTCAAGCGTTTCTGCATCAGTCACGCCTCGTAACACTACCGAGGACGCGCCGTTGAACTTACCATCCGCGTCGCGAACCACAGCCGCTACAGCTGCCTTGTCTGTGTTCTTTGAAGTTGCAGTATCAACGTTTATTTTGACCATATCAGATGGTGGCGAGATCCAAGCGGGACCTAGAGATGACTGTCCTCGCCCTCCCCGCCCTCTAGTGTCAGCTAGTGCAACCACCTGCAAATCTGCTATTAAGCTCTCCACGAAGCAATTCGTCGACAACGGGCTTTGGAAAATGTTTTCGTGAATTGCTTTCCGCCTTGCGTGCCACACTGCCCACAAGGTAACCAACGTCCTTGTCAAATCAGGGTGCGTTAGGCCTCTGATTATGATCGCCAGCCAGGCCTTGGCGTTCGGCTCCTGCAGACTCCCGATCAAGTCTGTGATTTCGTCTGGTGCAAGGGCCCAAACTGAACGTGCCATATTACTCTAACAGAGAGTGTCTCCAAGAATCCTGCTACCCACATAACGAACAAACTCGATGAGGAGCCATGTTCCTGTGGTTAAAGACATCCATCGTCGGAAGAGATTGCCTAGCGAGCCTCCAAAGGAAGACTTTGATTTTCGAGGGTACTTTAACTTTCCAAAGTTCAGTCCATTCCTTCTGTCGCTCATTTTCTCCTGACGAACTGGCCGGTCGTCAAGCCAAGCCGTCCTTTGCTCTCTAGTAGATACAAGCATGCGGTATGCGGACCTCACCAAAAAGATCCCGCTCTTCTCATAATTACATGCCCAGAAATCTTCTTGTCTTCTCGTGCTAAGCGGAATTTTCACAATTACTTCCCTGTCCATAGGCAAGAAATAGGTGCAGATTTTCTTCATATCCCACGACCCCGTGAGAGAATCGATCAGCTCGCTGACCATCTGTGGGGATTCATCGCTGATACATGCGATAGGCCTAAGCATACCCTCCCTTGGCAACCAGTTTGTATTCCAAATATGAGTACCTTCTCCGTCTCACCGCTCGTGGATCCCGCCGACTCTAGGCCGTCGAATCCAGGAGTCGGCAGGACTGACCTTGTACGTCTCACTGCTGGCCGATCCAGCCGACTCCATGGAGTCGGCATGACCTGCGTCCTTCCCAGAACTCAGTGGAAAAGACAACCGAGATGATAGCATGTGTCATTGAACATGAACAAATTAACGAATCCACAAGTTAACCATCACACAAAAAAACGGAAGAACATAACCAAATAGATAAAAACCATCAACGTATGAGAAGATGTATGAACAAACTATTACACCGCAATCCTAGCCGCACGTACAACAAACGACTATATTTATGGCGGACGACGTAACGAAATCTTTATTGGCTAGCCATCTTTATTTTATTACCCAGCGAGACATGCAAGTCGTAGCACACCAATATTAGATATTTGGCCACCCGATACTTCGCCTCTGCGCGCCGTCGGCCAACGTCGGCTCCCTGGAGTCGGCACCTCCTTGAAAACCGCCATGAACATGCGGATATATAAATAGCAAAATACGATTCAAGCCTTCATCTTCTTGGCCTCGTTCATTCCAACGTCCTCTTCTATCAACCTGCTGACACATATATCTGACTTAATACTGAACATGAGAATTGGAAATGACACGACAAATGACACATCCGAAATCAACGTCACCTCTTATCCACGGTGACAACGAAGGAACCTGATTCATCAAACGCAGGTAGGTCGACCTGACAACGAAGGAACTTTATAAGAAAGACGAAGTAAATATGAAAAGGAAAGCATACATACTGAAAACACGAAGGATCACCTCATTAGATTGCTCTCAAATGGCCGACTCCAACACGACTTGAGGTTCACGTGGATGAAGCTCGAATTGTAAATCAGATTCCACAGAACCTTCACAGCCGGTCGAAAGAGCAACGGTATGATTTTCCGAGTTCATCATTGATTCATCCCGACTCGAGTCGAAGTCGGCAACGGATTCGCAACAAATTAGTGGAAATTGGACGTGACAATTGGAGGCGGCAACAGCTTCGCAGGAACCCGGAGGAGATTCGATCTGAGAATCCATGTCCATAACGAAATCACATTGACCCGCAGGCTGATCGACCTGAGAAGCATAGTACAACATGTCATCACACTGACTATCGGATTCTGGCTCCTGGAACAACGATTTCTTCGCAGATAAAGCAGAGACATCATCGACATCGCTGCAAATAAGACAAAAAGAAACTGAGTACAACACCTAAAAAACTCCACGTGCACACATAATACATATGTTGTGGAAACCAGCCCATGAGACGTACCTACTCACTACAGTCTTGGATCCAGAGACCTTCATGACCAACGATGGTACCGACACATCAAGTGTTTCAGGCGGCGTATGCACAATCACTATCTGAGGAACACCCTGTTTTACAAATAAAATGATGAGATGGTTGAATACAAACTTATAAAAAAAAAGGTAATAAGCATATGTATATAGCAAGAAAAGGCCAAACTGCGTCGAGGTAAAAACCAAGATATGAACTCACCAAGCAAGCATTCTCAACACGAGATGATGTCTCGGTGGAAGGTGTAAGTAACACGTCTTGACGTACAGAACTGAATACATCATTGGAAAGACTGCTGGACGGAGGCACTGGTAAACCATGCCGACAACGGATAGGCACAAAGCTAGGCTGCCGCCTATATTCCTTGACGATTCGATGAACCTGATAAGATGACCTCTCAGACTCTGGATCAAAACTCTTTGACGTCACAGAAACAACCAGGTGAAACCTCCTCGATACGACCGCAGCAATTTCTCTTGGAGTAAAAGCATCCGTGCGTCCAAACATAACTGTCTCACTAAGTGATACACCGTGAGGAGCCCTGGATCGGAGAAGAGTCATGACTGGCCTACCAATTAACTCCTTGGCAACTCTATCAAAAAACACAAACTAAACCTCATCGTCATCGTTACACCCAACATAAGAAAGTTGGTATCTGCGAAAATAAGGTAAGCCGGCATCAGCAAAACAACCACAAACCATGCACATATATGACAAAAATAGGATAATCACCTTGGCACGGCGCCTTTGCCACCACACGACTAATCAGGACACTTGTACGCATCCCCACAAGGAACTGTGCCCTTACCACAACCCGTACAGGAGGAAAACCACCAACGTTGCGTCGGACTAATACGTTTGATTTCCATGTCACAATAGAACTTCGTTCCTTATAAATAAACAACATACGATCTACGTTGTAAAATATAATCGAATACAACTAAACGTGCATGTACACATCTATAAAATTAAAGACCGGCAACCAACCGAGTGGTCCCAAATATTCAGATCAACCAGTTCCCCAACAGTTTTCGTCGCAAGATCAACATGGGCGCTTATCTCGGCAGCAGACTTGCTTGGAAGGGAAATGCTTTGGACAGCGGGAATCTTATCCTTTAACCTATACAACCAAAACAATCCGAAACAAAGTCTTTCTTAGACCAACAAATACCATACTTTGCATGCAACTCTCGTATCTCAAGAAGATCTTCGTCAATGTACCAACGACACGGGGCACTACCGCTCTGCCCCCTAGAACCTTCGAACAGAAATAACAAACACGTCTAAATTTGGGATCATTTGAATTAAATGGATAAACTCACAAGAAGTTACTCCGAGATACTAACCTTCAAAAACCTTTACCATAGTGCCAACAAAAATCGCACCGACTGGTCCATCAAAAGCAGTAGCTCGTTCACCCCACAGAATAATACTGATCTGAAAACCACTACAAAACAAAGGAAACAGACGATGAACAAAAAAACTATAAATCTTGCCGACTCCATGGGACTCCCGACGGAGAAAGCCATTCCGGCCGACTCCCGGGAATCGGCCAATTCAAACATTTTCTGTTCAGTGAAACGGAGAAGGTCATTCCGGCCGACTCCCAGGACTCGGTGATGCATGTAAAATGCATACATGAACTTTGCATTATATTACTTATATTCCAATCATATTTGCATCATATAAGGGTTATATCAATGTTTTATAATGATTTTGGGAATATTTCATAGTTTTCCTATTTTTATGGAATTAACCCTGCACAGGCAGAAAACTCTATTTTCTATATTTTGATGTTTCAGGGACCCAAACGACGTCCAAATGACCTAATATTTTACGAGCATCAATATTTGGAAGGAAGAAAGCATAGGAGCCATGGAAGCGCACGAAAGGAAGTCCGAGGAGGATTTTGGTGGGTCCTCTGGCCACGTGAGGCACCTCCTTTTCCCCCTCGTGGCTCCGATGCCATCCGTTTTCGTCTCCGTGGATTCGTCTTGACCTAAAACCGACTATAAAAATAGTCCCCCGAGGAGTTTCGCGAGGAGGCGACGGAGGAACACAAAACCCCGAAACAGAGAGTCAGAAGGTTGCCGCCGGAATCACCTCCGAGGGCTCCACCCCCCTCCGGCGTGTTCATCATCAACATCTACATCTAGATCATCTCCATCTCTCCACTGTAAACTCTTGGCAAACATGATATATGATGCAATATACTATTCCCTTGATCTATTGTGTCTCCACATCTATGTTTGAGAAGTGATTTGTTCATGTCAATTGTGAAATAGTTCGTTGATTGGTTGCATACAAGTTTTGTTATCTTTTATGATTGTCTTGATGTACAATGTATGAGTGCACGCATATATTGGGGAATGCATGTAAGGTGATCGCCGTAGTGTAATGGATTGAGTAGGACGGGTCGGAGTACTAAGACAGAAACCGTGGTCTGAGACTTGAAGTTACATTATGGGGGATATATATGGGGGACCCTAGAACTTAAGGCTATGGTGGGACAATTATGTCTTAATAATTCTTGTGCTGCACATTTACTTGGTCATGAGATCCATCATAAGAGTTGTGTAATTCGCTCATTTACTTGGCTACACCTATTTATGGCTCCTTCCTAGAAGAAACAATTAAGACTGAAACATGTGTTTCACTAATTGTGACAACCACACGAATGAAATAACAATTGCTAGAACATTTGCTCCCTTGAGATATTTGCTACTTGCTACTTTGAGAAACTTGCTGTAAGAAACTTGCGTTTGAAACTTGATTGAGAAACTTGTTACTAGATAAACCCATTCCACATCACTTGCTTTCATTAGTTAGTTCCTTTCATATTTAAACTTATTGCTTTGCACAAATGGCCATATAAGAGGGTTATAGGGTTTTAGAGAATAGATAGTTTACCTTCAGCTCCTCGTGGGTTCGACACTCAAATACTTATCGAATTATGCTACAGTGATTCCTTACTCTTGGGGATTATCACTCAGCCATAACTCAATTTGTATGAGTGTCAGTATGTCAGTTTTGATGTATGACGTCTAGGTGGTTTAGGAACCTTCTCTTTATTGTGGACTGGGCACGCCGACTCCAAATAAATCAATTAGGTTCGGATGCATACCTAAAATCACTCAAATAAACGACGCTCTTGGTAGCTGGCGCGGACCGGGATGCCGTATGATACTCGCTAGGCGGAGACACCCCAGTTATAATACCAACAACATCTGCAATGATGAAAAAAATACAACAAAAGGTAAGCAATACGATGATCAATTAATCTATTAGAAATAAAATAATAACAACGAAAGTAACCTGTGAAATAATTTGGAAAATCACAAGGGTTTGGAAGCTTGTTGATGGGCATCAAAGCGTAGGTACAAAAGGGATAATCCATGACAGACTGAAGTATACGTTCTACAGTCGTATACCTACCAAACCTAATCATGAACTGACCCTCCACTGGCATGTAACCATTTTTCTTCGAAGTCACTATAAACTGTTGGTTCTAACCCTGGTTCGTTACGAGCAAAACTAGATCGAAAACAAGCACTCAAGCAAAAACTAGAAAACGATTTTTTATTGCCACAGGCACGTATCGCGCCTGCTTTTCTTCCTTTATTTCTTCTCTGATTTTTGTTTTGTTACAAGCAGCAGCCCCTGGCTGCTTTTATACACGTCCACAAGGGACTACCGAGCTGGACTAGGACTAGGAATCCTAACACTAGTAGGACTCGTACAGAAAACGTCATCAGTGGCGGACCAATTTCACATTCTGTGGCGCACCCCAGATTTGCTGGGTGCGCCACAGAAATCTCGCCACAAAAATTATTTCTGTGGCGCACCGAGCGCGGTGCGCCACAGAAATAGCACGACAGCACCCCTATGCAGAGGAATTCTGTGGCGCACTGTTCCTTGGTGCGCCACAGAAAGTGGTGCGCCACAAAAACAAAAAGCGTGCGCCATAGAAATTTGAAACAGAAATACTGGTATTTTTCTATTTTGCTGTACAAATACAGGTATATACAGGATTTATACATGTTTATACAGAAATACATGTATATTGACAGGTATATAAACAGACAAACACATTAATCAATATGTCATCACACATATTACTTAGTGCCCGATCGAGATACGTATATACACATAGTCACAAAAGTGCCGAATGTTTCATCATTTCACACTACATATTACAAATCAAGTGTTCGCCGCCTAACTATGATCAAATGTAGTACACATCGGTGATGATGGTGAGCAAGAGCGCGCGGGAGCATGCATGATCATGGAGTCCTCTTCTTGAGCGGCGCCGGGAACGGTAGAAAGCCTTCTTTCGTCTTCCACTCCCTGGTGTCATTCTTTGCCTCTAGTCATTCTTCGATATCCCTCTGATAGAACCCTGAAGATGGATTGGGATATATATTGGTTAGTGATATAAATAGAGTATAATTTATTCATCTAAGTAGAGAGGCAAGCCAATCAATCAATTGTCATGGTTGGAAATCATATGGCTATCCTATTTGGGTTTCATAGCATAGCATATATATAATATATAACCCTACACATGCACTTCTATAATACCTCTGGGTAGTGGTAGGACCCTGATTTGTGGATGACATCGTCGAGGATGATCGTTGACAACTGTAGCCGGATGCGATGGAAGTCTGTTCTGTAATCAGCATCGGTGAGAGCATCCGCCATTTTGGTGTATTCTGCGAGACCAGATGGAATCTTCGTTTTCTCGTAATCCCGGACAATCGCTTTAAGGTGATGGAGGGCGTAGTAGGCCTCCTTCACGCTGCCATCCAGTTGCTTGATGCAATGGAAGCCGGTCCCATGCTGGAACTTGTGTGTGTTTTCGTCCGTGAAGAATTTCGACTTCTTATGGAAGGGGCCGCCCTTTTGGGCATAGGCCTCGAGAGCGTCATCGAGAACACCCTTTATTCTGGTGTATCGTCTCGGCGTGGATTTATTCCCCGAGTCCAAATAAGTGGCAATGGACCACCTCGGGGATACGTAGATGAGTGCGCAGTACTTGTCCCTGCTCAACACAATTGAAACGGAATGTTGGACAAAGGATCAGCGATGGAAGAAATGTACAAGAATGCATAAGATCCGACGGTGGCGAGCGGATGTGTACTTACTCGAAAAAGAAAGGCAGAAGAAGGACGTTCTTCCTCTTGTTGGCCAGCATGACCCTTACGAGGTACTCCGTGACCGTTTCCCGTGTCTTTGATCCTTCCACCAGATGGCTGTCGCGCATGTAGTAGGGATCC
Organism: Poa pratensis; assembly: GCA_947311845.1. Classification (NCBI taxonomy): domain Eukaryota; kingdom Viridiplantae; phylum Streptophyta; class Magnoliopsida; order Poales; family Poaceae; genus Poa; species Poa pratensis. Next base: position 26,335,614 of record CAMZMU010000110.1, read on the forward strand.
ACTATCGCGACGTACGGGGTATCATCTCTCCTGATCTTCATCGCCACATCCAGCGCATATAGGCGGACCATGTTATAGTCCAGCCGTTGAGTGTGATAGAGTTTGAAGATGTCCTCGTACGCTATGAAGAACACATCCGCGGGTCTTCCTGGACGAAGTCCACCAGCTCGTTTGGCACCTTGACCGCGAACACCGGGTAACTCGGCTGCTTGTCTTTAAGAAGGAGCTCCTCTAGATGCAAGATAGATTCCTGCAAGGCAATCATGGGTCCTTCTGCAAGGCGGAGCAAGTCCCCAGACAAGATAGGTTTACCAGCTTCATGAACTCGGGGGAAGCCATCCGCACGGGGTGGAATCGTGTCTTCAAGACCCCGGATCTTAGGAGCTGGCTGGCTCGCAGAGGTGGAGGATCCTTTTCTCTTCCTGTGCTTCTTGTTCTTCGTCTCTGTGGATTGTGGGGGTGAAGTGAACCCCGCTTTAACAGTTTCTTTCAGTGTGTTAGGGCTGAAAATGTTACCCGGTTGAGCTTGATGATCGCCGGCATCCGGAGGCGTGTCGGTGAAGGCCAGGCGTTGTGTGCATGAAGTGGGATGAGCAGGTTGACCGCGGTGGTCACGGAAGGGTTCTTCATCCACAAGAGGCATGTACATACCATCCATGCAGGCGCCAGTGTTGATGTAGTCATCGACGTTGACATCATTCTCCTCCTCCTCATTGTCGTCGTTGCCACCAAGTTGAGGTGCAACGGCTTTGTCCTAAACATAAACAATAGCACATCCGTTAGTCGGGAAAGTCGGAAAGTCGGGGAATTCGGAAAGTCAGAACTAACCTTGGACGGTTGCGGTGAAGATGTTCCCAACAACTGTTTGTGGCGGTTGGTGGCGGCGACGACTGGCGGTAGCTTCCGGCCGGTGGTGGCAGCGACCGGCGGTAGCTTCTGGTGGTGGTGGCGGCGACCGGCGGTTCCTTCTGGGTGGTGGCGACGGCTGCTTGTGGCGCCGGTTCATCTGCAACAGCTTTTTGTGCCCGCCTCGACGGGGGCCGAACGACCTGGGGCCGGGGCCTCGAGGTGGCACCGCCGGTGCGCCTGACCCCATGAAGAACATCCCCAAGAAGAATCTGGGTCTTCGGCCATTCCAGCATTCACTACCCGCATTTGCCAAGCTTCATGTGTTTCTCGGCTCCTTAAGGTTGCTTAGGGGGTCGATGTCACAGAACTCAGGCAGTACATCCCTCACATTTACTTTCATCACGAGCTCGCTCATTCGGACGTTGTGGATATCGCGGGTCAAAGGTTCTTCGGTCGAGGCCCTTGCGACTTCCTTCAACTCGCCGTCGGCCCCCACCCTATGCAGGAGTATGCAAGGCATGTCCTGGGAGTCAATACATGTTGGGCACCATGCATGAGATATGGCAGTCATCAAAGGCATATATAGTCATAGAAGATGTCGCAGACTAACTAATTAGTTACCTTGGTGATGGCGTCGAGCTCGGCTAATGTCGAGACAAGGGCGCCGGTGCCGGCGGCCGGCCTATCATTCTTTGGCCGCTCGTGCGCATTATCATTATTCTCCGGCCTTGGTGTATGTTGATCCACGACAGGGAGCACCGGTGGGGTCACCAGGACCGGCGACACATTATTGCTGGAGGTGCTGCCGGCGAAGCTGGGCACGTGTATCGGCCCCTGTTGACCTCTCGCGTTCCAGGCAGCTAACCCCTCCATCAACCCAGGGGGTAACATCATCCGGAGCTGCTCGTTCACCTTCTCGGCCACTAGCTTGTCCACCGTGGTAGAGTCCACCTTTTCTTTCTCTAGTGTCTCCAGCTTCTTCCTTAGCTCGAGAACCTCGGCTCTATCTTTAGCCGGCTTCCTCCTCTCCTTTTTCTTGTCGGTGTCCGTGCTGTAGTACTCGATGAACTTCATCGCCGTACCAAAGCCGGTCACACGGCCAGCTGACGTCGGCGGCTTTGACTTGTCCCTCCCCTTGAAAACGTTCATCGCCCGGTTGAAAGTCGTGTCCCACAGGCCGGCCTGAGCCTCCTGGGACGACGGGCCGGCCTCAGCCTCAGCCTTCAACTCAGCCTCCTGCGGACAAAGGAAATAAACGTGAACCCATGTAGAAATCAACGCAAATGGACTTTGAGATGTCCGCGGTAATTAAGTTCCTTACCAGCGTTTTCTCGAAATCCAGCACATCTTTATAGTCGGTAACGAATTCCCCCGTCCCTGGCTTCAGATAGTAGCGGGACTGAACAAAGTTCCTAACTTGCTCGTCTGTGATTTTATGCCACGGTTCTCTTTCCCAAGTCTCGCAACCTCGGTATCCTCCTTGTCCCAAACGGGATGTTTTCCTGCGTAACCGCCGCTTCCCAAATGATGGTTACCTAAGTTCAGTGCCCGCATTTTCTTCCCCCACTCGGTCCATTTTTCAGCCTCCGGAGATGCCAAGGACAACTTCAATGCCTCGAACTCTTCTATGTCGATGTACGGCTCTTTGGCACTGATCTCTTCCCAGCTTAGACCCTTTTCAATCTTCGCCTTCACCCGGCCTCTCCAGCTGGTCAAGGCGGTGTTCATCTTCGTGATGGCGAAGCTGTCCACCTTTTTGTTTCCATCATCCAGGAAAATGTATCGTTCGTGAAGCTTGTTGAGGAGTTGTGTGCGCAAAGCCTCATTCTCCGCGTTCCTGAGGTCATACGTGTTGATTGACACTGTTTCCGGAGGATGCACCCTAGTTGCATGCCGTACCCTTTTGCGATGTTCCTAGGCTCCTGGGGTAGGCCACTTTTCGAGACCTTAGTGAACGTGTCGGTGACGTTGCCGATCGCTTGCGGTGTCCGGTCCTTCCTCTGCTTCTTAAGCTTCTTAGCGGTCGGGTTACCACCACCACCGCCATCCGTGTGGTCGCCACCCCCGACATCCGTGTGGTGGTCGCCGCCCTCGGTGGTGGTGGTTGCGTCCCCATCTCCGTTGGTGTCCTCCGCATCCTCCGCATCCTCCATCTCTATCAGAAAGTCACCATCGCTGTCACGAGCTAGTTCGGCGGCCTCCGCATCCTCCATCTCCAGGTTCACTTCCCAGAACGGCTTGTTCTTTTCTCTAGCTTGTTCTTCGACGCTCATGTTTGCACTGCATTGAAAAAGAGGAAAAAAGTTAGTACAACAAATATAACAAAACCATCACTTAATTTAGTACTAAGATACCCAGCCCATGCATTAGCCGCAATACCCCATATGTCCTATTTTTGGCAAAGTCATGCTAAATTTCACGAAATTTTTTGGCATGACCTTTGCTAAAAATAGGACATATGGAGTACCCGAATTTGCCGGAATGGAAGTTAATCGACGTTCCGGCAATCTCAAGGGCCTCACGGGGTACCTGCAAACATTTCACAAAAAATATCCACAACTCCGGCCGGCATCTCCGGCCGGCATCTCCACGACACGATGGTCGGAGCACAAACAACCACGACACGATGGTCGTGGACACATATATATCCATCAACACCATTCACAACACATCCATAATTTCTCACCACTTGTCGACGAGCTCCGGAACAGCAGCGTCGAGGTCTCCTCTTCAAACTGCATAGTACATAAAAAAGTCAAAACTTGTGAATAAATTAACTTCACTTGTGCTATATTCCCTGACCATGCAACTACATTAAAATTAAATCTAGCCATGTAATCTACATCCTACTGCCACATCCTAGCAAACTACTGCCACATCCAACAGCAAGCACAAGGAAGTCCAACAGCAAGCACAAGGAAGTCCACTTTGTATCTACATCCTACTGCCACATCCTAGCAAACTAAATTAGGCTACTAGCTACTGCCACATCCTAGCAAACATCTTCTACATCCTACTGCCACCATGAATTATGGAGCAGAAGACTATATTAGGCATACACTATTATTTATTTCCTTTTTCTAGCAAACTAAACCTAAGGCATTAAGCATGTACAGGGATGGCTATAAATTTATTTACCCAATGGTACACCAACAGCAAAGAACTAGCCCTAAACCACTAAACCATATTATTTCTTTCCTAGCAAACTAATACTATGCTAGAAAAAAATATCACCATATTATTTCTTTCTTTCTAAGAAACTAGCCCTAAACCACTAAACCATAAATTTTACTCCAACAGCAAGCACAAAGCACCACATACAGAGCAAACTGAATTTCACTTAAGTTTCAGCACTGCAATTTCAGTGAAGTATTTCACTTAAGCATTTCCACAAGCACCTAGAGTGCAGGAGGGGATCGGGGAGGTTCCATGGAGAGGAGGGAGGAGGAAGATGGCAGGGAGGGAGGAGGGAGGGGGAGAAGATGGCAGGGAGGGAGGAGGGATACCTGCAGGCACGTCGAGCACGGCACGGGCGCGTCGAGCACGGCCGGGGCGCGTGGAGCACAGGCAGCAGGCGGGGCGGGCGGCGTCCGGTGCGGGCGGCGTCGAGGACGGGCGCGTCGAGGCGGAGACGGTGCAGGGGAGGTCGCCGGGCGCGGCGCGGGCGACGACGGCAAAGGGAGCTGCGTGGGCGACGACGGCGCAGGGGAGTTGTGGCGGCGTCGACGGTGAGGGACTCGAGAGAGCGCGCGCGACGGTTCACAGCGAAATTTGGATAGAGAGAGAGGCAGCGCGGGGAGGGCCCACATGTAAGCGGGTGGAAAGAATTTCTGTGGCGCATCCCCTAGCTGATGCGCCACAGAATTATCATATTCTGTGGCGCATCCCCCAGCTGATGCGCCACAGGATATGATAATTCTGTGGCGCATCAGCTAGGGGATGCGCCACAGAATATGATAATTCTGTGGCGCATCAGCTAAAGGATGCGCCACAGAATATGATATTTTTTCTTTAAAATATTTTTGGTTAAATTTGGTTCAAAAAATACACACAATGTCTTTGGTACATATTCAATTCATTGAATACATATATATGGTCTTGCATTGTCTCACACACAATGTCTCATACATATATATATATATATATATATATATATATATATATATATATATATATATATATATATATATGCTTCCATTGTCTCACACACACACACAAATTAAATACACCAAAAAAGTATTCTTCGTCTTGGTTCCGCGAGCTAGCTTCTCTTATTTCCCTTCTTCGCGGTTGAAAACTTTAGGCCGGTCACCTTGAGATTTCTTCGCATGAACGGACAACCTTTAGTAGGCAGGGAGGTCTTCCTTCTTTGTGTACTAGTAGTAGGCATGTCGAAGAACTTATCGAATTCCTCCTCGATCTTTGGCTCGTTGTCCAATTCTTCCTCGGTGGCGTCTCCTTCCATTCCGATGATGCTCCTCTTGCCCCTCCTCACGACAACACGGCTAGGCTTTGACGGGTCGGTAATGAAGAAGCATTGCTCAACTTGGCTAGCGAATACCCATGGCTCATTTTTCGCGGAGGCGTTCTTCGATTTGGCATCGGGTATTACCATGGTGGTGAAATACTGGCCTTCTTTGACGACGTCCTTGGCCCATCTCACACGGAACATTGGCACCGACTCTCCACAGTAGTTGAGGTCCCATATCTCCTCAATCCTTCCGAAGTATCTTTGCTTGACAGTAGCCTCATCATCGCCGTAGGATAGCATAGTTACTCCTGATGTCGAGGTATTGGTAACGCGGAACTATTAGAAGTATTCATACGTACCGTAGAGGAGGTGGGGAAGAACGTGGAGGGTTCCAGTGACGGGATTGCACACACGATTTTACCCAGCTTCGGATCTCACGACGGCGGCGAGATCCTACGTGCTGCTATAATTCACTCAAGGCAAATATGTGTACAGGTTACAATGAGGTTGTATGCGCGCCCTAAGGCTGCTGGAAGGCTGGCTTATAAAGGCGCCAAGCCTTCCCCTACAAGGAAAGCCTTAACCGACCTAGATCACGAGTCCTAGACTAACACGGTAACAAACCCTAACTTGCTCCCTAAGGCGAACGCAGCCAGGCCTTCGTCTTGGACTTCACTAAGCCAGCCCAGAGCTTATCCTTGCGCCTAAGCCCATGAGGCCTTCTCCATTAAGCCCTCCGGCTTTATCTGATGGGCCTCCCTGGTGGGCCAGGTTTTATCCACCGTGGCAGGTATACCCGTTCGGCATAACCTCCACAGTAGTCCCCGGAAAGGTTTAAGTTCTTCGTTTGCCGTCTTTGTGAAACACGGGCTTTCGCCTTTGTGCAAGGCGGACAGAAGAGCTTGGAGCATTCCAAAATGAGACATTCAGTCTGCCTTAAGGATTAAGCCGAACTCTCCTGCACTTGAACAATCTGGCAGAAAGATTCTGTCAGCGTCGAGTCTTGTCATGACGTCACCGCAGTCAAAGCCAGTCCACGACAGTCTGGACAGCAAGAGACGTTGTGCCGCCATTACTGCTATTTTTCCGCACACGATCTCCGAGGCGTGCGGGGAAGATGCCCACTATCTGACCGTTGCGGGACGCGTGGCGAAAATCACGCGAGCGTTATCTCACCGCACTAATCGCGGCGCACGGCCCCCATAAAAGGGAACTGATTTTTCCACCTGGTTCATTTCCCTGTTCATCGTCCTCCTCGCACCTCCTATCTGAACTCCGGCGAGCTCCACCACCACCACCTGCGCACCCACCCATGGAGAGCTCCGATGCAACCACGGGAGCGGCAACGGCGGCGTCGGCGGCGACGGAGGACAAGATCTGGCCATGAGGGGATCGAGCACCGCGGATGCATCTGCATCTCGCGCGGCAGCGGCGACAAGTTCTGCGGCCACTCCACCGAAGCAGAGAAGAATGCCCAGCCCTCCGACGAGGGCGATGCGGCGGAGGCAGAGGAGAGGGAGAGGAAGCATCATCCCGCAACTGGGCAGCTTCCACCATCACCGACGCGGACCTCACGCAGCTGCAAAAGGAGGGCATCCTCCCACCACAGGAGAACTGCCACTGGCGGTCAGCGTACGGCCACCCTGCTCCAGATCCCGCCGGCGATGAACGAGTGCTCCTCGTCTCACATCTCCTCCGCGGTTTGTCTTTGCCTCCGCATCCTTTTTTCCAATCAGTCTTAGACTACTATGGCCTTCAGCCTCATAGCGTAGGCCCCAATAGTATCTTGTACATAGCTGGCTTTATGGCTTTATTCGAAGGATACCTAGGCATAGAGCCCAGCTTAGAATTCTTCAAGTACTGCTTTACTTGCAAGCGCCAAACAGAGAAGGAAGAACTGCTTTCCTTAGGAACAGTTAGCATCAACCTTCGTAGAGGCAGAGACTGGTATCCTAAGGCGCCAAAAATAGATTCCATTAAAGGCTGGAATAGCTCCTTCTTCTACTGCAAAGACATGGCGCCAGTAGGCAAAGACATAGGACTTCCTCGCTTTTCTCCTTTGCCTGCGGAGCCTCGCCTTTCTTGGGGCGAGAAACCACTGAAGGTCCTTCCTGACAACCTCCGTCGCATGCAAAGGCGGATTGAGTATTTGACAAAGACTGCTGTGCCCAAACTCACGGGCGCAGACACCATCCTATGTTGGTTGTCAAGCGAATCCAGCCTTTGAAAGATCGCAAAGGACTCATGTGCCACTACACGGACCAGAAGAAAGATCCCCTCCGTGTTAGTGAGAGTGACCTTACGCACGACGCCCTTATGTATCGCTTTAAGAGGATTGCCAAGGAAAGGATCCAGCTCACAGAGCAGCGTCCTATGTACACAGCCGCCAACCCGCTCCAAGGTAAGGCATTTACCATTACTGTTTTTACACTTCCACAATGTTTGCCTTACTAACACCACTTTTGATTTCAGCTCGCCCTTTTGCCGGATAATCTGCTGGCTCCTTTGTTTTACGTGCCTGAAGCGGCACCCGAGCCCTCAAAGACTCGGAAACGAAAGGCTTCAGGAGCCACTGCAGCAACTTCAGCAGCAGAAAGGCGGAAGCGTGAAAAGCCATCCCTGTTAACGCCGAAGTGCTCGACATTGAGGACGATGAAGATGCGGCCTTCAATGCTCCAGTACAGAAGTAAGCCGAACCTCAATTTCTTTAGTAAGGCGAACAATGTCTATGAATGTTATCTTATTTTGTATGTGATTTGCAGGATCAAACCAACTGCACCTCTCAAGAGGAAGAAAGTAATTTCTTCCAGGCAAAGAAAGACTGAGCCCTCTCCAGCCATCGCTCCCCCCACTCCCTCCGTTCAACAAGAGACAGCCCAGGCCCATCTGAAGATCATCATATAGATTGGACTCAGCCGTCTTACCTGATAAGACGGAAACTGAAAAGTTGGCCAGGGCTGCCGCTGCTGGGAAGGCGGCGGTACTTCAGTCAGAGGAGCCGAACGAGCCCATTACTCGTGAGGCTATCCGCAACATGGTGAAGCAAGAGCTCTTTGACGACGAGGGGTACATCTTACCCAACATCGCCGCCATGCTTGCCGATGAGAAGGAGCGCAACGAGCCGCCTCCGAAGCTAAGGCCAGTTGGTCAAACATTGACCATATTAAATCTGGAAGACAATTGTGACGAGCTGTACGTCACAATGAAGAAGAGCTACAAAGCCTTGAAGGCCATGATGCAGGTAAACATTCCGTCTTTATGTACATACTAGTCCCCGGGCATTACGTTGTGCTTTGACTAAGCCGACGTAATGGCCTTTCTTTAATGTGATAAAGACTCAGTCCCCAAGCCCATTGTAGCCATACCTTATTGCTTTACCTTCTTACTTACTACTACCCTTGCCTAGCAGAGCAGTGAGCAACTTACATGCGATCTATGGTACTCACTGAGTAACCAAAGGCAAGTGCTCAAGCAAGCCGTCGCCGAAAATAAGGCGAACAAAGGTAAATGTTGTTCTTTCACATGCAATGTGACTTTAGTTCATTTTAAGACATAAGATGCTCAACACATGCAATGTGTTTTGCGCAGCTGTTGTGGCGAAGGCAAAACAGATCGTCAGCGAGACTGGCGATATAGAAGTGTGAGGCGGGAAAATGCCGCCTTGTTTAAGCAACTGGAGGAGAACCGAAAGACGGCCGAGGCCAATCTTAAAGCCGTCCAAGACAGCGCCGCTGAAGGGCAGAACAAACTGAAGGCAGAACTTTGAAACTGCAGCGACAGGCTGAAAAGGATGGGCTCCTAATCCAGAGCTTACAAGGTCGTCTTGAACGCCAAGCTGATGAGAGCACCGCCATTGACGAGAAACTGCTAAGTAAGTCTCTCTTCTTTTACTTCTCGCACTTTCTGTCACTTTTCGCCTTTATTCAACACTTCAGTGCGCCTTAATTTTTTCCATTCCTCCCTTCCTCAGTTCCAGCTGGATTTGGGGAAAGGCTTACCTCTGAGACGCGCCTGGAGCTTATCTTGGAGTGTGGCGAGATTGTGTCAGGGCTGTATGCTGCGGGAAGAGACGTTGTCGCCAACATCTTCCCAAAACAGCTGCCCCAAGTGACAAACACCAGCAACTTGCTGCCACTTCTTCAGAACTGCGTCCCAGAGGTGGTGGAGCGTCTTCGCTCAGCAGCTAGAGGCGGAGCAAAACTTGCTCTAGGACTTGTTCGCGGCCACTACCCCGAAGTCAACATGTGGCGCGTTATCAAGTGTTTCCCAGCCAAGGACAGAGACGGCAACGAGCTCGTCAAAGAAAAGGTCTATGCCTCTGTCTCTGGCTTTGCCTCAGCCGTTGCTGAGATGGTAGACTTGTCTATCTTCTTCTCCAAGAAGCCTGTGCCTCCCCGTCCTGACGACGTGTCTGATGACGAAGCCGAAGCCCCACCACTGGCAATGGCGATGAGTCAGAAGACGGAAATGAAGAAGAAGAAGAAGGCGAGTCTGAAGCTACGCTGGATCCATCCAAGTCCCCTGTGTCTTCGCCTCCTCAGTCCCCTGCATAAGATGCAGGAAAAACTTTGCATTAAGCGTGTCATGAAAGATGGCACAAAAGACTTGTTAAGTTATGTTTTGTAATGGCAGGAGCCTTTTTATCTGTTGAACATGTTTGTTTTGCACGCATGCACTTATTTTTAAAAGGCTTGCAAACTATGCTCCTTATCCGTCTTTAAGTTTTCTGGCTTATATGCTTTAGCCTTTTCGTATGCTGGCAGAACCTAAGCACGGAACACTTCGCTGGCAACAGGGTTAGTAACCAAACTGTTTAAACACAGAAACGGCGCCGGCTTTTGGTGCGTAAAGCATCTACTAAGACAAGCCAGCATATACGCGATCAGATAAATACTCTTAGACGGATGCAATTTTAATTTTTGTAAGGCCTTAAGGCAAAAGCATCATGTGAGTAACCACAAGCACGAAGCCAATTCGGGTTAACATTGATATTTTTATCGAAATATATGATCAAATGGAAATAAAAGACGGCGAGAACTCATGCATAAAAATAATTGAGGGAACCAAAGACTTTTATTTCATAATCATATATGGTGTGATTACAATAGAATTGCTAAGTGTAAAAAGGACGTAGCTGCTCAATGTTCCAAGGACGTTTCGTCTCCTTGAGCACTGCTTCTTCGTTCCTTTTCCTTTTGCGGCCTCTTTTCTTCTTCTTCTCGATATCACGGAGGTCCACAAGATAATATGCCCCGTTCTTAAGCGCTTTGCTGATAACGAAGGGTCCTTCCCATATGGGAGATAGTTTGTGCTCCTTTTGCTGAACAAGGCGAAGCACCAAATCGCCTTCTCGAAACGATCTCCGTCTTACCTTGCGACTGTGGTAACGCCGCATGTTCTGCTGATAAATGGCGGAGCGCTGAAGCGCTATCTCACGCTCTTCTTCGAGAAGGTCTAAGCCATCCTGTCTGGCTTCTTCTGCGTCTGCTTCAACGTAGGCTGTTACACGAGGTGTGTCGTGCAGGACATCTGTTGGGAGTACCGCTTCAGCGCCATATATGAGAAAGAAAGGGGTATAGCCTGTTGCACTGCTTGGAGTTGTGCGTATGCTCCATAAGACAGCAGGTAATTCTTCTACCCATGCTCCAGCTGCTCTATGCAAAGGCACTTCTAATCTTGGCTTTATTCCCTGTAGATTATACTGTTGGTTCGCTCAACTTGGCCATTCGATTGTGGATGAGCCACAGATGCTAAGTCCAAACGAATACCAACTTCACCACAGTACTTTGCCAGTTCTCCTACGGCGAAGTTTGTCCCATTGTCCGTAATGATACTGTGGGGGACGCCAAATCTCGTTATAACCTCAATGACGAACTTCTTGGCTGTTGCCCCATCAAGCTTTTTTATGGGCTTAGCTTCAACCCACTTGGTGTATTTATCCACCGCAACTAAGAGATGTTTGACGCCGCCTCGCGCAGTCCTGAATGGACCTACCATGTCCAGTCCCCAGACCGCAAATGGCCACGTGATTGGATGGTGCGCAATTCCTGGGCTGGCATCTTTGGCTGTCTTGCATACTTTTGGCATCCAACGCATTTCTTGACGAGTTCTTCTGCATCTTGCTTTGCTGTGAGCCAGTAGAATCCATGTCTAAAAGCTTTGGCGACAATTGCTCGGGCAGAGGCATGATGACCGCAACATCCACCATGGATCTCTTCTAGTATCTCCTGTCCTTCTTCCGGCGAAACGCATCGTTGATATACACCTGTGGTACTCCGCTTGTATAGCTCTCCATTTATTATTGTGTATGCCTTAGCTCTGCGCACAACTTGCCGCCTTAAGACTTCATCCTCTGGCTCTTCCTTGTTAAGGAGGAAATTTATGTAGGGCTGTGTCCAGTCTGGCTTACCAGCATGACGGAAACAGACTGCGAAGCCATGGGGTCATCCTCATCTCCGCCTTTAATAGACGGCACGTACAGGTGCTCCAAAATATATCGGAGGGCACCTTCGATCTTTTCGAGCCCATTCTGGCTAAGGCGTCCGCTGCTTCATTTTCCTCCCTTTTGATATGCTTGACTTCTAAGCCGATAAAACACCGACCAAACTCGTCTACCGTGCGTCGGTATTCAGCCATTGTAGGGCTCTTCGCGTCCCATGCCCCTTCTAATGTTGAACAACGAGGTCTGAATCGCCATAGCACAAAAGACGGCTAATGCCCAAATCCTTTGCGACGTGCAATCCATGCAACAGAGCCTCGTATTCTGCAACATTATTAGTGGCATTGAAGTGTATCTGCAAGACATAGCACATCTTGTCTCCTTTAGGGTTCTTCAGTACCACGCCAGCTCCCGATCCCTGCAACATTTTGGAGCCGTCAAAGTGCATAACCCAATATTCTTCGTCAGGGAGGGGAAGTTCATCCATTGCTTCCGTCCAGTCTGCGATGAAATCAGCTAAGACTGGGATTTGATGGCTGTACGTGGCTTGTACTGGATATCGAAGGCTGCCAATTCAATTCCCCACTTAGCCACACGTCCAGTGGCATCGTGTTGTTTATAATGTCACCCAATGGCGCCTTACTGACTACCGTGATTGGGTGCTCTTGGAAATAATGGCGTAATTTTCTGGCTGCGAAGAAAACTCCATAAGCCAGCTTCTGATAGTGAGGGTATCGTTGTTTGGATTCGGAGAAGACTTCGCTGATATAATATACCGGCCTTTGTTCCGGTAGCTCCTTTCCTTCTCCTTTCGTTCAACAACAACCACTGCACTAATAACTAGGTTGGTAGCCGCCATGTAAAGTAGCATCGGCTCTTGTGGTAGAGGAGACGCTAATATTGGTGCTGAAACTAAGGCGTCTTTTAACTGTGCTAAGGCTGCATCTGCCTCTTCAGTCCAGACGAACGTCTTAGTTTTCTTCAACAACCTGTATAGGGGTAAAGCTTTATCCCCAAGCCTACTAATAAATCGGCTTACAGCTGCTGCAGATCCTGCGAGCCTTTGGACATCTTTAAGACAAGTAGGCTTTTTGATGTCCATGATAGCTCGAATCTTTTCTGGGTTAACCTCAAGACCTCTTTCTGAAACAATGAAGCCTAAAAGTTTTCCTGCTGGGACGCCAAAAAAGCATTTTCCCGGATTTAGCTTCATGTTATATTTTCTCAAGTTATCAAAGGTTTCTTGAAGGTCAACGATGAGATCGCCGCGTTTTCGCGACATAACGGCAATGTCATCGACATAAGCGTGAACATTGCGGCCTATTTGATCGTGTAGGCAACGTTGTATGCACCGTTGGTACGTTGAGCCAGCGTTTTTAAGCCCGAAAGGCATAGTTATGTAGCAAAACGTTCCGAAAGGTGTGATGAAGGAAGTCTTAATTTGGTCAGACTCCTTCATCTTAATTTGGTGGTAGCCAGAGTAAGCGTCCAAAAAGCATAGTAATTCAGAACCTGATACAGCATCTACGACCTGATCAATTCGCGGCAATGCGAAGGGGTCTTTAGGACAGGCTTTGTTTAAGCCGGTGAAATCTATGCACATGCGCAAGTCTTTCACGTCCTTCTTAGGTACTAATACAGGATTTGCTAGCCAATCTGTGTGGATAACCTCTCTAATGAAATTAGCGGCACTAAGCCGAGCTACCTCTTTTCCTATTGCTTTCTTCTTCTCTGGACCGAAGCGACGAAGACCTTGTTTTACTGGCTTGGCACCTTTGGCGACATTAAGGCTGTGCTCGGCAAGTTCCCGGGGTACTCCTGGCATGTCTGATGGTGACCATGCAAAAATATCCCGTTGCTCACGGAGGAACTTGACGAGCGCGCCTTCCTATGCGTCACTGAGGTCCGCGCCTATGTTCGTCGTCTTGCTTGCATCAGCGTTGTCCAGCACGATCTTCTTCGAGTTTGAGCTGGCCTTGAAGTAACATCCGAGCGCAAGGAGGCTTTTACCATCCGGCATTTCATTGGTGTTAACTTCTTTCTTGTACTGCTCCAGCTCTTCCTTGCTGATGACTGCTTCTGCTAAGACGGCGTTTCCTGCTTCGCATTCCTTCGCCTTCTTGAAGTCGCCATTGACCGTGATGACGCCGTTTGGTCCAGGTATTTTGAGCTTGCTGTAGATGTAACACGGGCGTGCCATGAATTTGGCAAAGGCTGGGCGGCCAAAGATTGCGTGATACGCACTTTTGAATTCCACCACCTCAAAGGCAACTTCCTCAGTCCTATAGTTTGTTTCGTCACCGAAGGTACGTCTAAGACATTGTTCCCATAGAACTGGCCTGCCTGCCTGGCACTATGCCGTGAAACTTGACTGTGCTATGTTTTAGCTGTGTCTCAGAAAGGCGCATGCGCTTTAAGGTTTCAAGATAGAGGATGTTGATGCTACTCCCTCCATCCATAAGCACCTTAGAAAGCCTGCATTGCTGCACAATTGGGTTTACAACGAGCGCGTAATTCCCTGGGTTCTGTGGAATATGATCAGGATGATCGTTGCGGTCCCATGTAATGGGGTGCTCGGACCAGTTGAGATACTGGGGAACCGCTGGCATAGTGGCATTGAGTTCCCTCCAGGCTGCCTTTTCCTTTTTGGCCGAAGGAGTGGCAAGGAAGTGACAAGGCTTGTTTCGACCCTTGGAAACTTGTTGCTCCTCTTGTGCTTTGGCTCCTGATCTTCCGGCTCCGAAGCACTTTCCTCGTTGTCCTTCTGCTCTTTCTTGTCTTTACGGTTCTTGCGCTTGAACTGTTTTGCCTTGAAGCCAGCGTCCGGATCCTTCTTGATATCATCGTTAAGGCGGCACTGCCTGTTGGTATGGGTGCATTTGCCAAGCTTGCTATGATGGGCACAAGGTTCATCTTTGATGTCGTCATAGGTGATTTTAATGGGTCTTGACCCTTGACTGTCATCGCTCTTCTTCTGCCATCTGCTAGCCCCGCTCTGGCCACCCTTCTTATTGGCAAAGGCTACCTCCTTTGATGGTCCTGGCGCATCGTTGGCTTCCTTCTTTTTCCGGCTTTGATTGTTGTTTCGCTTTTCCGGGTTAACAGCTATGTCCATGCGCAGATCGCCGTCGTCAGCTCGAGCGTCGTCTTCTGCTGCAGCGTAATTGTTCGCGCTGTCTAAGAGCTCGCCGAGGTGTTTGATGTTTTGGCTGGCTAACATATATCTCATCATGTTGCCTTTCTTCAGGCTGTTCATAAAAGCATGTATGGCCTGGATCTCAGAAACGTCTTCGCATGCATTCTTTGTCTCTGTCCATCGAGCTATGAAAGCTCTGCTTGACTCCCCCTCCACTTGAGCGCACTTTAGTAGATCTGAGTAAGCCTTTGGACGTTTGTATGTGCATGAGAAGTGTTGCATGAATGTTTTCTGCATGTCTTGCCAATTGTGGATACTCTTTTCTGGCAAAGTGTCGATCCATAACCGGGCCGTTCCCTCCAACATGAGTGGAAGAAAACGTACAGCTGCATTGTAATCACCGTCATTAATACCAACGGCGTGGATGTAATCAGGCAGCCATATGTCCGGTTTGTCAATGCCATTGTACTTGTCCACAATTTTCTTGACATTGCCTAGCGAGGATGGGAGTTGCACCTTGCGAATCGCCGGTCCAAAGCACACAGGGCCCAGGTAAGACTCCTCTTTGGCCGCTTTAATCTCATCGAGACGGATGCGGGCGTCTGAGATATGAGTGTTTTCCCTGGCTGGCCCTTTGTTGGATTGGCTACGCCTTGGCTCCTCCTGACGGCTTTGGCGATGAGGGGAGCGGGAGCGAGATCGCCTTTGAGGCGGATCTCTGTTGCCCCTATTTCCTTCGTCTCTTGCCCGTGCTGCGGGCGGAGGTGGCATGTTAAGCCGGTCACTCCCACGCCGTGCGTCCTTCCCCTTGTCTTGATCTCTTTCACGGCGAGGCGGATCATTCTTCTTATGGCGTGTGTTATCCTTTTGCCGGTGGTCGTCCTTGCCTTTGTCACTATGGCGATTGGACCCAGTCTTTGACTCATCCCTGTGTTTGTCAGGAACTTTGTCCTTCCTAGGTCTTACCCTTATTGCCATGGCTACTGGAACCAGCTGGTTCCTCTGGATCTCCACCGCCGGCAACGGCTGTCTTGCAAAGACGCGTGTCGTCCGCCAGTTTTGAGTTTGAGTCCGCCTTAGCCTGCTGCTCTACCGCCTTTTCGATGAGCATTTTAGAATAATGGTGGCGCTCTTCAATTGGACTGCTTCGTCTCCCATGATTTCCCTGGCCGCCTCTAGGTTTTTGGCCGGGGTGGAGAAGAATATGACTCCATCAGGGTTAACTCTGAAAGAGTATTTCTGCCAAGGCTTTAAAGGCTTTTGGGCAGAAGTCTTCTCGAAGTTTCCCTGCAGATCCCGATGCAGAAGAGGGTCACGTATACTTCGTATTTTGCGGAATTTCTCAACATCGCGCTCACGCTGGTACTCTTCCTCTTCTAGAGCCTTTCCAACTAGGATTAACTCTTTTTCCTTGTTCAGGAGGGACAACTTATACTTGATGTTGACTTCAGTCTCAGCCAGGAGCGCTTTCCGTCTTTCCTCAAGTTCAACCGCGGTTGGATTTGGTCCCAAAGGTGTTTTGAGAGCTCCAATGCGCGCATGTGTTCCTCCTTTGACCGCTCCAGGTCTTCTTCAATAGGCGTAGCCGGGGGAGGCCTTTTAGGGTCCAGCACATCCTCTGGCTTTTCCGCCTTGTCACCAATGTGTTTGATGCTAGAGGAAACTTCAGCCTCGTCTGGCTTAGCCGCGGCCGCACCATCCTCAGAGCTATCTGTGCCGGGAAAGTCATTAAGACTTCGTTTGGATCGGATGAGCCATAGCCTCGCGCGGCAACCTGTGCTGCGAAGTCTTCCTCCTTATGCTCATCGAGATCTGAATCTTCCGCCATTGGAGCGGTGCCATCAGATCCGGCTTCTGAGTCTGCTCCTGTCTGTAAGGCAGGTAATATTGACTCAGGGTCAGATTCGGCCGGCTTAGGGCCAGATGCGTCAATGACACCGACAAAGCGAGAGGCGGGCTCCATAAGCTCATAAGAGCTGGAGTCAGAATCGCTTTGGGTATCAGAGTCACTCAGATCGCGATAGACAAAGGCCTGATCCGATCTGTGTTGTTGCTCGATTGCATAATCGATGGGGTGGTGGGTGGGCCAAAAGGCGGCGGATCCCCTGGGGAATCCATACGCCTCAGCCGTAAAACCCATGAAGATGTTGATGGTGCCGAAGGGGACGACGAAGCTTGACACCAGTGCGTCGTTTGCTGAGACGTAGGACCGTCGTCTTCGATGCACCCAAAGTTGTTGATGATGCGGGCGCGACCAACCGCCATAGTCTTGCCGATCTCGCCCAATGCTCCCGCCTGAAACAAAACTCCCGACGCCTTGGGCCCCACGGTGGGCGCCAACTGTCGAGGTATTGGTAACGCGGAACTACTAGAAGTATTCATACGTACCGTAGAGGAGGTGGGGAAGAACGTGGAGGGTTCCAGTGACGGGATTGCACACACGATTTTACCCAGCTTCGGATCTCACGACGGTGGCGAGATCCTACGTGCTGCTATAATTCACTCAAGGCAAATATGTGTACAGGTTACAATGAGGTTGTATGCGTGCCCTAAGGCTGCTGGAAGGCTGGCTTATAAAGGCGCCAAGCCTTCCCCTACAAGGAAAGCCTTAACCGACCTAGATCACGAGTCCTAGACTAACACGGTAACAAACCCTAACTTGCTCCCTAAGGCGAACGCAGCCAGGCCTTCGTCTTGGACTTCACTAAGCCAGCCCAGAGCTTATCCTTGCGCCTAAGCCCATGAGGCCTTCTCCATTAAGCCCTCCGGCTTTATCTGATGGGCCTCCTGGTGGGCCAGGTTTTATCCACCGTGGCAGGTATACCCGTTCGGCATAACCTCCACAGTAGTCCCCGAAAAGGTTTAAGTTCTTCGTTTGCCATCTTTGTAAAACACGGGCTGAGTTTTGATATTCGCTATTCTTGTCTTTTTCCTCGGTGTAGAATCTGTAGCCGTTGATGTCGTACGCCTGATAGGTCTTTACGTTGTGCGAGGGACCCCGTGATAAGGAGAATATGAGTTTTTCATCTTCCGTAGATGGCGTTTTGCTCTTTGCTAGCTCCAGTTGCTTTTGCTTGAACCAACGCGTGAAGCTGGAGTTGTGCTCTCTGGTTACGTCTCCCTTCTTCCTCGGCCGGCCCAGTTGATGTAATGTTGCTCGAGTAAGCATTTGTGCCCTTACACCCAAGTTTCGTTCAATTGTAAGTGTTGTAGCGTGACCCGGTGAGCCCTGTCGAAGTCGTCCTTTCGACCCTGCATGCTGACAAAGATTAAGCTGGTGCCGTCTCGGTGACCATATCCCTGGAGCCTGCCGAAGTGTTTCCTCCTGGGCAGACCAACATGCTGGTTCTCGGTGCTTAGATAATTCTGGCAGAAGGAGATGCACTCGTAGGTTAGAAAGCCCTTGGCCATGCTTGCGTCTGGACGGGCCCTTTTGCGAACGTATCCTTTCATGACACCGTTCATCCTTTCGAATGGCATCATGTAGTGCATGAACGTTGGCCCGAGCTGCCTGATGTCATCGACGACATGGAGAAGGAGATGCATGCAGATATCAAAGAATGATGGCGGGAAGTAAATCTCGAGCTCGCATAGTATCAGCACGATCTCTTCCTGTAGCCTGTCAAGCTGCTTCACGCCGATCGACTTCCTGTTGATGACGTCGAAAAAATTGCAAAGGGCAAGCAGCGTATCACGGACATGCTCGTCCATTATCCCTCGAATCGCAACGGGAAGTATCTGCATCAACAGCACGTGACAGTCGTGAGACTTCATCCCGCTAAACCTCTTCTTCGTTCCGTCCAGATATCTGCTTATCAGCCCGCGTAACCATGAGGAAATTTGACTCCTAGGAGACACATGTAGAATTGCTCGAGCTCCTCCGGACTCATAGTGAAGCACGTAGCGGGAAGCACCACAGTGTTCTTCTTTACCCTTTTGCGGCGACCTTGAGTCCCTTCCATCTAATCATCATCATCATCATCATCATCATCATCGTCATCGCTATCGGGAGCCTGAAGATCTTTCCTGACACCAAGCCATTTCAGATCGTATCTTGCTTTCGTCCCATCCTTGGTCTTTTCCGGCATGTTGGAAAGAGTGCCAAGCAGAGCCTCGGTGACATTCTTCGTAATGTGCATCATATCGAGGCTATGTGGCGTCTTGAGCACCTTCCAGTACTCCAAGTCGTGGAAAACAGACCTCGCTTTCCATACACCCAGCAGCGGATCTACCTTTGGTCGTTTCTTTCCCGGCGCGCGGCACTCCTCCCAATTTTTCAATAGCTCGTCGATTTTTGTGCCGCTCCTCGGGCTCGGGGCTTCTTCGATCTTGTCCTTACCATTGAACAGGTCACCGCGTTTTCTCCACGGGTGATCCATGCGAAGCCACCTTCGAGCCCCTGGGTGCACGGTTTTCGAAGACCGGGATTCCTTGGTAGCTGGAGATGCGGGGTCTTATCCATGCACCTGACACATGCGCAGAATCCGTGGCCTACCTGGGCCGATACATATGAGCAACCAGGATAGTCCTGCACCATCGTGAGCAACGAGGCTCTCATGTCGAAATAATCTCCAGTGTGGGCATCCCATGTACGGGCTGGCGTCTCCCACAACGTGGCTAACTCCTCTTTCAACAGCGCGAGATACAGATGTATGTGGACTCCTGCTTGTTTCGGCCCCTGAATGACAATACTCATGTGTATGTACCTTTGCTTCGTGCACAACCACGGGGGAAGGTTGTAAGGCCACACAAACACGGGCCAGGTGCTATGCGTGCTACTCTGGTTGCCGAACGGATTGAGTCCATCGGTGCTCATACCGAGCCTGACGTTCCTTGCGTCGCCTCCGAAATTTCCGACGGCGTCCAACTCTTGCCACTGGCTAGCGTCTGAAGGGTGTGTAAGGATCCTGCCCTTCTCCGGATATTCTTCGGGCTTCTCCCTTTCCGCGTGCCATTGCATGAGCTTTGCTTCCTTAGGGTCCACGAAGTACCGATGCAGACGGGGAGTGATAGGAAAGTACCATACCACTTTTCGAGGAACTTTCTTCCCACGGCTCTTGTACCGTCCTTGGCCGCACACCGGACATGTGGTTCTGTCCTCGTACTTGCCCCGATAAATTGTGCAATCATTGATGCAGGCGTGGTATTTAACGTGCGGTAGGTCAAGAGGGCACACGACTTTCTTGGCCTCCTCGATACTTGTTGGCAATGTGTTCCCCTCGGGAAGACGCTCGTGGAAGAATTTCATGCTCTTGTTGAAGCTCGCGTCGGTCCATTTGTTTCCCGACTTCATCTCCAGAGCATCAAGCGTTACTTGCAAGCGCGTATCCTGTGGCCGGCACCCAGGATACAACGGAGTCCTCCCGTCTATCTCCATTTGTGCCAGCTTGGCTTTCTCTCTAACGGTGCTCGCCTCCTTGAGGAGCAGTTCTTGAACATGAGACTCCATCAAGGCCAACATTAGCGAGCTCTGCGGCGTGTTCGCGTCTTCTTCACCACCATCTACTCCTTCATCGTGACCATGTCCGTCGGCATCTCCTTCGTCACGATCATCTTCAGGCGCAACATTTGTTGTCGGCGCTTGGTTGAAGCCTTGCATGAAACCGCGCCTGAGCAGGTGTTCCTCCAATTGTCCGGAATCAGGGTCGATCCATCTCACAAGTTTGCAACTTCGACACGGACATCGTATCTGGCGCCCGTTGCACCGACTCATTTCTGCCTTCGCTTCTTCCTTGTAGTTGTTGATTCGACTGGAGCTCATCTTGATGACCATGGTCGCCTACGCGGTATACATATAGAGTATGAGTTATTAATTAGAATTAATTAACCGCAACATGCACACACACACATACAAGCTTCTCATGCGGGAAGTCGGAGAGTCGGAAATGTTCGACGAAAAAATTCGGCATGACTTCCCCTAAAAGTAGGACATATGTGGTGCAAAAATTTACCGAAATGGAAATGAATCAACATTTTGGCAAACATCCATGCACCACGCCGGCGCAAGCAACAACATGCAAAGATTCATGCAAACCACACACACAAGTTTCATGCATAGATCCGTTCAACAAATGTTTGCTTCATGCAAACCACACACACAATCGCCCGCCGACAAGTTTCTCATGCCTTTAACAAACACCCATCCAACAATACCCACCTAGTAGATCTAGATCCGTTCCCGAGACGTGACCGTGATCGATGAGAGAGAGTGTGTGGTGATGGAGGGAAAATAGTGGACAAAAAGAGAGGAGGAGAATATATATGGAGGCTTTTCCCAAGCCCTCACCAATTCTATGTCAAACAAAGTAGGTTTAACACAAGTACGAAAACAGCTATCAGTGGCGCACAAAATTAGGATTCTGTGGCGCACCCCCAGAATTGCTGGGTGCGCCACAGAATCATCGCCACTAATTTTTTTTTCTGTGACGCACCATGGGCATGCGCCACAGAAATCCACTTTCTGTGGCACACCTGGCTGGTGCGCCACAGAATTCTGAAAAAATTCAAAAACTGCAAAAAAATAATAAAAGTTTCAAAAAAATCAGAAAAACAAAATATGAAATAATATGAAAAGTCCTAATTATTGGAATTATTTTCAGATTTTTTGAATTTTTGAACTGATACATTCCCGCTAGGTCACCCATACTCAAATTGTTCCAACCCTAGCACGCTTAACTTCTAAGTTCCACCCAGTTCACCTACCCTTGTGCTACTCAAGTTCTTATTGATATATACATCATATGAATCCTCTTAAGTCTTCGATGTGTATATATTATGTATATGTTATAAACGTGTGTTTTTAAATTTCAGATTTTTCAAAAGCTTCTAAACTTTCAAAAGGAGATTCAAAACTTTCAAAAGATTCAAAAAACTCAAAAAATTTCAAAAAATCCAAAAAAATCAAAAAAATCCAAAAAAAATAAAAAAATCTAAAAAAAAATCAAAAAAAGTCAAGAAAAGTCAACAATCTTCTTTGTTATACATTTCTGTGTCTTTTTTGGAAATTTTGGAAATTTTGAATTTTTTTGAATTTTTTAATTTTTTTAATTTTGCTGCGAAAAATCGTGCGACACAGAAATATGACTTTCCAAGTCAATAAATAAAATCCTTTGACGCGCACATGGCTAGGTGCGACACAGAAATATGACTTTCTGTGGCGCACCAAGCCTGGTGCGCCACAGAATGTAACCTACCTATAAGGGTTTTCCCACTAGTGTAACAACAAATAATGGATAATAGGATGGTCAAAATGCCATGGGAGAGAGGAGGAGCTCGAACTAGATGCATGGGGGGGGGAGAATGAAGAAGGTCACATGGCGAAAGTGGGTGCTGCCACCTTTTTGTGGATCTGGGCCAACATTCTGTGGCGCACGCAGCTCGGTGCGCCACAGAATGTCAACTTTCTGTGGCGCACCTTGTCTGGTGCGCCACAGAAATCTAACATTCTGTGGCGCATGGTGGCTGGTGTGCCACAGAAATTGCCCAGATGGACCTAGGCCCAATGATTGCACGTGGGACCACAGGATTTCTGTGGCGCATGGGGACACATGCACCACAGAAGTCTGACTTTCTGTAGCGCATGGGTGTCCATGCGCCCATGCGCCACAGAAAATCAACTTTCTGTGGCGCATGGCCACCAGATGCGCCACAGAAAGGCCAAAATTTCTGTGGCGCACCTCCTCCCATGCGCCACAGAAATATTTCTGTGGCGCACCAATTAAGGGTGCGCCACAGAGTGTCCACCTACCTATATAGGGTTTCCCTACTAGTGCAACATTCACCTCCTTAACCTTGTTCTTTTCCTTCATTGTTTGAACGCCGATCGTGTCCCGCATTTCCTGAAACTTTGGCCGACTCAATGGCTTCGTCAGAATATCAGCGAGCTGCTCGTTTGTGCAGACATACCGCACATCAATGCTACCAGTGTCCACACATTCTCAGATAAAATGATACCGAGTTTCAATGTGCTTGCTTCGCTCATGGAGTACCGGATTCTTGCAAAGTTAAATAGCTGATTGGTTGTTAATTCGGAGCACCACAGGTTCCACCTCTGTCTTCATCATCAGATCAGCTAGAAGCCTCCCTAACCATACGCCTTGGCACGCCGCCGTGCTTGCTGCAATGTACTCCGCCTCGCAAGAGGAGAGTGACACCACCTTCTGTTTCTGGGAGCACCAACTGACCGGATTGGAACCAAGATAGAATATCATCCCCGACGTACTTTTCCGATCATCTATATCACCCGCCATGTCACTATCCGAGTAACCATGAAGCTTCAGTCCTTCTTCTCCTTTCTTATACACGCAGCCATGATCCAAGGTCCCTTTGACATACCGCAACACTTGTTTCACAGCAGCAAGATGTTTGGTAGTAGGCTTCTCCATGAACCGACTCACAATCCCAACGGCGTGAGCTATATCTGGACGTGTATGGATCAAGTAGCGTAGGCTGCCAATGATGCTTCGGTATTGAGTACTATCCACAAGAGGGTTTGAGCTCTCGTTGCTCAACTTCGCTCGTGGATCCATGGGAATCAAAGTTGGGTTACAATCTTTCATCCCACACTTGTCCAGCACCTTCGCTGCATATGCCGATTGACTCAAGGAAATTGTGGCGGAGTTTTAACGCACTTCAATACCAAGGTAATAACTGAGCAAACCAAGGTCGCTCATGCTAAACATCTGCTTCATCTCATTTTTGAAGGCTTCAATCTCTCTAGTACTTCCTCCAGTGACGATTAAATCATCCACGTACACCCCAACCAAGAGTCGATCTCCTTTTCGGCTTCTCTTGTACACAACATGCTCTAGCAGACACTTCTAAAAGCAAAGAGCAACGAGTGACTTGTCGAGTTTAGAATTCCATGCTCTAGGCGCTTGATGGAGTCCATATAGCGCCTTGTGCAATTTGAGCACCTTGTGCTCTTCTCCTTTCTTCTCAAATCCAGGCGCTTGAGCTACGTACACCTCCTCGACTAGATCTCCGTTTAGAAACACTGACTTTACGTCCATATGATGGACTTGCCATCCTTCTTGAGCTGCAAGAGCAATCAGCAATCTCACTGTTTCGAGCCGAGCAACAGGAGCAAAAACTTCATCAAAGTCAATACCCTGCCTTGTGTTTCACAACTTCTCCTTTGCTGTCATTCTTCAATTTAAACACCCACTTCAAACCGATTGCTTTGTGACCAGCAGGCAACGTGGTCAAGATCCATGTCTTGTTGTCCTCTATAGAAGACAATTCTTCTTCCATGGCACGCCGCCAACTTGGTACGCCATTTGCCTCGTTGAAGTTGGCTGGTTCCTCGATCCCGAGAAGGCATAGCCCGGAGTACTTGAGGTCTATAGGAACGGTGTCCCTCTAGATGGATGAGATGTTGCGAAACCGTCGTGGTTCACTCTCCGAGGACGCATCCATAGTCGCGCTTGCAATCGGCGTCCTTGGTGAACCCGACGTTGGTCGTGCAGGAGTTGCTGGGGAAGGCGCAGGTTTCGGTGATACCGAACCCTCTTCTCGTGGCTCGTGGTCGTGGTCGACGCCCCTCTCAACCTCGTCAAGCTGGCCACTATCATGGCGTGCATCCAGCATGCCACACTAGTACAGAACGACACATCTGATACCCCTCTATGGAAACGGCACGAGTTAGGCGACGGAGAATCGTGCTTTCCGCGTGAGAAAACCCGCCCTGCCAGGCAAGCTGGCCCGCGTCCCGCCTTCATAGGCAACGGTCGCGAATTATTAACCGTTGCCGATATGTTGATAACGGAGTTTCTTTCGACTCCGTTTGCGATATGTTCTTCAATGGCATCGGACATTTGTATACAACCGTTGGCGAGGTTGCTTATATAAAATTCCTTTTTAGCACTATCTTGGATATTATAACAGACTGTCGATTCGCCCTTGTTCCTCCGCTCCAGCTTGTTTTTATTCCGCACTCGTGTCCTCCATGGCCAACAGCATGAGCTCGTCGGGGAGATCGAATGCGTCCTCCTCCTGCGCTGCCAGGGCCGGGTCAGATCTGCCGCTTGTGTTGCTGCCGCTATCGGAACGCAATTCGTCGAGTGTCGCGTTCGGATCTGAACCCAGGCCGGATCTACTTCAAGTGTCCAAATCACAGGGTTAGTTCGACGCTTCGACCAGTTTTGATTGATTCTATTCTATGTGTGATGCTGATTTGCCTCTGGATTCGATTTACCATTTGGCAGGGGAGGGGCGAAGAGTATTCTGGGAGCTGTGATTATTTTTTTTGGATTGAAGATTATGTTGAGATGCTTCTTGCTAATGGCGTCGAAGTGGAAGCTGCAGAGCTGGAAAATGTAGCCTTGATAGTCAAGAAGGCGAACATGGAGATGAAGCCGCACACTGCAGCAGCTCTAACTGGTTTGTCATGGAGCCCAACAAACACTTCGACTAAATCTGACCATGTTGTTGCTGTGCGCAAGGAGCGGCATAAAAGAACAGAAATAGCTCAGTTAAATGTTCTTGTGAGCATTGCTAGAATGATTTTGTGTGTTTGTGTGCTGCTGTTAGGTGTGAACTTGTATGCAGCAATGAAAATCAGTAGAATGTATTAGGTTCGTATGCAGCTATGCAAATCAGTACAATGTATTAGGTTCGTGTGCACTTTGAAAATCACTAGAATGTATTATGTTCGTATGCAGCTACGGAAATCAGTAGCACATAGTAGTTGTGAACTTGTATCCAATGGAAACGGTTATATAAAATGTCCGTTGCCAATTGGGTGCCTATAAATGTACTGGCCAAGCAAGCCCCATCAGTCTCATTCTCAATCCCTCACTGTCCATCTTTCAACCCTAGCCGCCGCCGCACATTGTAGCTTTTTACTCTCCTCACTCTCTCATGGCTTCCTCTACCGGTGCTTCTAGATCTCGCCATCGCAGCCGCGGATCTAGCGGCCGCACCGATCTAGCTGCATCTGTTCATGATAGGCAGATCTGGAGGCGGCTGTGATGCGGCAGGTGTGGGAGCGCGTCTGGCTCATCACCTCCGGTGATGCCCCACGTCCTCTGGGTGGTGATGCAGCAGTTGTGGCAGATCCGCCGTCAACGGAGGCCGATCTGGAGGCCGCCGTCGACGGAGGAGGAGGTGGCCGATCTGGAGGCGATGTCCCCGGTGGAGGAGGTGGCGTCCACGGTGGAGGAGGTGGCCGATGTGGAGGCGCCGTCCACGGAGGAGGAGGTGGCCGATCTGGAGGTGGCGGCCACGGTGGAGGAGGTGGCCGATGTGGAGGCGCCGTCCACGGAGGAGGAGGTGGCCGATCTGGATCTGGAGGTTGCCGTCGACGGAGGAGGAGGTGGCCGATCTGGAGGCGACGTCCCCGGTGGAGGAGGTGGCGTCCACGGTGGAGGAGGTGGCCGATGTGGAGGCGCCGTCCACGGAGGAGGAGGTGGCCGATCTGGATCTGGAGGTTGCCGTCGACGGAGGAGGAGTTGGCCGATCTGGAGGCGACGTCCCCGGTGGAGGAGGTGGCGTCCACGGTGGAGGAGGTGGCCGATCTAGAGGCGCCGTCCACGGTGGAGGAGGTGTTGGATCTGGAGGCGCCGTCCACGGAGGAGGAGGTGGCCGATCTCGAGGCGCCGTCCATGGAGAAGAAAATGTGAGGTCTAAATCGCTCAGCTCATGAACTAGTTCATCAATTGGTTTTATATAGAACTTGTCTAGTATATAGAACTTGTCTAGTATATAGAAAACTCGTCTAGTATCTTGCACTTTATTGTTTCTGTCTAGTTTTCTAGTCTAGCATAGAAAACTTGTCTAGTATATAGAAAACTTGTCTAGTATCTTGCACCATTTTAAAGTCTAGTAGGGTGAATTAATTTCAACTCTTTGTAGTACTACCGATGATAAATAGATCCAGTCACAACTTTTTGTCAATGTGCTAATCCTCGTTATTGTTTTGTGTAGCTAGTGTATGAAGTAATAGTATTTCGGTGACACTGTATAAAAAATGGTGAGGCTCCTGAAGGAAACATCACCTTCAAGTTATGCCTCCAAATCATTTGATCGGACTGCAAGCACACGGATATAGGCGCTTAAAGGTGTGAACTGTTTTCACATTAAATTATATCTATGTCATGTAGCATCATATTTTGGCTCTTCTCTAACAATCAATCCATGTATTTTTATCCAGAAGCACAAAGCTGATCCGAACAAACTTTAAATGTGCTACTTATAAAGTGGGATTATATTTCGGCGACACCGTCCAAGATGGAGCAAGCCTCAGTACGAAGAATTTGGCAATTTGGCTTGGTGTAGTTTCTGTTTTTTCAGTTTCTCCGGCTATTTTGTGGATGTGTGTTTAGAGAGCAAGCCTTAGCTGCAGTTTAGGGAGGCATGAGAATGATAGGATTAGCGAAGCATGTGTAACTCATCTTTTGATGCTATGTAATGGTGACAATTGTTATATAAGTTATGAACAGTTTTGCTAGCAACTTTGTGCTTCTGCTGTGATATTTTGAATGTCAATTGGCAACTGTATTGCTGCTGTAGGCTTATGAAAAAACCTCAATGCAAACGAGCAAAACAGAATCTCCGTTTCTGATGTCCAGATACATCGGCAACGGAGACTGGATGGCAGCCGTAGCCAAAATCAAGCCTCATCGGTGACGGTTTTTCGTGTCCGTTGCCGATGAGAGCCTTCACATCAGTGAGAGGGTCGTGGACACGGACCCTTTCTCCGTTGCCGAAGGGGTTTTTGGCCCGTTTCCGATGTGTCGTTATGTACTAGTGCCATCGTCGCTGCGCTGTGCGCTTCCTTGTGTGCCATCCCCATGCTCTCCTTCTCCTGCATCAATGTGAGTGGAATACTCAACAATGAATGGCTCACCAAGCGCGTCTTGACTTGCTGGTTCGTTGTTCCATGCCCAAGCTTTATCTTCCTCGAACACCACATCTCGAGAAATATGTACTTTCTTCGCCACCGGGTCATACATCCGATAGGCCTTCGAGTGAGCACTGGTTTCATAGCCAATGAAAACCATCTTCGTGCTGCGATCTTCTAACTTAGTGAGGTGCGGTGTAACCTTCTTCACATGCCCAATACATCCGAAAGTCCTGAAGTGTGCCACGTTTGGCTTCCTTCTATGCAAGGCTTCGTAGGGAGTTTTGTCACGCACACTTTTCGTCGGTGCCCGGTTCAAGATATAAACCGCTGTAGCTACAGTCTCTCCCCAAAACACATTAGGCATGTTCTTGCTCTTGAGCAAACTGCGAGCCATAGCTACAACAGTCTGATTCCTTCTTTCGACAATTCCGTTTTGTTGCGATGAATAAGGACCGGTGATGAATCACTTTAAACCCTTCTCTTCACAATAGCTATTGAACTCGTTAGAAATAAATTCTCCTCTTCGATCAGTGCGCAATGAACACACTTGCAGCTTCAGTTCCATCTCTGTGGCTGCCTTCACCTTCAGGAACGCCTCAAACGCTTCATCTTTGCTCCTTATCAAGATGATCCACATGAACCTTGAGTAGTCATCGACTAGAAGAAGAAAATACTTCTTTCCTGCATTTGTGAATGGTGTAATCGGTCCACAAAGATCACCATGCAGCAGCTCCAATGGAGCAACAGCTCGGAAGCTCGACGCGGCCAGAAATGCCGCCATGTGCTGTTTTCCAATGAGGCAGCCATCACACACATGCTCAATGTGATCGATCTGTGGCATCCCATGCATTCACCATCTCCTTGTTAGCTAGCTTCTTCAGGGCATGAAAATTTACATGTCCATACCTTGCATGCCACAACCAAGCATCTTCTGCTGATTTAGCTAACCAGCACTCCGGTTTGGTCTCCTTGATGCTGAGAATATACAGACGATTGAAGGAGTGTTTCACCTTTGCAATCACCTTTCTTGCTCTATCCCAGAGTGTCATGATGCCATCTTCAACCAATCTTTTGCACCCATTTTCATCTAGCTGTCCGATGCTTATGATATTGTTCCTCAACCGTGGTATATAATATACTTCGGTGAGTACACGGTGCTCGCCATTCTGACACTCAAACATGACAGATCCTTTTCCCATGATTTCTACGGTGGAGCCATGACCAAATTTGACCGAACCGGTGACCTTGGTGTCTAGCTCGATGAACTCCCGGCAGCCCGTCATATGATTACTCGCCCCAGTATCGAGATACCATGACAAGAGTTGGCTGCCGTGCAGCTTAGGAATCACCTTCTTCTCATTCAGAAATACCCTCTGCTGCAGATCTGGATTGTCCAGAGTTATGATAGATGATTCCATCAAGTATAGATGTGCGTCTTCGTCATCTCCTTTCTTTGCCAAGTTTGCTTTCAATCTTCTATTTGGCTGCTTGCAATCCTTTGCAAAGTGACATGTTTCGTTGCAATTAAAACACTTCACTTTTGATATGTCATAATCGACGAAACCATCACTGTTGCCTTTGCCCCGACTAGCTCCTTGCGAACGTCCTCGTCCGCGGCCTCTGCCGCATCCACGGCTGTCGGTATTGTTGCTTTTAGAGCCTTCAAATTTCTTCCGCTCTTTAGCAACTCAAGCTTCAAGATCAGCGTGAGAATACAGAAGTTTCTCGCCACTGTCCTTGACTTCTTTCTTCCCCTTCTGATTTTCTTCGTGCGTCCTCAACCTTCCGATCGCTTCAGGTACCATCATCTTCGTAACGTCGCTGAACTGCTCGATCGTCCCGATAATATCCGTGAATTTGTCGGTGACTGATGAAAACAGCTTCTCGACGATCTCTGTATCTGTGACCGATCCTCCGAGAGATTTAATCTCACTTGACAAGTTTGTGATCTTCACGGAGTACTCGGCGATCGTTTCTCCTTTGGACATCTCCAACTTGTTAAGTTGCCGCTTAAGCACTTGTGCACGGGCACGCTTCACCTTATCTTCGCCGACTCGCATCTCCCGTATTGCTTCCCACGCTTCCCTCGCCGTGTCGTAGTTGGCAAGAGTCATCACCATGGAATCTGGTACGGACTGCGAGAGAGCAGCCATGGCACCCTCGTTAACCTCGTCGTCCACTGCACCATTGCCTTCGATAGCCTTCTAGACTCGGAGATTTTGGAGGATGAACTTCATCTTCGTGGCCCAAACCACATAATTTGTGTCGGTCAGCATTGGATACTGAATCGGCACAGAGCTCGTTCTTGGCATCATCATGAGCGGCTTGCCGCTACCTTCGGACGCCATCAGCGCCTGCTTCGCCGCAGCCGCCGCCTTCTCCTTCTTCGTTTCCTCGTCGTCGCTTGACATCTTCTCTTCTTCGATTAGCACCTTTAGCTCGTCCAGGCTCTGATACCACTTGTTGGTTCTAACCCTGGTTCGTTACGAGCAAAACTAGATCGAAAACAAGAACTCAAGCAAAAACTAGGAAAACGATTTTTGATTGCCACAGGCACGTATCGCGCCTACTCTTTCTTCCTTTATTTCTTCTCTGATTTTCGTTTTGTTACAAGCAGCAGCCCCTGGCTGCTTTTATACACGTCCACAAGGGACTACCGAGCTGGACTAGGACTAGGAATCCTAACACTAGTAGGACTCGTACATGCTCCAATCCGTAATCCTAGTTCTACTCGTACAAGGTTTACATCAACATAAAAATTTTCAACTCGTAAACAAAACCCTCTTCAATAAAACAGCTGAATTGATTTACCAGCAACCCCGAGATTTCTGCATAAATATGATTCCTCTGGGAATAATAAAACAACAAACAAATCAGGAACACCATTATCATAAAATGAACGCTAAGAAAACGAATGCATTCTAACCCGTACCTGTGTATCCTATAATACAATACCAAGATGCTTTACAGGACCGTCGTCAGATGTCCCACGGTGCTGCCACACTCTAGACACGTACACCTGCACCATCAAGCACGTCTGACCGGTTTCAACTCACTCTAGACCGTCGTCAGATGTCCCACGGTGCTGCCACACTCTAGACACGTACACCTGCACCATCAAGCACGTCTGACCGGGTTCAACTGACCTTAACCGGACGAACTGTAAACCAGTTAACCGGCAACCTGCGAAAAAACAGAACAGGAAACAGGAAACAAAGATGAGAAACCCAGAAAACAAAAAGAACAAACATCATAGCAACAAACAACCAACGAACACGAATCCAGCACACGGTCAACATCAAGAACAAAGAACGACCAAAACCAGAGAGAACAAGACACGTTAAGAAAACTCAACCTGATCTCAACGGGAACAAACGTAACCGGAAGAACAGCAGAAGGATTCAGGGCAGAGCTCGAGAAAAACACGGCGGAGCAAGAACATCGAGGAAAAAGGAAAGGGGGAAATGAGAGCTGCAGCAACCATCCGATCCAGAACGCAACCTATATACCCCGTCCCCAGCACAGTGTGCACCGCAGCTCCATCAGGTCGGTAACCACTCGCAACCAATGGCGAGCCGCCAGCAACATGAGAAATCGGGCCTTCTGACTACCAGCGCAGTGCACCGTACTCGCCGACGAATGAAGAGAGGCCAGCTCGGACGGAGAAATCGGGCCCGAATTCTCCCTGACATCATGAACAGTGCAACGTACGCAAAATACCAAACGTACCCAGCACACTGTAGAAAATACGCAGCGAGAACCCACGCACGGGAGAGATCGGCGACGCAAACGTGCAGGGCAACCGACATGTGGACCACGGGAGGGGACGGGCCCATGATCAGCGAGAGAAAGGGGAAGGAACCACGTGCGAAGAAAACTATCCCATAGGGGCACCGCTAAAGCCCATTACAGTAAAAGTACAAATTCAGCCAATGGGACGAGCGCAGTGCGAATCTGCACCACCCAGACCGGCCGTCCGCCACACCGATTAAACACGAACCGTGAGGCTGACGTACGGGCCCTCGGGCTACAGTGGTGATCCACATATGATGTCAGCGAGAGTGTGTGCAATAAGCTTGGTACGGTTAGCGACTTTGCAAATCCCTATTCATTCCGACTCCAGGAGCCGGCAGGGATCGAACGGAGCGGAGGTACAGAGCGGGGAGGATCGGACGGCCAGAAAGCCTAAATCGCTGAGTAGCCTCCAAGGGTCTCACCGTTTATATCTTTAGATACCAAAAAATTAAACTTATAGGCAACTTATATCAAAGTTCTGTTTGAATTACAGAGTAGCCATACATACACTACTAATATATCGTTATTCATTAATGTTTAAAAAATACTTTTGCAAGCGGCACGACTTCTGAATCATCAACTAATCTTGAGTGATTATAATTTGCACCAGGAATTAATGGGCGAAGTGATAGGTCCACATAATAGAATTTTCAAATAGGCGGCTTACAAGCAGAAGCTTGCACTTCATGAACTGACCTTCATGAAATCCACACAAGGGTTCAGGATAACACGAATCAACAATTTCAGTATAGAACCCTTCCATGATGATGATTGATGAGGTCCAGTCTGGATTACAAGCCCACCAACACCAGGTAGAATATCGAGCACGGACGCCGGCACAGAGAGGTTAGAGACGTCACAGCCGTTAGGCAAAGTAGTGGTGGGATCCGTAAGCAGCAGGAGGGCGTCAATCTTGTCACCAACATCGGCTTCGTCGTCCTCGGGCCTCCGGCGGCGCCGACCTTGGAGGTGTCGCACGTCGCAGCGTTGCAGCGTGGGAACGCCCTTGAGACTGAAGCGGGGGTCGACCCTCCACGGGTGGGCCGGCTCCTTCCAGGTGCAGCACGTTCCTGCAGCCGCCCAGCTCCTCCAGCTTCTCGTAGTCTGGTTGTTGAATCGATTCACGTTTGCGGCATGGATTCCAGACGAGAGAGAGAGGGCAGGAGGGGAGGGAATGGATTTGAGTACCCGGGCATAAGGTGAGGTCGGAGTAGGGTTCATGGTCAGCGACGAAGAGCAGCAGCTTCACGACCTTGTCGGCGGCGGCTTGCGCACGGGGGCGAAAAGAGGAACCAGAGGGTTTGGGTGTGGGTCGGGACAGAGAAGACGGCGATTTGGGTGATGCCGCGGCCATATCTGAACCGTCTGTTTGGGATCGAACGGCAAGGCTTTGATTTGTTTTCCAGAGTAGCGTCCGCGGGATATTTAGCGTAGGAGTGGCGCATCGGATGGCTCGAACCGAGCAGAACAGGCAATCCGACGGCTAAAATCACTAATGGCGTGAGAGGCTTCTTCTTTGGTGCAGTTTTAATCTCTACTATATAATATGCCTAGAGGTGGTGATAGTCATGGTCATGGTACGTTTTTCCAATTTTCGATTCTACCCTTGTGTTAATAGGTTAATTACGGAGTGCCACCGCCAAGTCAACATAAGTGCAGTCCAGAAATCAGCAAAACGGTCAACGCAGCCGTAACTCTCGTCTACCTGTTCGGTGACCCGTGCGGCGTGAACGACCTCGGCACCCAGCCGCCGCGATGGCCGGCGGCCACCGCCTGACCTCTTCCCGTCCTCGCGCGCCCGCGTCCATGGCCGCCGCCCGTCCTCGATCCGTCCTCGCGCCATCACTCGCCCGCGTCAATGGCTACTCCTCGTCCTCGCCGACCACAGCGCGCCGGCCACGGCGTCCCGGCGACGGTGAACGGGACATCGAGTTGGTCTTGGAGACTTGGTCAGAAACTGCTGCTCCGCCTCTGCAGACTTGGAGACTTGGAGATGGTCTTGGAGACTCGTCACGGCAGCTCCGCCTCGGCTGCCAACTGTACGACGAATTCCGTCTGCGTTGAATGTTTACATGAATATATTGAAGACATTTAGCTGATCAAAGCTAGATGTAGCCCATCTTTCACACTTCGCGTCGAATCTGAATCGGATGCTTCGCGGGCAGGCGGTGGCGTTTTCTTTGACGATTGAAGTCGACCCTCCCACTGCCCATGTCAATTTCGAGTTGTTCATCTCCAACAAACTCTGCCTGGTGAGTTCCTCCGGTTGCTACCAGTTCTGCAGATGTGAGTTTATTGCGCGCAAGGACGGAATCGAGTGTGCTGCTGCAGTAATCCCTGCACATGCGGGAGGGGATCCCGGCCCTCTTCCTCATTTTTCTGCTCGTCCAGTTGCTGTGCGTGGTGTTCTCTGTTGTGGAGCTGAAGATAATGTGCAAGTGCTGATGGTGGTTGCGATGTTGCTCAAGTGACCAAGTCCAAGGTGAAGCGCACTTTGTTGGCTTTCATCCCTTGCTTAAATTCTGTGCTCCTGGAGGCTCCGATCTCTGCATTTAAGGCAGCATATATGAACCGCATAGGGTTTGGATCTCAATGATTCCATAATACTGTGGGGTTCTTTCCGTATAATTGAATATTTAAAGGTTTTCACTTTTAAACTTGCAAATTGTGTGCCAAAAAAAAAATAGACCGTGGCGACGCAAAATTTGAACCCGTTGCAACGCACGGGTAATTTTGCTAGTATCCCTAATGTGTCACGGAGGTTTTTTTTTGACATTTCCCAAACAGCTCATTACAATCGTTTAGAACAAAAGGCCTGACCTGGTTAGGGACAGAGTTAATCCAGGTTCCAACAGTGCCTTCCACTCTACACATTTTCGCTAGCTCATGAGCAACAACATTACAATCCCTTTTAGTGAGTGATAAAGAAAAAAAACATCGAGCATCTCCTCAGCATATCAATATCTCTGTAAACATAACAGGGTCTAGACAGGTCCTGATGGTTAGAATTCAGCGACGCAACCACCGGAGCGCAGTCTGATTCAACCAAGGACACCTGAATCCCATCGTGAGCACAAGCCACCAGACACCTGTGGAGGGCGTTGGATTCAGCTTCTTCCGCATAGTTACAAGGCATAAGACACCTGTGTCACGGAGGTTTGGTGGCTGCTCTATCAGTAGGCCTGGACCGACCAGGGGCGCTGCATTGTTGGCCCGGTTCTGATTATTTCTTTTCTATCTCGGCGAGGCAAGGATGCCCGTGCCACTAGTTGATACACCCTCTCTTATGGCATCCACCCAAAGAAGTTGTGCAAATTTACCACTACAAAGCTTTTCATCCGTACAACATTGCAGCCACGTCAGATTCTTTTTCCACGATATAAAGCTTTTCCATCGCATAGCTACTAAAAATACCATTGTCTCCCATTATAAATTGCCATCAGACATCTCACAAGTTAATTATGAGCATACATCCAATGCGAAACTGAATGCTCTATCCACCTCCACATGTGTAAATGATGTTTTGAACTCTATATATTCCACTCCGTTTTGAAATGTGTGCATATGCTATGTTATATCTCACCACACATTTGACATGTCCATAGCCTTTGATTTGTGCTTCAGATATGCGTCATTCAAACATGGAATAGGATGAGAGAATACAGAAGAAATATAAGAAAACAAAGGAATATGAGGCATCGGGTGTAGGGCGCCTACCAGTGCTCTTCCTGGAACAAGAACATTTGGGAAGATATAGCTGATCGAACTTCAGAATGTATCTTTTTAGCTATCCACGACTGTGTGTTTAACACAGACAAGCTGTGTGTCGTACAGCTACTCAGTGGCCATGTAAGAAAGTATTTCCCAACGTCGTGCAATCTCCACATAATTCTTCCCAATTTCAATCTATTTTAACTGATATGGCCCCCACCAACCGGGAGTACTCCCTCCATTCCACATCCTGAAATTTTTTTACTCCCTCCGAACCGGTATTGTGGGCTTACTAGATTGATGGAAACAGTGGTGAACTATGTTTGCAGGTCAAAGTACATAGGATTTTCATGATTATGCATATATTGCTACATAGACAAACATTTGGACAGTGATAATAGTGACAATGCTTGTAAGCGTCTAGTTTGATTGATTTGCTTAATGGCATTCCTGCTACCGATTTGCATTCTTTTCTGTTTGGTTAGCCACACATCGCTTTGCCTAGTTCATTGTTTGCTGCTTAATCCATGTTTATGTTCATTATCCTTTGTAGGACGTAGAGGAGAAGTGGAGCTGGAGCTGGGCAGCAGGAAGTCATGGACGTCGAATCAGGCGACTCGGCTATTCTGGCTTGTGCGTGCCTGCACGCGACCCTAGCCGCAGTGGCGTAGCCAGCGGCAAACTACTGTGGGGTCGGCCAACTCATGTGGGGTCTGATTGTGTTGATAGGAGGGACCAATGCATACATATGTATAAAATGAAGGGGATTACGCGGCCACTACCGTGCCTCTGGCTGCTCCTCTTCAACGTGTCTGACACCCTCGTCGAGCCCCTGCCGGACCACGCCATGTCGGCCTCCCCAAAGACCCGGTGCTGCCCGGCTTCACTTTAGTGTGGTGGTGGTGGTGATGATTTGGTGATTGTGATTTCCATTCCTGAATCATGTCTATAATTAGCCTTTTATAGCATTTTTGGTTTCTGGACATCAGATATGCCGGCGGCTTTACCCTCGGCATACACGGGACGGCAGGCTACCAGCAGCCACCACGTGTCAGCATATGCCGACACATATGGGCATGTTTGCCCAGGGTTTTTGAGCATCGACATACACGGATAGGCTGGCTCCCAGCAGCTGCCGTTGGCAAACGTCTCAACGCCGTTAAATAGAGTAGCAAAAGTATATTTTCATAACAGTGAACAATTAAATGAACAGTGGAGAGAAGGTGTGGCTCTGCTGCGCATGTTTGCCGCTGCGGCGGTTTGGCTGTGAGGTTGGTTCTCTATCAGTGGGCCCGGACCGACCAGGGGCGCTGCATTGTTGCCCCGGTTATGATTATTTCTTTTCTATCTCGGCGAGGCAAGGATGGCCGTTTCACTTGTCGGTATACCCTCTCTTATGGCATCCACTCAAAGAAGTTGTGTAAATTTACCACTACGAATCTTTCCATCCGTACAACATATATAGTAGCCACGTCAGATACTTTTTTCACGATATAAAGCGTTTCCATAGCAGAGCTACTAAAAATACCATTGTCTCCAATTATAAGTTACCATCACACATCTTGGAAGTTAATTATATGAGCATACATCTAATGCGAAACTGAATGCTCTACCCACCTCCACATGCATGTGTCAATGATGTTTTGCCCTCTATATATTCCACTCCTTTTCAAATGTGTACATATGCTATGCTGTATCACACAACACATTTACCAAGTCCGTAGCCTTTGATTTGTGCTTTAGATATGCCGTCATTCAAACGGAAAAGGATGAGAGAGTACAAAAGAAATATAAGAAAACAAGGGAATATGAGGCATCGGGAGTAGGGCCCCTCACAACGCTTTCCGAAGCACGAACATTTGGGGAGACATAGCTTCTCAAACTACATAAGGTATTCTTCAAGCTATATACGACCGTGTGTTTAAAAGAGACAAGCTTTGTGTCTAACAGCTACTCTGTAGCCATGTAAAGAAGTATTTCCCAACGAAACGTGCAATCTCCACATAATTCTTCCCAATTTGGTGTAATTTAACTGATATGGCCCCCACCAAACGGGAGTACTCCCTCCATTCCAC
This sequence comes from Poa pratensis, assembly GCA_947311845.1. Taxonomy (NCBI): domain Eukaryota; kingdom Viridiplantae; phylum Streptophyta; class Magnoliopsida; order Poales; family Poaceae; genus Poa; species Poa pratensis. The sequence continues at coordinate 26,372,934 of CAMZMU010000110.1, forward strand.
ATTGATCAACATCCTGATTTTTTTATAACAAATTAGGCCATGATTTATTAGGTACTTAGCATTGATAATATAGACACAAGCATGACCAATAACCATTATAGTATCACAGGGAACTATGTGTTTTCTCGTCTACCCAAAGTTAAATTGAATGACAACCATGTATTTCAACATGCTGCAAACGTCCATCGTGTTCGTTGCGTACCCATGAATAATATGTCGCAATCATTTATGGATTTACGCTTTCAAACAACAAATCCTATTGCTGCAACTGACTTTCTATGATGTTAGATGCATTGAGCTTAATTATGTTGGATACAGAATGACACACTTTTCCAATTTGCTTCAAACCAAATGGTGATTTGTTGCCTACATTTTTTTGTTACAAGAACATGTTCAAAAATTCGCAATATTTTTCACTACTTATATATATATCTACTCCATCTCTCCTCTGTATTGATAAGAACCTATGTTGTCCCACTTTCGCTTTTAGTATTGGATTTGTGCATCAGATAGGTGTTCTCCACATACACAAAACCGCGAGGGGGGGGGGGGGGGGGGGGGGGAATAGAGGACCGAAGAAATATAAGAACAAAAGGGAACCTGAGTCATCGGGAGTAGTGTCGTCACTGCCATGGTCTTCTACCTTACGAACTTAGGGGGTGTCATAGCTTCTCGGATTGGGCGATTGTGAGATAACTTGATCCTCTTAGAGAATCGAAGAACTTGAATAAAGCAGTAAGATCCAAGCTGGGCAAATTCAAACTCAAATAATTTCCAAGCAAGCTATAAAAAAAGTGTGTTTGCTCAGAATCGCTATCATACAACAATTTCGCGGAAGGCATTTACTATTAGTAATCTCACATGATAGACCCGAATGAGCGGTAAGATATATCTTTATTTTGGACAAACAAAAAACAAGGATCAGTTAAATTGCGTGCATATATATGCATGTGTGAAGAAACCAGAAAAAAATCAAGCAGCTAGCCATTTCCTGCTTCATATCCCATCTATCGTCTATCCGTCCAGTCGTCCACGTGCGTGTGTTTTATATTTAATTCTGGATCAACATGCATGGAGCCGGGGTCTTAATTTCAACGTGCTATCTGCCAACACATGCCCATGTATCGATCTAACCTTGAATCTCTGGTACAGCAACCAGGTGCATCATTTGTTTAACCTTGGATCATTTGGTACGGTAACCAAGATCAGTTTACAACCGGGTGATGATGAACAGTCAACAGAAGACATCCAGGAGCACCTTCCTCCTGCTCTGTTGCTGGTTGCTGTGGAAGCATAGAAATGCGGTGGTCTTCCGGGAGCAAAGGCCCTGCCTCCCCCTGCTGATCAGAACCTGTCGAACTGAAGCCCAGCTGTGGAGCAAAAGGTTGCCTTCTGCGCTGATCACCGACTTCGATGCTTGGCTTGCCTGTCTTAGGACAAGTGAAGTCTGAATGTTTGTAAAGCTCTTTCCCTGCCCCTTCTTCTCCCCCTTGTAATACCATACAGCCGTTTTGGGCTTCTACACATATATGAAAAATTCAGGTGGGGTTTTATAACCCCCGGTGAAAATTCAAAAAAAAAAAACAGTCAACAGTGCTGCATGTTGATTGCTGTGGTTGGTGTTGTTCGTTGTTCAGTAGTAAGAGTATATTGTCATACCAATAAACAGTTAACAAGAAAATTCAAATCAAACAAGCAGTGTAGCGATGGGACTTGGGCGGGGTCAGGGCATCACGGCTGGGCACGGTCGTGCTTGGGCCGCATCAGGCTCGGGCCAATCGGCCCGTCCAGTCCATCACGGCACACAGCACGGCGGGCCATTGCATGGCCGTGCCGGCATGGTCGGCAAACCCTATACACCGCCCGTTAGCAGAGCGAAGCGGCCGCGCCGCAAACGGGGGAGCTCTGCTGGGCCGGCCCATCAGGCGCCTTCCCTTCTTTCTTTCGTTTTTTCTTTTTTCTTTTCCGTTTCTTTTTTTCCGTTTTTGTTTTTTGTTTTCCGTTATTTCTTTTCTGTTTTATTTCGTTTCTTTTCTGTTTTCGTTTTTCTTTTTCGTTTTATTTTCTTTTTTCGTTTTCATTTTTTGTTCTCGTTTCTTTTTCTTTTCCATTTTCCTTTTTCTTTTTCTTTTTTTGTTTTTCGCTGTTTTTATAAATTTTTAATTTTTAAAAATGGTTCTAAATTTAAAAATGGATCCAAATTTGAATTTTTTTTATTTTTTAAATAGTTCCATTTTGAAAATGGTTCCAAATTTAAAAATTCTTTTAAATTTAAAATGGTTCCAATTTTAAAATTGTTCATTTTGAAAAATGGTTCCAACTTTAAAAATGGTTCCATTTTGTAAACGGTTCCAAATTTAAAAATGGATCCAAAATTGAAAATGGTTCCAAATGAAAATGGTTCCAAATTTTAAAATGGTTCACAATTTCAAACAGTTCATTTCTAAAAATGGTTCCAACTTAAAAAATGGTTCCAAATTTAAAAATGGTTCCATTTTGAAAATTGTTCCAAATTTTAAAAATGGTTCCGAATTTAAAATGGTTCCACATTTGAAAATGGTTCCATTTTGATAATTGTTCCAAATTAAAAAATGGTTCCATTTTGAAAATGGTTATAAATTTAAAATGGTTCCAAATTTGAAAACTGTTCATATTTCAAAATAGTTTCAAAATTAAAAAATGGTTCCAAACTTAAAATGTTTCAAATTTAAAAATGGTTCCAAATTGGAAAATTGTTCATTTTTTAAATTGGTTCCATGTTGAAAATGGTTCCAAATTAAAAAATGTTCATTTCTGAAAATGGTTCCAATTTTAAAAATAGTTCCAAATTTAAAATAGTTCCAAATTTAAAAATGGTTCCAAATTTTAAAAAGGATCCATTTTGAAAATTGTTCGAAATCAAAAAATGGTTCCAAATTTGAAATTGTTTATTTTTTAAAATGGTTCCAAAATTAAAAAAATTCCATTTTGAAAATGGTTCCAAAAAATATTCAGATTGGAAAAGTATTCGTGTTTCAAAAAATAGGGCTGAAAAAAATTCGAAAGCCCGAAAAAGTCTAAGCAGTGAGGCGAATCATTTTCTGGGCGCGCGAAATTGGGCCGGCCCATGGACGTGGCTCGGGGCGAGCCATGTAGGCGGCGCTGAGGGAAAGCGCCGCAAACAGATGGTATACAGCACCTCCCGGCATGGTCCCGACCCGGCCCGACGCGTAGAGCAGCTGATGAAGCAAGGGAAGATCGCTGTTGTGGCCACCATAAGCGCCTCCGTCAGTTGACGCTACTTGTAGATTTGTAGACGCTGCCTATTGCATCTTGCTGAGCCTCCCAAGTGCGCGCATGAGAGCTTTTGCTCGTTGCTGATGAGGGGTGACTGCTATACCGATTCGATTTTCTCTAGTGGTTGTTGGGGAGTGGAGATATTTGGCTCCCGAGCTCCAGCGCTCACTCCGGTTAAAAAAATTCGAAAATAATATTTGTAAATATTAAAAAATTCTGAAAAATAATCCGAGTGTACCCAATAGTATCTCTCACAAATATGTGAAATATCAACATCAAAAACCTTGTATTCTGAGCTACACGAAAATAACAAAAAAAGTGGATCTAAATATGCATATTTTCAAATATTCAAGTTTTATCCGATTTTGTTATTTTTGTATATCTCGGAATACAAATTCTGAGAAAAACACACTTTCCGTTGTTTTTTTTTTTTTTTACTAACACACTTTCCGTTGTTGGGGATTACTAGAAACTTGGATAAGGTCTTGGCTTCTCTATTGGTGGGTCTAGACCTACCAAGGTCCAAGGGGGCGCTGCACCGTGGGCCTGGTTCTCATGGTTCCTTTCAGTTAGCGACGAGGCTAGGACGGCTGCATCACTCACCCGTACATGCTCTTTTATGGCCTCCACTCAAAGTAGTTCTCCAAATTTAATTACTGCTAAAAACCTTTCCATTAACGCTCACTCTGTTTCTAATTATAAGATATTTCATATATTGCAATGTGGACTATATATGGACTAAAATCACTAAAATGCGTCTAGATGCAAACGAATATAACAAAACCGAGAAAAATTAAAATATCGTATATATTTAAAAACGGAGGGGTACATCATAGCCATGGCAGATTCTTTTTCTACAATAGAAAGTGTTTCCATAACCTAGATGCTAAAATAATGTTGTCTCTAAATATAAATTACCGTTGCACATGTCGCAACTTAATTATGAACATATCTAATGCAGAAGTGAATGCTCTACCCACATTCACATATGTAAATAATAGTTTGCCCTTTATATACACCACTATGCCTCTGTGTACATCAAACATGTTATTCCACACTTCACATTTTAACATGCTCGTAGCCTTGGAATTGTGCTTTAGATAGGTGTCATTCAAATAGATAAATATGATAGAAAACCAAAGAAATAAAACAAAATAGGGGAACATGAGACATCGGGAGCAGTGCCCCTACAAAGCTCTGGACTTCATGAACAAGGAGATGGCTACGACCAGCAAGGTGCGAACCTTCGTGAAGCTGTAGGTCCAATCGCGTAGAAGTCGCTGAACCACCGACAACTAAATCGTTAAGCACTAGATTGCGTGTTCCATCTTGCTTTTTCTTCCATTTCCATTTGATTTGTGTACATCGTGTTGCTGCCTCGTTAGCCACTAGCTGCTATGATTTCTTTCGTTTTCTTTGCACAAGCAATAAACACACAACACAAATTCTTTCAGCTACTAGGCTGCTAAAAAAATCAAAGTAAAAAATAAATCTGAAACCCGAAGTAAAAAACATAAAAGAGTACGTAATACAAAAACCTGAAGTACAAAAATATTAAAACTCGAAGTACAAAAACATAGAAAGCCAAAGTAAAAAATTGCGAATGTACAAGAAATCATGAAGCACAAAAAAAATCACGAAGTACAAATTAGAACCAAACAAAAGTACAGAAACAATAAAAACCGAAGTACACATACACGTTCGAGCGGAGTAGGAAAGTAAACTCAAATCCCGAAGTACAAGTACATTGAAATCCGAATTATATGTATTCAACTTTTGGAAGTGCAATCTTTTTTGTCAAAACCTATTAAGATGGTATTTAATTTTGAAAATCTCGATGCGAGTAGTTCAAAAGTAAAAACAGTTCGTAATTTGCACAAACAGTTTTAAAGATATTTATTATTGAATCTTTGCTTTTAGAAAATAAAAGGTTTTCAGCGGACCGACACGGTTATAAAAATATTCCATTAATACACATCACAGCCACGACAGATTCTTTTCCTATACAATAGAAAGTGTTTCCATAACATAGCTACTAAAAATAATGTCGTCTCTAAATTTTAATTACCGTCACACATGTCGATTATGAGCATACATATAATGCAAAAGTGAATGCTCTACCCACCTTCACACATGTAAATAACAGTCTGCCCTTTATATATACCACTCCGTCTCTGTATATCAGATATGTTATTCCACTTCACATTTTAACATATTCCTAGCCTTAGATTTGTGCTTTAGATAGGAGTCATTCAAACAAAAAAAGATTAGAGGAAACCAATGAAATAAAAGAAAACAGGGGAACCTGAGACATTGGGAGTAGTGCCCCTAGAAAGCTCTAGACTTCATGAACATAAGGAGACGACTACGACTAGCAAGAGCCAACCTTTGCGCAGGTCCAATCGTGTGGAAGTCACGGTGGAACCACCAACAACCGAAAGCGTTAAGCACTAGATTGCGTGTTCCATCTCGCCTTTTCTTTCGTTTCCATTTGATTTCTATATGTCGTGTTGCTGCCTCGTTAGCTACTAGCTCCTATGCTTTCTTACGTTTTCTTTGCACAAGCGACAAAAACACGACACAAATCCATTCAGCTACTATGCTGCTGAAGAAAAACTCGCGAGTTTACTCGTTTAACTCGTTTAGATCTGTAAAACTGTTAACATGCATTATAATAGCTTTCATACATAATTATTCTAATCATTTGGGCATGTATGATTCAATTATCACAACAATCAATGACACTACGACACTATCAAGTAATATCTAGTCGCTAAACTACAATAATCAGGAAAAATGTATAAAAAAAGACAAGAATACAGGTAACGAATTTTTCACCGAGTTAAACGAGCTAAACTAGTAACTCGGAAGCCGGCTCGTGTAACTCGAACTCGTTTACCAAAAAAAAAAATTGGTTCATCTCGTTTAGCAACGAGTTCGAACCAAACCGAGTCGAGTTCCGAGCTACCCGCTTAACACGCTGGTCTCGAATTTTAATTTTTTTTGACACCCTTGTTAAAATCTATAAATATGGGATCTAATTTGAAAATCTTGACGCGAGGAGATCTATACTAAAAACGCTTCGTATTTGCACAAATGGTTCTAAAAATATTTCGTTTTGAATCTTTGATATAAAAAAACAAAAGGATTCAGCGGACCTGCACGGTTCTAAAAAATATTCCATTAATACATCATAGCCACGGACGATTCTTTTTCTATAATAGTACGTGTTTCCATAAGACCATAACATAGCTGCTAAAAATAATGTTTTGACATAATATTAATTACCGTCGCACATGTCGCAACTTAATTATGAGCATACATATATTGCAAAATAGAATGCTCTACCCACCTTCACATATGTAAATAATAGTTTGCCCTTTATATATACCACTCCACCTCTGTGTAGATCAGATATGTTATTCCACTTCACATTTTAACATCTTCGAAGCCTTGGATTTGTGCTTTAGATAGGAGTCATTCGAACAGAAAAAGATGACACTTGACAGAAAACCAAAAAAATACAAAAAAACAGGGGAACATGAGACATCGGGATTAGTGTCCCTACAAAGCTCCGGACTTCATGAACATAGCTGCTCGATGTTAATAGGGGCCTCCGTGGGCATGTTCGAGCTGTGCGCGGTGCGCCTGCACAAGGCCCCAACATTTTAGAGGACCCACCTTGACCCAAGCTTTCTTTGTGTATTTGCAGTTGGCATTTGAAGTTTTTCTTCTGTTGGCGTTGTTTCATACCATCGGCGATCGCAAGCCTCGCTTGACAGCGCCACTGCAGGAGCCTGTTGGCCAGGCTCTCACGCCGGGCACACTTGCACGCACGGCAGCGCTAAGCCCTATCTAATTTTTTTTCCTACAATGATTACGTACGTTGGTACGTATACTTGATACAAGTGCATCTCATCTATCTTGTCCTTCGTTTTCTGTGCACGTATGAAAATATGATTTTGGTCATCTAAATCGAAACAGTTTATGCCATATTTGTGTTCTTCAATGAAACAAGGAGACTTAGTGCACAGGTCTTCGGAGTGACGTGGTGAGAGGATTTATTATGAATACATCATTGCAGACCTTTCCATGTCTCTAGTTTTTATGCAGTGCGAGGTTGGGAGCTGCAAAGGTGAAGAAGCTGGAGGAAGAGACATGCTCACTGAATCAAAAGAGCTAATCACTAGAGGACGGATCGACCTAACTATAGGAGCTACGGGATATGACAAACCAGAGGTTGTGTCTCTGTCACTAATGGGTGATCGAGTTGTATCAAATCAAAGAACTAGGATCGGCATCTCAAAGGCTAGCAGCAGCGTTCGGTGCGGATTCCCTCGACTTGCTCGCAGTGGCCACCGTTGATCTCCCGTTGTGGTGCTCAGCAGGATGGCGCCGTCGCCGGTCGATCAAATCAAAGAACTAGGATCGGCATCTCAAAGGCTAGCAGCAGCGTTCGGTGCGGATTCCCTCGACTTGCTCGCAGTGGCCACCGTTGATCTCCCGTTGTGGTGCTCAGCAGGTTGGCGCCGTCGCCGGTCGATCAAATCAAAGAACTAGGATCGGCATCTCAAAGGCTAGCAGCAGCGTTCGGTGCGGATTCCCTCGACTTGCTCGCAGCGGCCACCGTTCATCTCCCGTTGTGGTGCTCAGCAGGATGGCGCCGTCGCCGGTCGATCAAATCAAAGAACTAGGATCGGCATCTCAAAGGCTAGCAGCAGCGTTCGGTGTGGATTCCCTCGACTTGCTCGCAGCGGCCACTGTTGATCTCCCGTTGTGGTGCTCAGCAGGATGGCGCCGTCGCATAGCTAGGGATTGAGGCGGCCCAGCTATGCGAATCACAGGGAGCCCGGGAGGCCGGGAAACAGAAAAGTCAATCTATCCAGGACCAGGAAGGTAAAGATCACACATGCGAGACTTACGGCCTTCGAGAGGGAAAGTATCGACCTGGGGCCGCGATTAAGGGCAAGGGATGTGGGACGGGGAGCAATGTCATTCGGAATTTGCTTCCAGTTGAGAATTTTCGGTGTTATAAATGACCGGCAAATAAACGATGCAGAAAAGTAAGATCAACACACAGGGATACGGGATTTTAACGTGAAAACCCCTTCCAAGGAGGAAGAGAAAAACTATCGGTGCCAGCCAGCAAAAATCCACTATATCGGGGAGGTTACAAACGCCGGGGATTTACCACTTTTGACTTATCCCACACCGGTGGCTTATAGGAGGTATATATAACGGTATTCCGCTTCACTCGGCCCAAGCCTCTGGCGACGGGCCACGCTCCGCTCGTCAGAAATTAGCCTTTATCTTTATATGAATTTGGATCACCATAAAACAACATTCGGTTACAAGTGGGGTTAGAACTGACTTTTTCTTCAGCTGCAAATAGGGTTGTAAACTTGTAATTGAGAATTTTTCAATTTCAAATGTGGTTGAAACTGATATTTTTCGTACTTAAAATTAGAAAATAAAATGTCAAAAACTTCCTATGAAAATACATGCTCACATGAATTTAAAAATAAACCAACTCTAAATGTGATATACATTAAAAAAACAAAAGCACATCACGCAAAGAAAAAGAAGACCAATGAAAAAAGCCTAAGCCTTGTGGGCAACACTAGCCCAACAAAGAAAAAAGTCATCACAAACAGATGCAGTCCATTTCGGCCCGTACAGACAACCCCCTTGACCATACATAGAAACAGACCAAAACTCAAAGCATGCAAAAATCTTTGGATATTATATGTGGCAGTTGCAAAAGTGACTGAATCAAACGAAGTCTCAGTCAGCTGAGAATTAGCAAATCTATAAAGATACAGTAGAACTCACGAATGGAATTATGGAAGAGGTCATACAGAACAGATTATCTTTATATTTGGCCGCAACGGAGGTGAAGAGGCTGTTGTTCTATGCGTTAACTGCTTCTGACAGAAATGTTTCGAAACTGTGCTACATTTACAGAGAGATTGAACATATTAGGAGCTCCAGACAACACTTCTCTGTGTCTCTTGTTAAACGAGACTGTAATCGTGTGGCTCATGAGCTTGCTTATTGTAATAGGATAGAAGGTACTGATGGGATTTGGTTAAACTCTACGCCGAACAAGGTCAGCCCTTTTGTCACTGTTGATTGTAATAGGTTGTTGAGTAATTGAAAAGCCCTGGAAAATCAAAAAAAAAAAAGAGGCTGTTGTTCTCAATTCGACGAGTAGCGGGAGAGGACACGTTGACGTACTGTGGCCAATCACCGCGACGCTACGCCGAGATAGTACAGGACGATGAGGCACTGGCGCACAGCACACCTCTTGGTAGTACGACTGAAGGACGATGACGTCTCCCTAGAAAGGAACTGATTTGCGTCGCGACGCAAATCAGTCAGTGCACTCGGCCAAGAGGAACCCAACTTCTTTTCCCACACAAGCATATAGTTAGCTTGATCAAGGAAAGTCCGCTACTAGTGAAGGATCCGAAGAACAAATTCAGTGGAACATTCTTCAGTTAGCTTTGATGTCTACCTGATACCTCCCATTCATAGGTAAACACATTTTTCGGTGTAGAAGTGGAATAATACAAGACATGGTAGGTGAAAAGAAGATTATCATATTCCTGGCTAGGCATATGAGAGGATGTGCATCGAATGAGAAGTGACCGGAGAATGGGGAGACATATATGAGAGGACTATGCTTTTGCGGTTTTGCCAAGATATAAGCATGACATTCAAAATTGGTAGGTGATGAAAACAGAAATGGCGTCAAAATATGATATATCCTCATTAATGGAAGAAGGTACATATAAACGGGCATGGCATATGGCTGTAGCGTCCTCCATTAATAACAAAGATACAACTGTGTTATAAAGTATGGTGGTTTTCTTCCATTCTCTTTTTAACACAAGAACACTAGGGAAATGATAGACAATTACAAACAATTAGTCAGTGGTAGACAATAGAGAGCTAAGATTAAGTTGTACATGCATTCAAAGTGAGTTTTTTTTTAAGTTGCACTCGGTTTCAAACTAAGATTTTTCGGCCGCACATATATTTCATGTGAGATTTTTTGAATAGTCTATAGGTGATCAACTAATATTTTTCGATTGTTGTAGTTGGGTTTGCAACTGAATTGCAACTGAGATTTTTTCTGTTGCAAGTGGGGTTGGAACTGTCTTTTTTAGTTTTATAGATAGGGTTGTAACTGAGAATTTTTTAGTTGCAATTGAGAGTTTTTCGGTTGCAAGTGGGATCGGAACCGACATTTTTTCAGCTCCAAATAGGGTTGTAAGTTGTATCTGAGAATTTTTTAACTATAAATTTGGTTGGAACTGAGATTTTTTCGTACATAAAATCCTTAAGTAAAATGTAAAAACTTCCTAAAAATACACGCTCACACATATAAAAAAGAAACCAACTCTAAATGTGATATACATTCAAAGAAAAAAAAACAAACGATTGAAAAAAGCCTAGGCCTCCTGGGCAATACTAGTTGAGTTAAGACAAAGCCGTGCGCAAATAAAAAACAAACGATTGAAGAAAGTCAGCACACATAGATGCAGCCCATTTCGGCCCGTACAAACCACCCCTTACTATACGAAGTGCCTGCCAAGGTGCGAATGTGTGCATGGATGTAGGAAATTATGTCTTGCAACATTTTATATATCTACTACATTGTTCAGAATTAAACTCCAGCGTGGAAGTATCATGGAAATAACAGAGAATTAATGATGTGGAATTGTACTTAAGGAAATATACTTAAGAAAGCCGGTACGACTATACTGGAACACGGTGTATATTAATACGCTGGAATTATACCCGTGAACAGTATAGAGCGGAATGCCAGGTTATCCATAGGATTGTCAAAGTCTGCGAGTTTAATTTTGTATTCAAACTCGGCGCATGACTCACACATGCGTGCCGGACCTAATTGATTAACAGTAATATGCTCGGTTAATGGCTGTTAATGATAGTGGTTAGTTTAACAAGTCACGAGTTTTATCTGGAAACAGATTGATTTATCTGTATTTTGGAGTCAATAGAAAGGTCTCACCCTCTAGGCTCAATATGCATTGTGAGCGGCACCACCAATAATGCAGAGGAATAGAGGGTAGGCCGAATTAGCTCCAACCCTAATTTTCTTACAATGGAGGCTGGCAAAACAAAGCCTCGCTTCAGCTGAGCTCATGCAAAACAGAAATATGGCGACTGAGTCAGGTGCAAAATTTGTGGATCACCACTTGATATCTGGCGACACATCCTGATGGCATGATGTGTGTGTGCGCATGTGCGTGTGTTCTAGCCAAGGTTTCGGATACCGGTTCAAAAAAAATCCGGAGGGGGCCGATATTTTCGGTAACCGGGGTTACCGGAAAATACCGGCCAGTAACCGGCCCAATATTTCGGTAAGAATTTAGGATTTAAACTTAAAACATCGAATTTTTTTGAAATTTAAATTTTTTGAGCACAAATTTGTTTCAAATTTGACTACTCCGAGATTTTTCATCCGAGATATGCAAATTCCGGGGGTCCGAGAAATCCGGTTACCGGCCGGTTACCGCGGAATTCCCGCCGGTAACCGAAACCTTGGTTCTAGCTGATGATGAAATCTTTGTGCATGCAAAGGGGTGTACGAGTACTGATGCTACAAGCTGGTGTTCCGATGCTCGATGGTATGGTACATGAGGATTTTGTAAAGCTCCTATATCTAGTTACAGTTTGGGCAATATGGACGGCGAGACGGAAGGAAATACATTAGGACATCTTCCAAAGCCCGCTATCAACCCATGGGTTTATTACTAACTATCTGCATGATCTAGGTTTTGTCAAGTAGCGAAAGAATTACCCACGAACGAGAAGACCAATGGCATGGGAGAAGAAGTGGTCGGCACCGCAGACTGGGGTGGCAAAAGGAAATGCGCAATCAATAGAACTGAGACTGCAGCTGCGGCCATTTCCAGAGATGACAACGGGATATTCTTGGGAACATCGTTTCTGGTCGTCTAAGGCCTGACCGATCGGGGTACGCTGAAAGCAATGGCGTGCAGCTAAGCACTCACCCCGGCGTGGAAGCTCACAATCAAAGGGCTGGCCAAGCGTCTGGAGGAGAAGAACCTCAAGCTGATATAGGTCAATGGGGCGCTGAGGGTGGTTGACGCGTGATGGCTTTTCCCTACCTATGTTGGTGGTGTTTCTCCTTCTAGTCCTCATTTAGAGCCTTTGGTGTGGTAGTTGGGAGTTGTAACCCAACTCATTTAGTTGGAGGTGGCTGGTATAGCTTCCTAAGACATTGAGTTGTACTAAGCTGAAGTTGTAACCCAACTCTGTGGTGAGATTTCTTTAATGGAACCGGGGTGAGACCCTTTTATTCTTAAAAAAAAGCTTTGATTTCTTTGGACTGTGCAGGAGTTATTCATGACATAGCTGGTGGGAACCGAGGAACATATGGTACTGTTATCTCTGAAATTGCTAGAGAAGGAATGAGTTCGAACAAGTGGAGTTCAAGCATGAGTGCAGAGAATCTAACTGGGAGGCGAACGATTTAGCTAAAGGTCCTGTAGTTTTAGACACCGGCCGTCATAGGTGGTTAGTGCAACCACCGGAATCTGTTAACATACCAACTATTATCAATAATAAAGTCCGGTGTTCACGCCAAAAAAAAAAAACAAAAAAAAACTCAGGGCATGCACAATTCTCTGCACATTATATCCAAAGTGACCGAGAATTAAGATAATTCTCTGTCAGCTGAGAATTATCAAATCTGTAAAGTTAGATTAGAAGTTACAAATGGAAGAGATTATACGGAACAGATTATATTCATGTCTAGCCGCAACGGAGGTGAACACGCTGGTCGTTCTCAATTCGACGAGTGGCGGGAGATGACACCTTGACATACCATGGCCAATCTCCGCGACCCTAGGCCGATAATAAAGGACGATGAGACACTGCACACCTCTTGTCCCAATTGAAGGACGATGACATCACCCTAGAAATTAAGGAACTGATTTGCAGCGACGCAAATCACATAGTGCACGCGGCTAAGAGGAACACAATAACTTCTTTACCCACACAAGCATCTAGTTAGCTTGATGATCAAGGAAAATACACTGCGAGTGAAGGATCTGATGAACAAATTCAAAGGGACATTCTTCAGTTATTTAACCTATAAAGCTAATATATACCTGATATCTTCCATTCATAGGTAAATGCACTTTTCAGCGGAAAAGTGGAATAAGACAAGACATGGTAGAAGGAACGAAAGATTATATCATTTTCCTTGCTATACCTCTAGATTAGCATCGAACGTTAAATAACCCGGAGAATGTAGAGACATACTAGAGACTAAGGGCATGTACAATGGGGTGACGTCAGCCTTCTCTTCGCGTTGACACGTAGAATATTTGTCTAGTTGGCGGAGAGAGAATGAAGAAAGGGGTGATTGCCTTCCCTTAGCTAAGAGATGATCTCTTACGAAATAAGGAAGACTAATTTCACCATTGTACCATTTGTCTTCTCTTAGAAATACAATTTCCTACTAAAATATAATTAATTCTCATTAATTGCTAGGGATGGTAATAAGAGATAATGCATTGTACAACTTATAATTTTGCCTTCTCTAAATGACGTGGATGGCTAAGAGAAGGCGCGCATTCTCTACCATTGTACATGCCCTAAGAGGACGCTGCTTTTTCCAGCATATAAGCATGGCATTTAAAATAGGTAAGTGGTGAAAACGGGGGTAGGTGTGAATTATGATCTAAACTCACTAATGGAAGGACATAAATTGAGAACCAAGATTGTCCTGAGGCATTCCAAGCTGATCTGCCTAACTCCCTGAAGTTTACATATGTGTGTTCAACTTTTGTCTCTTAACTATATGCATACGTAGAGCACATGAGATACACATAAACTCTCTCGTATCATGGAGAGTGTTTTGATACCGATGTGTCTTTTTATGCTATAGTCCTCTTTATAAAGGGGTCAAATTTCATCCACTGGACGTGTCTACATTTCTCGTGAGGTTGTGTTTGAAGAATATATATTTCCCTTTGCTTCACTTCATCCTAATGCTCGGTCCCATCTTCGGCAAGAAATTATTCTTCTTCCTCTACATTTGTCTCCCATAACACTTAGTCATGAGAGTGTGCATACTAACGATCACATACAGATTGTTCCTATTGCTGATCCTACACAGACTCAGGAACTTCTCGAAGCCTGGGCAAACAAAGTTTAACATGCTAAATTTTAGAAAATTTTGGTACCGAAAATCATAAAATACAACCTTTGCACCGTCCGCAAGCCCGGCCGGCCGCCCAAGCTGGAGGGGTGCTAGGTCTACCCTAGGAGAATGACGGTGATTATAGCGAAAACGGTGATGAAATTTTTGAAAATGGTTCTGAAATCAGTGCAAGCACTTGATTTCTGAATCTACCCAGCTAGCTCTCATCTCAAAGTTCAAACACTCCTAGCTATCATGGTAATCTTGTCGCGATCGCCCATTATAATCCAATTGATGTGTACGTCAGAGCAGTCTGCCATTTGCTCCGGAGAAGATAGACCTCTCGACGTGGCCCATGGATGCTTATGAGCTCACAGGGGTTTGAAGCACGTGACTTGCTCACGACGCCCTGGCTCGAACCGCCTCGCCAGGAGCACGCCGCCGTCCTCGCGCGCGTCGATCCTGCACACGCAAGACACGATCTACAAGGAGCACGGCGTCCCCGAGGAGTTCACCGCGCGACTCGCCGGCGACCTGCGCGCGAACTCGACGCCTCCACCGGTGTCCCCGCTTGCCCGCCGCTCTGCACGAACCCGCCACCCCTAGGCCCGATCCGCCTCGCCGCGGCGGCGCCCAGCCCCGCGAGCACACAGCACCATCGGAGGCGGTGATTTTTTTAATCTTATTTTACCTGTTTGCCGGGTGAAGCAAAAAGCACACGGCAAAGTTGGTTGCCGTGTACCGGTGAAAAACACACGGCAAACTGACAGCAACGGTGCCGTCAGCTACGCTGCTGCCGTCAACCTGCTTTACTTTGCTGTGTGGTGAAAAAAAAACACGGCGAATGCTTTCCCGTGTATTTTCTGAAAAACACACGGCAAAGATTCTTTGCCTTTCCGATATATGCCGTGTCTATTCTGCCGTGTGTATAGACACAGCAAAGCCTTTGCCGTGTTCCGCAGTGCCTTTGCCGATGGTTTTTCCCGTAGTGGTGCCAACGATTCGAGCACCGCTTGAATTGAGCCACGTTTACATGCATCCTCTCCCGTTTGCATGCATATGCATCGGTTCAATTCTTTTCTTGCTCTCGTAAAAAATTTAAATCGATCTTTAATAGTTCATGCATAGAAATATTTGAAAACTGAGTTGAACAGTGTGGCATATCTCCGCAATGCCACACCCATAGTAAAGGACGGCACTGCAACCCTCTTGTCACCATGGTAGTACGATGCCACGATGACGCCATAGAGAGGGTCAGATTTGCAGTGACGCAAATAACACAGCGCACTCGGACAAGATGAACATAACTTCTTTTCTAACGGACTAACACAAACATCTAATTACTGAGGCTAGTTAGCTTGATGATCGTCATGGAAAATCTGCTGCTAGTGAAGGATGCGATGAACAATTCTAGAGGGACATTCTTCAGTTATTTAACCTCTAAAGCTTAGATATATGCCTGATGCCTCCCGTTCCTAGGTAAATGTACTTATGAGTGTAAACGATGAACAATTCTAGATGGACATTCTTCAATTATTTAACCTCTAAAGTTTAGATATATGCCTGATACCTCCCGTTCCTAGGTACATGCACTTTTCAGTGGAAAAGTGGAATAAGACAAGACACTGTAGATGAAAAAAAAGATTATCATATTTCAGGCTTGACCTCCGGATGAACATGAACGAGAGAAGTAACCGGAGAATGGGGAGATATAATCACTCCGTCCGGAAAAGGATGTCTTGGATTTGTCTAGATTTGGATGTATGTAGATAGGTTTTAGTGTACACATACGTCCGAATTTGAATATATGTAAGACATCTTTTTCCAAAGGAGGGAGTATATGAGAGGGCGATGCTTTTGCCAAGATATAAGCATGGCATTCAAAATTGTTAGGTGGTGAAAACGGAAATGGTAGGTGTGAAATATGATCTAAACTCAGTATTGCATTGGAAGGACATAAACGCGCGTGGCATACGGCCTCTCGCCAGACAAGATGGATCTCTCGGCGAGGGCCATGGATGTTTCTGCTGGGGGTTTGCGGCACGTGGCTTGTTCAAGAAAATGGCAGGTTCATGGGGAAAAGGTTTTGGCGATTCGAGCAATCACATGTGTTCGATGTCTGGCATGAAGCTAAGGGCAAGAATGCCATGCCCAGGTGGAGCACCGCTTGACTTGACCACACGTTTATCTGACAACTGCGCCGAAGCGAATTTAGATTCCTGTGGCCTCATTCGTGCTGGCAGTTTTGTCATCTCAAGCTAGTCTTAGTCTCCTAAAGATGATGTCGAAATCTTGTGCACAAAACTAATGCATGTATGCATCGATTGAATTATCTTATCGCTCTCACAATAATAAAAACCATATTTGAAAGTTCATGTATCGAAATATTGTTAATTATTCACACATAAAGAGGGTTACAAATGTGTCAACAACTTCACTCGTCTAAATTAACTCACCTTGGTGCTAGTCTCTCAACAAAACAAATCTAAGGATATACATTTCTACGGTAGTCAATTCCCCAACCGAAAAAAGTAACTGGCACAACAAATTTGGTTGTCACACATCGAAGTTGCTTTTCAAGAAGTAACTGGTACATCACTAGCCGTTTGTTGTTGTGTTGTGAAGTTATTTTTAGTTGTTGTGAATTAGTTTACCGCTGTTTTGAATCTAATTTCTTCGTCGCGCACAAAGTTGATTAGTACAACAACAACAACAAAAATGTCACCCACAAAAGTTGCTTCGACTGTTTGACATCAGTATTCTTTGGGTACGTCGTTAGTTGTTAGCGGCGGCGAGGTCAGGGCGCGAGAAGAGATGACGAGCAAAATTTAGGATGACATATGCGATAACAAACGACACGGCAACGACGAGACCGGTGGGAAGACAGTTTTTTTACAAAAACCAGGCCATGTATTTGCATACACAAGCTCCAGATCAGCAACAGCAAGCAGTCAGATCCTCCCTTAGCTCTTGTGTGGACTCATGAGGGGAGCTGCACCTGGACATGGCCTACATGTCTGCCCGGAGCAGAGCCGCTACAGCGCAGGCGGTGGAGCCATGCTCGCCTCTGATCCATAGCTGCTCGAGGGAACCAGCAGCGCATGGAGTCGGATCCGCGGCAAGAGTAACTGGTGTCGTGTGCAGGGCCATAACGGTTAGGCTGGCAGCGGGATGAACCGGAGGGAGGGCTCGCGGTGACCTGGAGAGGGGCCGGTGTTGCGTGCAGGCTGACGCCGGTGAGCTGTGGCGCTGGTGGTAGGAAGGATGCATCGCAGTGGGTGTGTGTCCTAGGGCAGCGCAATTTGGGGAAGACGACCAAGTCAGTGGTTTTCTTTGGGGACGACGACTGTGTGGTGGGTGCGGGTATCGTTGCAATTTTTGTTGGTCGCTAGAAACGGGCGCCTGGGCGCTGCCTAGACACGTCCTATATACCACACAGGGGCCAGGGCACATTTTGAAACCGAAGGCAAAAGCTTTGACTTTTCTATTAATTAAGCAGAAGATGTTGACCGGTTAATTAACGGGTAACCGGCCGAAAACCGGTACAAACACCCTCGCCGACCGTCATGGAACACGACCGTCGCGAGGGCAAACACGGCCACCCTGGCTACCAAACGCAAACCGCACACACCCGCTAGAGACGAGGGTCGTCGAGAAGGCAGCCCACCGACGTCATCGTCATCACTCACTCCTCGTGAGCGACTCCGACTTCCTCGAAGAAGCGACCACCGAAGACCTCACCGAAGGGCCTCGTGAAGCCTGCACCGGCCTATGCCAAACAGATGACCCTTCGTGTAGGCGACTGGCAGCTCCGATTCTGAAAACGAGCTCCGAATAGGAGATGGGCAGGACTCGCGCCGACGAAGGTCTTCAAGGTCGGGCCGCCCAAAGCAGGTCATCGTTGCCGCAAGACACGCCGGTCTGCAGCTCCGACTTCACAGCATAGGAACATCAAACCTGAGGACGAGTCGGACACGTCGGGACAAGATGCCGACTAACAAAGCCTTGCCGCAACCACATCATCGCTCATCGCCATTGTCGTTGCCGCGCGAGCCTCCACACGGAACCGAGCACCCCCACCAATACACACCACTGGTCCCTCCGACCAAAGCACAACTCCAAGCATGATGCCCTAAAGAGGGGAACGACGCTGAACGCCGCCATCATCCGATCCGAGGATCTGAGGTTTCCCCTGGAGGTAGCGGAAGGAGATTGGAGCTTCACCTCGGCGATGCCTTCAAGAAGGAAAACGGCGCACAAGGCGTCGCCATCACCGGCTCCGGCCAGGGACCGAAGGCAAGGTATTCACCCGGGTCTGCTCCAAGATCTCCAAGCACCACTCTGTGCAGATCGAACCACCTTCGAGGTCCAAGACGACGACCAGCCCGGACCGGCCCGGCAGAGCCCACACGCGCCAGAATGGAGGCAAGCTCCGGATCCTGCACCCCGGAGTTCCTGGCCGGCCGGGACAGCGCTGCAGAGAGCAGGGGCAGGGCCAAAACCCGCCCTGCCATCCGAACTGGAGCCACCCAACGAAAGGCGAGCTCGTGCGACGCTGCTGGAGACGCCGCACCGCCGGCCGCCGATGACTTCACGACCACCGCGCGCCGCCGAGTGTGCCGCTCGGGGGCCGCCAGCGCGACGCCACCTCACCGCCGCGGCGAGGCACCGCCGCCACCTCCAACCGCGCCGGGCTGGTTTCCGGGGCCGCCGCCCCGGCGTGCCCGCTCCAGATCCACGCGAGGCCCTCCGCTCAGGGCCCGGCGCTGTGCCCGCACTCCCTTTGGGAGCCGAGCGCCGCCGCCACCGCGGCAGGGAAGGCGGCGACGGCGGCAGGGGCCCTGCGAAGGGGCCGAGGTGTGGTGAGGCCTTTTTCCCCCGGGCCGCCCCGAGGGACGACACGGGGTCGGCGGGTGAGGGAGGGGGCGGCAGGGGAGGAGGCGAGTGGCGGCGGGGGACGGCCCTGGCGGCGCGGGGGCGGGGTCGGCGGGTGAGGGAGGGGGCGGAAGGGGAGGAGGCGAGCGGCGGCGGGGACGGCCCTGGCGGCCGCGGCGCGGGGGCGGAAACCTAGTCGCTCAAAAGGGGCAGTGAAGGTGGGCCAGGGCACATTCACTTCGACGGTATTTTTAGCGTGAAATAGCATATGCACGAGACTTTTTAGCCTTACTCCACTCACTCATAAAATAGTGTATACATATTTAGCCTTGACTCAAATTTCAAATTTTGATTAAGTTTATAGAAATATTATCAGCATTTACAATAAATAAATATAAATATCAAAATAGTTTTTTTTAATTTTAACTGGATAGAAGTGATTTATTTACCATGTAGTACGGCATGCAGCTGACTAGCTAGCTGACGCATGTGGTATTTTATCATCAGTAAATAAAGGCAAAGAATCGAATTCCCTAGACAGGCAAAAGCAGCTAGTCGTCGAGGCACCAGCAGTGGTAGTCGGGCTTGGACATCCTCAGGAGCTCCTCCGGCGACATGCGCTCCAGTTCCCGCTGCCTCCACGCCGGGAACGCCTCCGCCACGCTTACCGCCGCCGGCCTCGCGCACCCGTCCTCTCCCTTGGGGCCGCCGTGCCTCAGCGCGCGCATCTTCTTGTACAGCCGCATGGCCGCCACACAGTCGTCGTAGGGGTGCTGGTGGCCACCGTTCTGTATCTCGTACCCAAGGCAGCTCCTCGTGAGGTACTTCAGCGAGTTGCTCATCAACCTGCTGCTCGTCTTCATCAGCGGCGGGTACGTCGCCGTGTCCCGCTTGAGGTACGCCGGGTAGTCCATGCCCAGCCCGTCAAGGTCGTGGTCCAGCCCGTGCCCGACCAGGAGCCTCGCGGCGCCGCGTGCCGTTCGGATCTTCCACGGATCCTCGCCGTTGAAGAGGATGTCCTCCACCCGCTTCCGCGCCTGCTTCACCGTGTCGGCCATGGAGTCGCGGAGGTGCTCGGGTCTGATCCCGGTCGTCTCGTACCTGTAGTGCGTCACCGGGATTAGTGGCTTCACGAAGGACTCGTAGAGGATGTTCTCGTTTTCGTCGATGACGCAGACGCGCGCGCACACGTCCAGCGTGCCGTCGCTTCCGCCGCCCACCATCTTGCACCCAAGCGCCACCGCACGGCCACCTCCATGGCCTCCCTGGATGCCCATTCTTGACATGCTTCGGGTGAGCTGGCTTAGCGACGGAGCGCGGGAAAGCTGGCATGCGGCCCGGTGGGCGAGGAGGGCGCCGGAGGCGGGGAAGACTGCGAGGCAGAGCGGGCAACCGTGGGCGGCGAAGGCCTCCGCGCAGCCTGGCTTGGGCAGGACGCTGCCGAATCCGAGATGGTCACGGAGGGCGTCGATGGAGCGGCAGTGCTTGCCGCACACGCCGCAGCGTGGCTCGTGCGGCGAGTGGTGCGAAGCGCGCATGTGGTGCACCAGGTGCTCCATCCGGTTGAACTCGCGGTAGCACGCCGCACACCTGTTCCGGCTGCACGATGGAAGAAGACCTCATCAGTCGAAAGAAAATATATGTGATGTATCAGTATTTGTGCGATTGTGTAAATGTGCAACACTGCAATGTAGCACAAAAGAAGAAGCAGAACTGCTAGCATTAGACTTAAATCAACCAAGGGTTTAATTTTCCTGCATCAATTACTACTAGTAGAAGCTTATCATGTCATCTAGAGATGGAGGATGAAGAGCAGTGACCACTGCACCTGTGAGTATCTGAAGAGTTGTCCATGGTCAGTAAATAAGAAGAAGGACTGGACGCCGAAAACAGGAACTGTATGTTCGGTTGGTGTCTGAGAAATCTCTGAACACCATCGGCTATTTATCTAGCTAGCTGCAACATTAATGGAATTCGATTCTTGACAGCTTCGTCAATGGCGACGTGTATGCTTTCTCAAGTAGCGACAACATGTCACTGAGATTCTCCGGGCTCAACTTTTTGTAGCATGAGTTTGTTATCATGCTGATACACCAGCATATCCATAGTGTGGAAAATATAGAAACCCTAATCTTTGTTGTTATATTGCTCTGACCCTCGTGGGGTATATAAGGAGTACAAGACTTGGGAGGCAAGTTGCCTATGACTTGGAATACAAGATGATCTCCAATCTAATACCTAGTCTAGTACGTATACATATTCTAACACATAGTAGTTCAGGAGATGCAACAGAAAACCGGCACTGCACTTCAAACGAGCATATTACATGACTATACCTCTCGCTTCTCCTTCTTCAGTTTTTGTTCATAAAGCAAAGTACTGCTGCTAAAATCTACCACAGTGGGGATTAACATGTAAGAGTGCATACGGATATCAGCGACAGTCCAGTGCAAACAAAATTCGAAGATACATACAGGTGCTAAAATCTGTAAGAGCAGGGATTTACATGCGACACTGTACAGTCCAGGGCAACATCACGTACTCTGCATTTCTAACGAGCCAAGGACAGTTTCTGCTTATTGTTCAAACAAGAACATAGACACCAGAATAGTCTGAAGATACATCCGCTAGCTTTATGCAGAAAAAGAGATGGGGAGAGAACAGATACCCTGGTCAAAAGAACTGGTTGAAAAGGGCAAGAAGAACAACCCAGCCGGATGGAAAGATCGCCGGTGCTGCGACGGACGGATCATAATCATTGGCTCCATCCCTTGGCGGCGGCGCAGAGCCGCACAGCCGGCGCAGCGCCATGGATATACTGCGAACATACCGTTGGCGCTTTGTGCGGTGGTGTCATCTCTCGGGGTCCTACGCATATTTGCTGTGTTATCTGACTGGAGATGCTCACATCGATCGTGTGGAATACATTCAGATACTAAAGCACAGCAGCATGGCATATTGGATCTTATCGAAGCTAAGTTTGCCATGTCATGACCGGTGCACGGTGGAGAAAAGATCACGTCTTCAGGTTTTGCAATATTTTTAGGAGGAAAGCTGGTTCAGTCGATCAGGCTCTGTTTTTCTGGATGTAGTGTGCATGCTAAGTAAAAAAGGCGGTTATCTGAACTTTTCACACTTTTGTTTGTGTTTGCTCTAGTTGTGGCTTGTGATTCCGTGAGATGATAGGAAAAAAGAAAGTTTGCCGGCGGAGGCAGTGGTTAAATCTCACCATACCACGCACGAGGGGGACAACCTATGTCGGGCGGCGGTGTCTGTGGGCTGTGGGGGCTGACGCCGAGGGAAAATGCAACTCCACAACTATGAGGACTCACCTGCTTATCTCGAGACGTCCAAATACTTTACGATCCGTGAACAAATTATCAATGAATATTCAAATATCAATGCATTATCAATAATTTTTGAATTTATGTAATTTTATTTTTAGATTCATGTACTAATAAGAAATTTTTGTACATGCGTTAATAAAAATAAAACCACGCATTAACATATTATTTATTTTATCGATACATCAATTAGTAGGAATAATATTGTTTGTTTGATGCAAAATCGATGTTCATGGTAAGCGAGGGAGATCCTTAGAGCATCTCCACTCGCGGCGCCCAAATGGGCGCCCAAAGGCCTTCCGGACAGGCCCTTTGGACGCCGTCCGAACTACCTTGCCTATTTGGGCGCCCTCGCTCCCCACTCGCGGCGCCCAAATATTATTTAAATATGAAATTTTGATACGAAAATGCATATATTTCATTGAAATTTCATTCAAACTAACATAATTCATTCAAATTTAAATCTAGACCTAGACTAGATCTAGTAAGTAGGGTGGCACGCCCGGCACCGGCAGTTGGGGCAGGCGCCGGCCCTTGCGGCGGCGAGCACAGGACCCGGCGGCAGCTCGAGCAGAGGCAGTAGAGGTAGCCGGTGGTGGTGGTGGAGGTGGTGGCGGCGGAGCTGGAGGTGGTGGCTGCGGAGCTGGAGGTGGTGGCGGCGGAGGCAGAGGCTATGTCGGCCTCGATGGCGAGCTACATGTAGCCGGGATCCCACTCCGGCGTCGGCGGCTAGTCCTCCAAGCAGTCATCATCACCGTCAACCTCCTCCGCCTCTTGTTGAGGTTGCGGCGGAGGAGGTTGCACGCGGCCTCCTTCCGATCTTGCGCGACGAGCCTGCTCCACCGCCTCGTAGCGAACCCTCTCCCGTTCCATGCCCGCTGCGAAGTCCTCATCGGTGGTGTTGGTGTCGTCGTCGTCGGTGTCGACGGCGTCGTCGGAGTCTTCAAGCCCGTCCGCAGGCGGCTTGGGGGCGAAGAAGGAGTGGAGGCGGTAGGCGTGCTCGAGCTCGACCTGCTTGTCCCAGTACGCCGAGTTCGGCGCGAACCTGGGGTCGTCGTGCAGCTCCGGCGCCATCGTCCCCATGCACGAGGCGACGTAGTCGAGCCGCGCCTGGCCGGCCAGCATGGGTGCAACGGGGACGTGCACTGGGTTCGTGGCCCATCCCTCTGGGAGGACGCAGTTCGCCGGCACCGGCGTGTCCGCGTCAGGGGCTTCATCACCGGCACGCCGTTGACGCCGATGACGAACCCGTGGCAAACACGCATATCCGGCGGCACCGGATAGCCGTTGTCGCGCAGCGCCTCCGTCTGCTCCTTGAGCAGGGTGCGCGGCGTGAAGCCGTTGGCCGCGGCGCCGCCGGTGCGCCTCCAGGTGCCGGCTATGGAGAAGGAGAGCGGCGGCGGTTTTTCGAGTGGAGAAGGAGCGGCGAGGTGAGGGAGAGAGAACGGCGAGGGCGAGAGAGTGGCGATGAGTGGAGGCCGGCGCTCGCCTTTTATTGCCGCCGGAGAGCGGTGGCATTAACGCCGCTCGCCTCGAAAAGGCGCGCCGCATTCACTCCGGCGAGCAGAGGACGCGACGGCTCACTGGCCGCCCGCCGGCCGTGAAAACGAGGAGTCGCCACGCGGCACGCGCCTTTGACGACTCCTTTGACCACGGCAGGGCGTGGTCGTGTCACTGCCAGACGTGGCCCGCGCGTCGGAGGCGTGCGTTTCTTTCCGTCCGGGGCCGCCCTAAGCCTCCCAAGTTGAGGGCGTGGGCTGGGCGTGCCGGACACAAAACTGAGCCGCGCCGGACCGAATTCGCGTTTGGGCGCCGTGAGTGGGGACGATTTTGTGTCCAGCACGCCCTAAATGCGTTTGTGCGGCTGTTTGGACGCCCCGACTGGAGATGCTCTTATAGTTGTGGAAAAACTGCGTTGGCCGCCGGGCTAGATCTTGGCTGTGCACTGGGTTGCCACTTCCCGACTGCGTGCGCACGAAGGGTCACCTGCAGCTTGGAGGTGCCACAGCTGTTGTGCAGGCTGCCCTCTGCTGCCGCACCTCCCTCGTCGTGCGCGAGAGGGATCTAGGCCAGGCGGGCACATATCTGGCATGGCCACCGTTTTCTGTCCCACGGGGTACGTTGACCCACTAGTGTGAGTCTTCGGATACCGGGTTGGTGGCCCTAGGAGGTGGTTTGCCTGTTATGCTCTCCGACGGTCATCATTCCAGAAGCCTCCTGGTCCTAAAGATGTTTTCATCTCTTGGTTCTTATCTTAATCATCCAGTTGTTTAGATCGTAGACCCTATATATGCACTATGTACTAACTTAAGTGCTACAAAAATGTAAAACCAAATGATACGATGTAAGCGTGATATCTATTATATATGGTGAAGTTGGAGTGCTATATATAAGAAGAGAGGTATAATTTGCACGAGTGAAAGTGGGCAGTTCCTAAAGTAGATAGACCATGTATTTATTTCCATGTGGTTGATTCCATGAATCACGATCGGTATGTTGTTTGCGCCAACCAGTTCACCTTCAAAGCTCAAGCTAATAAAAGGGGAATATGACCGTTGTCCGCCCGAGCTCCCGCGACGCGCGCCGCGCTGCGACCGGGCGATGCCGCCGCTCCCCGGCGGCCTGCCTAGCTCCGGCCGCTCCAACCCAAGCCCCACCCACCCCCCACCACCTCCAGCCTCTTTCCCACCAAGTTTTTCCCTGGGCTTTGCTGGTGAGCGGCTGCCCTCGCCGTCTGCATCTGGATCGGCGGCCTCTCCGCCGGCGGCTCTGCTCTGGCCGGCGCCCTCGGCTCCTCGCGTTCGGAGCATGCGGGATGGGTCCCTGGACGCGGCCCGCTCCGGAAGCCACGCCGATGCCGACACCGTCTCCCTGTGCCAGCAGCGCCCGCCTCCTCAAGCAGCGTCCCCGGCGTCGCCGCGCTCTTCCCCGGCCACGGCGGCCTTCTCCCCGACCTATCGCTGCCCTAGCCGGCTCCCTCGGCCCCCGGCGTTCATCCCCGTGGGCTTCACGCCGGCCTTCCTCGGCGCGGCGGCCCCGACCCCGTCGTCTCAATCTGCGCCCGAGCTCGTGGTCTTCGGCTCACTCTCCTTCGCGGTCACCTCGCCGGTGCCGACGCTGCCGTCCAAGCCGCTGCCCAGCCTCAAGCGCACCGACGACAGGGCTCTCGTCCTCGACGCCACGGGGAGGCTCGGGAGGCGGGGGGATTTGCCCGTCGGATCCTGCTCTGCTCCCGCTCGTGACGTCCAGCTGCCAAAGGCCGCCTCCGGCCAGATCCCGACCTCCGCGACCGTCTCCTACCCGCCACCTCCCCCGGCCAACCTCCCGTGGGTTTCACCCGGCTTTTCTGGGGTTTGGGCTCGCTGGGAGAGCTCATCGCGCCGTCGCACCTTTCGCCGGACCTGCGCGCCGCCCCTACGCACTGGCAAACTCTGCGCCGGCTCGGCCTGGGCTGCGGCCCCAGCACCGCGCCTCCGAAGCATCGTGGAAGGCTACCTCGACCTGGACAAGCCGTCCTCTGCGGTTTGCGGGGAAATCAACGCGTCTCTGGCCGCCTGGCGTCGGGAAGGCAGCCCCCACGTCGCGCCTTCAAAGGGGATGGCCCCGGTCGGCATCCTGCGCGTCCCCTCGGCCATGAACGCCCGTGCGTCGGAGCGGCCTCGGCAGTCGGTGCGCTTCAATATCCCCGCCCCTCGCATTCAAGCCACGCCCCGTCGCTCCCTTCCCCTACCGCGCTCCCCGGCGGTGCGGGACGCCAGGAGCTGGTCGCTTGATGGGGATTGGATCAACGTGCTCTCGCGCCGCGCGCGACTCGATGAGCGCCGTGCTGCTCAACATGATGCGCCATCGAGGCCCTCTTCAAGGCCGGCTGCAAATCGCCCGGCTGGCGGGGCGCTGGTCACCTCGCGCCGCGCCCGTCGCGTCGACCCCATGCCGCGCTCCGCTTCAAAAGACGCACGGAGGGGCTCTGCTCTCATTGTCTCGCTCCTGTTCATCACCACCGTTCCTCCGGCTACCGCGACCCAATTAGGTGCCTCACCTGCAAGCTCTCCGGCCATCGGGAGAGGGATTGTCCGCTCCGGCCCGCCAAGAAGACCGCCAAGCCTCCACTGCTCGCCTTCCACCACGTCGGACGGCCTCCTCTCCATCGGCGCCTGGGGCCCGTCGTGGGCTCTCATTGCCGCGGCGCCCTCGTCGTCGCCTTCCTCCAACTCGCCCGTGCTTCCTCCACCGCCACCCATGGACATGAACGACATCGTCTCGGCTACGTGGCCTCCTCTGGAGCACGCGTTCGGCCTTCCGTCTGCTCCAACCCCCGCGCGCGTCGGGATCCAGGGAGACGAGCTGCGCGCTGTGCTGAGCAGGCTGCCATGCTCCGCGCGGAGCTCAAGAGCTGCATTGCCGACGCCCTCTCCGACCTGGCGGCATCTCTTCGGGCCGAGCTCATGGAGCTCGTGACCGACCAATCCATCAACTCCGGCGTGGCGCCGACGCCGCCGGATGTTGATGCCGTCGTCAAGTTCGCTATCGTCAATGAAGACTCAGAGCCATCACGGGATGCTGTTTCTGAAGAAGACGCTGAAGCTGCCTGTTGGGTGATCGCCTTGCACCTTCGCCGGTCTATGAGGATGTGGAAGGGGAGATGCAACAACTCTTGACATGCCTCGATGCCCAGGGTCAGCAGGTTGTGCTGCTGGACGGCGAGGAGGTGGCGCACAATGACGGCTTGATGCCTGAAGGGGGTGAACTGCTGCAGTTCATCAGCTCCATTGCAGCGCCGGTTAACCTGCTGCTGACTGGACATGACCCGGTGTTGATCTCGCCTGGCGACAAGCTGTGCGACGGGGGATTTACTAGTGACGATGATGAGGATGAGGTTGTTGACGGGAAGATGGAGCAGCTTCTGCCAGACCTCGCCGAGCTGGATCAGGTTGAGTTGCTGCTGGACGGCGAGGAGATGGCGCACGAAGACGGCCTTGATGACGACGGCGACCTTGAAAGGACAATGATGTCGCCTAGAGGGGGGGGTGAATAGGCGATTAAAACTTTTCCGGTTTAGGCTTGCTAATTGCGGAATAAAACTAGGTGTTTAAATTAACAAGCCAACAACCTAAATAAACTAGGTTCACCTATGTGCACCAACAACTTATGCTAAGCAAGACAAGCAACAAGATGATAGCAATATAGAATACTTCAAGCACGAAGGCTATCACAATGTAAGTTGCATAAGTAAAGAGCTCGGGTATAGAAATAACCGAGGCGCGGAGGAGACGAGGATGTATTCCCGAGTTCCTCCTTGAAAGGGAGTACGTCTCGTTGGAGAGGTGTGAACCGACACAACGGTTCAACAACCACAAAGGTTTCACCCTCTTCTCCGATGAACCGCACCACAAAGGTTTGGTTCACCTTCCACTATCGGTATTCCTTCGAGGCGGAATCCGGAGCCTTTCAACAACAATCCGAGGCACAACCCACAATGGGTTGGGGGCTCCCGAACGGCTCTCAACAACAATTCGAGGCACAACCCACAATGGATTGGGGGCTCCCGAATGGCTTCAATTGACCACACAAGGGTCCAACCACCACAAAGGCGTCTAGGGCCCGAAGACCCAAGAGTAACAAGTTCACAAGCTTTCAACTTCCACGAATCCTCGTGGAGAGCACACCGATGCACCAAATGCAAAAGGCAAGAGCACAAGTGCTCAAATCCTTCACTCTCAAATCCCACCACAAGCAACTAATGCTTATGGGGGGAGAAGAGAGGAAGAACAAAGAAGAGAACCACACAAGAACTCCAAGAACTAGATCCACTATGTTCCCCTCACTTAGAGGAGAGATTGATTGGTGGAAATGTAGATCTAGGTCTTCTCCTTCAATCCTCCAAAGATCAAAGAGTTTGGGTGGAGGGATTGGGAGATATCAAAGAAATGAGCTTGCAACAATGGAGGAGAGAGAAAACTGGGCGAGCTCAACTGGCTGGAGGTAGGTGGAGGGGTATTTATACCCCTCCCAGAAAACTAGCCGTTGCAGACAACTTTGCACCGGAGACTCCGGCCTGGACCGGAAACTCCGGTCTGGACCGGAGACTTTGGACCAAAGGCCGGAGTTTCCGGCCTAGACCAGGGGCTGAACAAATGCGAGTTTCCTGGTCCGGGCCGGAGTATCCGGTGTGTTTACACCGGAGTTTCCGGCCTACACAAAACTGCCGAAACGTCAACACGAAAACGACGATATCTTGAGCATCCGAACTCCGTTTTCGATGATCTTTGGCTCGTTGGAATCGCAACGAAGAGCTTTACAAGATCATGCAGAGAAACATCATAGTCCAACAATGGAAGATAAAACCAAATGGAGAAAGGTAAAACCTCTCTAAAAAGGAATAACCGGCAAACCTCCAAAACCGAAAACGCAACAAGTTTTCCATACGAAATTCGTTTTCGGTGAACTTGGGCTTGTCATGTAGATCACGACAAGCACCAAAACCCAACAAGGAGAAAAGCCACATAAGAACCAAGAAAGATCAAATGCCAAGTATGCAAAGGTTTGAGCTCTCCACAAGGATGCGATCAAGTTACTCACTTGAGAGCCCCTCTTGATAGTACGCCGTCTATCCTAAAACCCGGTCTCCCACTAACAACATGAGACCGGTAAAATAGAAAACCTATCAAGATCATACCTTTGCCTTGCGCATTCCACTTGAGCTCGATGATGACGATCTTGACTCTCTCAAGTTGGAACACCTTTCTTGATTGTGCTTGCTAGCACATGCTTGATGAAGACTTCTCCAAAAGCTCCCCCATACACCATTATGGGAGGGTCTCGCTAAGCTCCGTCTTCATGTCTCCTTTGCAAGCATCAATCAAATGATATCTTCGAGATGCATCATATTGAGCTTGCGCTTCATCTTCTTCTCTTGATATGTATGATGGCTTGGGGTTAAACATGATTGTTCACTCAATCTTCTTTTCCAAGCCATACTTGTAATAAGCTCAACTCTACACATGACCATTCTTCATATAAACCCTTGAATAGAGCATTGGTCATCATGTCATCTTCTAGAGTCCAACACATGAATTCCAATCATTTCCTATGGACAAGATCTACAAGTATATCTCAATGCAAACATTAGTCCATAAGGATTGTCATTAATTACCAAAACCACGCATGGGGCAACACATGCACTTTCAATCTCCCCCATTTTGGTAATTGATGACAATCCCTTTTACGAGGGTTTATATAATGAATTAAGCAACCATGCAACACAAAGAGCAAGGATGCAAGAGCAAGAAAGGCAAATGCTTGAGAACAACTAAAGCATAAAACCAACTCTTAAACCCTCTAAACTTCTCCCCCATTGGCATCGATTGCCGAAATGGGAGGAAAAATTTAGAAGGCCAAATAGTAAGAGCTCCCCCATAATGTGTGCATTTATCATAATATGAGTGAAATCAAATGCACATATCCAATAACGAAAGTTGGAAAGGAGATCAAACTATATTGAGGATCCAAAGATTGCAAAAGAATATCAAATAGAAAGATACTTCAACGAAAGAGCAAGCAATCAAAAAGATCCAAAAAATGTTCTAAATATCAAGAGGGAACTCCCCAAGGTACGTGCACAAATAGGATTTGTATTTCAATATAGTGTGCACAACATGGAATCCTCACTCCCTCCTAGATAAATTCGAACACAAGCACATGCAAGAGAATATAAATGAGAAAGAAGCAAAACAACTTGCAACAAATAAAATGTTTTGCAACATGAGCAAGGAGCGGCAAATAAAAGGATGGGTGTGAGATATAAAGACATTTTAGAGACTAATACAAGGATGAGCAAATATCAACATAGTCTTTCAAAAAGAGTTGCACATAGTGCATATCATGTCTTTCCATACTCACACACCAACGGAGATATAGCAAATAGCTCCACAAGCTTATTAAGATTCAAAAACATAACACATAAACAACAAAGCTTGTGCCTTTAATTAGAGACCACCAAAGAATAAAAGCAAAGGGTGGTCACTAAAGAATTGGAATACCAAAAAAGATGTAACTATTCTTATGTGTATAAGTTTCTAAGTAGACACCAATCACGAAGATATAAGTCCACAAATAAACATGTACACACAAATAGGTACAAAGGTAAAGGTCATGATATCCAAGAGGAAGTCATAAATACACCAATAAGATCTTTGCTTAAAAGCATAGCACAAAGCTCAATTTTATCTTAAAGGGATATAGATGAACTTCAACACACACATCATAGCATCAAACTATCCACAAGGATAAGGTGATAAAGGGATGCTCCGAGTAAGATAACAAGTATCACAAAACGCAAATGATTTTGAAACACATCAATATTACATATGCGAGACATGAGTAGAAAGTGCTAGATTAACATATGGGATCGTGAATCATGAAAATGATTATATATATTCCCCTTGATATGTAATCATCCCGGCTTACTCACATTTGCAATAAAGACGTTTTGCAAGAATCAAAAGAATTGCAACCAAAGAGATTCATGCCATGAAACAACCTACACAAGGTTGAGAGCTAGAAAAGTATGCATGAGGTAGATACTTGTTACCGAGATAGCATTGGTGATGTAGAAGATAGGAGCTCATGATCATCAAGCTTGGCTCCAATAAGCACATGGTGACAACACCTTCCTTGTAATGAGACAAGCTTCCAATGCATCTCCAATATACCTAAAACAAATTCAAGTACAAAATGGTACCCAAACTCATTGGGTCCAAAGTAGTTAGAGCAACTACAATACATAGGACAAACTCCACATAAATATGTGCATATTGATATGAAATTGAATTTCATGCACATCTTAGCCATTTAGGATTTGATGGAGTTTATCCTATATATTGGATCAACGAAAGTAAGCATGCCATAAGATATACATATAATAAATATGCATGCACATGACTTTCAAGAACCAAACGAGATATAATTTAGACAAAACACCAAGTAAACCAACAAAGCACACACAAGTGTGACAAGAAAACAAATGTCCAAATTATATCAAATACCCAAATCAACACATGAGTGAAGATACCACTTTGAAAAGATACCAATGAAATCAAGATACCAAATGATGAAAATATCATCAAGAATAAACCAAACCCTCTACACTTTTCATGATGGCACAAGTACCAAGACGAAAAATGTTTGTCTTCCAAGGAGACACGTCATCGGGATCAAATATCAAATGAAGACAACTAATGTTCAAAAAGCCTATAGGATTGCTCCCCCAAGATGTGTGCATTATTTAAGATTTTGCATTTGAATACAAAATGCACACAAATGAGATCATCACTCTCCATATATATATATATATATATATATATATTCAAACACTAGTCATGTTCAAGAAAGGCAAGAAATTGCAATACCAATTTAAAGAACGGTGTTTTACTCAAAGTAGGATAGCTTCCCAAAGAATAGTGCATTATCAAGAAGTATGACTTTTGAATGTCAATGCACAAGAATTGGTTCATTGCTTTTCCCAACTCAAGAAAGCACAAAACAAATTTCAAGTAGAGCAATAAAGGATCCAAAAGATACAAGGAAGACAAATGAGAGTTAGATCAAAACAAATCCTTGGCAATCAAATAAGGCAATTCAAAGCAAGAGCCAAAGTGAATAGATCAATATATTTACCACAAATATGATTATCACTTGTCAAGACAAGTAATGTATGGAGATATTTCTCGGTGGTGGATTGCAAAGATATATTCAAGATCATATTCACAAAACATAAGCATATGGCAAAGGATAGGAATTAAAAGCCATGCTTAGATAGATAGAAATTCTTGATAGCTTCAAAAATCACGCAATAATGCAAAGCAACTCCAAGGAGTAGCTTGAAGCAATTGGTTTCCCAAAGAGATATATGAGAACATATTTAGGGAAAGCCATATCAAGAAATTCCATCACAAACAAGATCCAACGGTGAGAGGCAAAAAACATTTAAGCAAAAGGAACTTGTTTGAGAAACATGCCACAAAGGAATAAGATAATGAAGAATATCAATTCTAGGTGGCAATACCTCACATGTTCACATTTTCTAGGTTTGTAATATGCACAAAGCTTATTACTCCCCCATAATGTGATAATCCATTTCTTTAAAGCAAGAGGCAAACAAAACAACTCGAGAAATTAATGGACATTATAGAATTTGAATTTCTCATGAGCATGACATACCACATAGAGAATAGATAATATGATATATCATCACTAAGTGGTATTCCTCATGTACACACATTTTTGGTTTGTGAAGTGCACGAAGCATATCACTCTCCAAAATGGAATGGTCCATTAATCTCTCAAAAGAGAGCCAACAAGATAAGATAGCAAATAAAAGCAATAAGGCTCAAACAAGTAAATGGTGTGCAAACCAACATACACATACTTGATTTCTCAAGATAAGTAAGTAGAGAGCACAACACATACAAACACTAGCAAGGTACAAAACCAAACACATGCAAGGGTGCAAGCAACTTTCAATGTATATATGATTTAAATAAAAGTTACCGCAAGGAGGAACATTGGATATGAGATAGAACAATATAATCCAAATGACTTGGCTTGAGAATATAATTGATGAAGATCCCTTAATTCTTCATGATGTAGCCAAGTCTCCAATGCCTCCAACAACACCTATTGATCAAGTTTTAGCTTGTTGGTCCCCAACCAAGTTGGGTCCTAAGAGGTTAGTCACAATAGGTTTGGCAACCCAAATGGTTCTTTTCTTGACACCACTTTGAGTACCAACATATTTGGCAAACACATTGCCAACCTTATCCTTCCAAGAGAATACACATCATCAATAATAATGGGGTTGGATAAGGTACCATTTGTGCATGAAGAAGCAAGGTGACCCTTCTCACGGCATAGGTAGCAACATCGACTTCCTCCTCTCTTCTTGGTTGGAATCTGACTTGAGGAGGAATAGCTTGATTCTTCTTGGGAAGAGGTGTTCTTCAACTTGAGGAACTTGAGTTTGAACTTGAGGCTTCTTCCCTTGTTGCTTCTCACTAAGACCTTCTTCTTCAAAGGGCAAGATCTAACATGGTGCCCTTCAACTTTGCACTTGAAGCAAACAATCTTGGCCGAATCTTTGACTTGTTCTTGGCCCTTCTTCTTCTTGTTGACTTGGACTTGTTCTTGTTATTGGAGTTGAATCCAAGTCCACTCTTGTCATTGGGGCGTCTTTGAACACTCAACATATTGTCAAGTGTGGACTTCCCAACATGACGCTTTTCCAAGTCTTTCTTCAAAGAAGTGACTTGGGCCTTGAGCTCATTTAGTTCCTCTACATGGTTAGTATCAACAAAAACACTAGAGGAAGTAGAAGCTTCATTGTTAGAGCAACAAGGCATGGAAAGTAATTCATCACAAGATGTAGCAATATTGTGAGTGGATGAATCACTAGGACTAGCACATGGCAATAAAGCATTTTAGAAGAAGTTGTGCCAATTCCACATGAGGCTCACAAGATGTTACCTTTGTAAATAGCCTCATGAGCTAACTTTAGCCTAGCATGGGATGCTAGAAGATCATCATTAGAGCTAGAAAGCTTTTCATGACTTTCTTCCAATTTCCCATACTTGCTAGATAGCAACTCAAGTTGAGCCCTTAGCTCAACATTCTCCTTCAAAATAGATGCTTCACAAGAAGTGGAGTTAGTAGCACAAGCATCATTAATATTAGAAATGGAAGAAGACAATTTGGCAAGCTTATCATTCTTAGATAGTTGAGTTTGGAGTTGATCATGAGACTTGATAAGGAGAGAGTGTTCACTTTCTAAAGCCTTGTGAGCTTTGTCAAGTCTCTCTATGTCCTCACTTAGTCTAGCATTGCCAACACCAAATTCAACTTTTTCCTTTTTAAGCACTTTATTTTAGCAAGGGCATGATCTCTTTCCTTAATGATTTTAGCAATAATAAGATCATTAGACTCATCAAGGATTCAAGTCTCTCTTCAAGAGAAGACCTAAGCTCTTCTTCTTCTTCAAGAGAAGCTTTCAAGGAAGCTATAGTGATAGAGTCATCTCTCAATTTGACATTTCTCATCAAATTGACTTTCCAAATCCTCAATGAATTCCCTACTCTTAGAACATAATCAATGATTTCACATAGAGGAGGGATAGCTTTACTACCTTTGGGGAGAGCACCAAGTACCATCTCACCCATCTTGGTTAAGGATTCAAAATCAAAACCTTCTTCATGAGAATCCTCATCCACATCATCACAATTTGGATTTGAGGTGGGAGACACCTCGGAATCCTTAGCCATAAGGCAAACATGATTAATGTTGAAGGGATGAAGAAACTTGAAGCACCATTTAGGTCCATGTCTTGTTCCAACAAATGTTGGGATTCCTCTACATTGTTAGTCATGCAAGAAATAGAGGATATGGAAGTATTGTTTTCATGGCAACAAGACATATGAAGCATATCATCATGAGATTTAGTTAAACAACTATTACATGATATGCAAGGACTATCAACTCTAGCATGTATGACATTTGGAGTGCTAGAAGAGTTTAAGTCCAAAGATAGAACATTGCAATGAGATAGAGAGAAGTATATCAATAGTAAGTTCACCATCACAATGCAATTTCTATCACCACTCACCATATCATTACCTTGTGACAAATCACATGTTGGTGAAGTGGAAGAAGTTGTGAACTCATCACGGCCGGAGGTGGAGGAGAACAATCATCCTCAATAATTTTGGACACTTCATATATATCTTGAAGCTTGGTCCAAAGCTCATGAGCGTTCCGAAAAGGCATGATTGAAGCAAGAACTACATCGCTCAAACACATAAGACCATTAGAAACTAGAGTCTCGAGATGAGAGTTTTCCTCATCCTCTAAAGATAATTCTTGGAATCCTTTGGAGGAGAAAACCCACATCTACAATCCTCTTAATATAATTTGGACCCATGGCCCTAAAAAGATTAAGCATGCGAATTTTCCAAACATCATAATTTGTGCCATCGAATATGAAAGTGGGATCGTGCACTAATTCCCTAAACGACATCTTTTACTCTCTAGGCGGTAAAGCCCAAAAAGAGAGCCCAGGCTCTGATACCAATTGAAAGGACAATGATGTCGCCTAGAGGGGGGGTGAATAGGCGATTAAAACTTTTCCGGTTTAGGCTTGCTAATTGCGGAATAAAACTAGGTGTTTAAATTAACAAGCCAACAACCTAAATAAACTAGGCTCACCTATGTGCACCAACAACTTATGCTAAGCAAGACAAGCAACAAGGTGATAGCAATATAGAATACTTCAAGCACGAAGGCTATCACAATGTAAAGTGCATAAGTAAAGAGCTCGGGTATAGAAATAACCGAAGCACGCGGAGACGAGGATGTATTCCCGAGTTCCTCCTTGAAAGGGAGTACGTCTCGTTGGAGAGGTGTGAACCGACACAACGGTTCAACAACCACAAAGGTTTCACCCTCTTCTCCGATGAACCGCACCACAAAGGTTTGGTTCACCTTCCACTATCGGTATTCCTTCGAGGCGGAATCCGGAGCCTTTCAACAACAATCCGAGGCACAACCCACAATGGGTTGGGGGCTCCCGAACGGCTCTCAACAACAATTCGAGGCACAACCCACAATGGATTGGGGGCTCCCGAACGGCTTCAAGTGACCACACAAGGGTCCAACCACCACAAAGGCGTCTAGGGCCCGAAGACCCAAGAGTAACAAGTTCACAAGCTTTCAACTTCCACGAATCCTCGTGGAGAGCACACCGATGCACCAAATGCAAAAGGCAAGAGCACAAGTGCTCAAATCCTTCACTCTCAAATCCCACACAAGCAACTAATGCTTATGGGGGAGAAGAGAGGAAGAACAAAGAGAGAACCACACAAGAACTCCAAGAACTAGATCCACTATGTTCCCCTCACTTAGAGGAGAGATTGATTGGTGGAAATGTAGATCTAGGTCTTCTCCTTCAATCCTCCAAAGATCAAAGAGTTTGGGTGGAGGGATTGGGAGATATCAAAGAAATGAGCTTGCAACAATGGAGGAGAGAGAAAACTGGGCGAGCTCACTGGCTGGAGGTAGGTGGAGGGGTATTTATACCCCTCCCAGAAAACTAGCCGTTGCAGACAACTTTGCACCGGAGACTCCGGCCTGGACCGGAAACTCCGGTCTGGACCGGAGACTTTGGACCAAAGGCCGGAGTTTCCGGCCTAGACCAGGGGCTGAACAAATGCGAGTTTCCTGGTCCGGGCCGGAGTATCCGGTGTGTTTACACCGGAGTTTCCGGCCTACACAAAACTGCCGAAACGTCAACACGAAAACGACGATATCTTGAGCATCCGAACTCCGTTTTCGATGATCTTTGGCTCGTTGGAATCGCAACGAAGAGCTTTACAAGATCATGCAGAGAAACATCATAGTCCAACAATGGAAGATAAAACCAAATGGAGAAAGGTAAAACCTCTCTAAAAAGGAATAACCGGCAAACCTCCAAAACCGAAAACGCAACAAGTTTTCCATACGAAATTCGTTTTCGGTGAACTTGGGCTTGTCATGTAGATCACGACAAGCACCAAAACCCAACAAGGAGAAAAGCCACATAAGAACCAAGAAAGATCAAATGCCAAGTATGCAAAGGTTTGAGCTCTCCACAAGGATGCGATCAAGTTACTCACTTGAGAGCCCCTCTTGATAGTACGCCGTCTATCCTAAAACCCGGTCTCCCACTAACAACATGAGACCGGTAAAATAGAAAACCTATCAAGATCATACCTTTGCCTTGCGCATTCCACTTGAGCTCGATGATGACGATCTTGACTCTCTCAAGTTGGAACACCTTTCTTGATTGTGCTTGCTAGCACATGCTTGATGAAGACTTCTCCAAAAGCTCCCCCATACACCATTATGGGAGGGTCTCGCTAAGCTCCGTCTTCATGTCTCCTTTGCAAGCATCAATCAAATGATATCTTCGAGATGCATCATATTGAGCTTGCGCTTCATCTTCTTCTCTTGATATGTATGATGGCTTGGGGTTAAACATGATTGTTCACTCAATCTTCTTTTCCAAGCCATACTTGTAATAAGCTCAACTCTACACATGACCATTCTTCATATAAACCCTTGAATAGAGCATTGGTCATCATGTCATCTTCTAGAGTCCAACACATGAATTCCAATCATTTCCTATGGACAAGATCTACAAGTATATCTCAATGCAAACATTAGTCCATAAGGATTGTCATTAATTACCAAAACCACGCATGGGGCAACACATGCACTTTCAGACCTGGCAAGGAGGGAGTTTCTGCTCGTCGCGGACGTCATTGACGATGACGCGGAGGCTGCTGCGATTGGGAACCTCTTCGCTGCCGATATTGATGACGCTCCCTCATCTAGCATCGCGATTCGCTGCGTCGCGGATCTGTTCAGCCTGCCGACTGTGCCGCTGCTGCCCACGCCTACTCCGCCAATGCCTCGTGCTCTTGCGGCCCTGCCCGACCCCGAACGTCGTAGCAGCAGGCTCGCGACGAAGCCACAACTCCCAGCGGTCGGCAAATCGCAGCATGTCCTCCACAAGAGAATGGGGCTCGACTTTGGAAAGATGCCCCTGGTGGAGGCTACAAAAGAATTCGCGAACACCTGCAAGAAGGCTCCGTTCTCTGATTCGGCAATCAACGGGTTGAGAACCCTCCTCAGGCTGAACCTGTCATCCACGACGGCAGCGGATGAAGCTTTGATTGGTCTTGCTGGCTCAGGGGGAAGCGATTTCCCGCCACCGACGACGCTGGACGTCTCCGCCTGATCTGCTTCCCGATCCTCAGATCGCGCCGCGTAGTTGTGTTTTGAAGATATGACGATATATCTTTCTTAGAGATTAGACGGTGTAGGATGAGATCCTTCGTCTAGCACGCCCTGTCTTGTATGTCTTTTTTCTTTTTGGGGGCTCGGCCGTGTCATGTTTGCTTCTCCTATATTAATATAAAAGGCAAGCCTCGTTTCAAAAAAAAAAAGCTCAAGCTAACGCAAAAAGTTGGCAACACGGGGTAGTTTACATTTCACTCCGTAGTATAGATTAGTTGCCATACTTCTCAAAACAAAACAAAATTCCATGTGTGTAGAATTGTTAGATTACGCGGTCACGATGGACCACGCACAACCCATCCACAGTCAATTGGATGGTGAGACTACAGTAGCCTGAAACTGGTCAACGTATCATATCCTCTCTAGTCTCTACCAACTTTTTTAATGAGTACTCTAAAGCTCCACGAAGGAATTATGCATCAAGTGGATAACTACATGAGACACTGCATGCAGAGGCTGGGACTACCCCATTTCTTAAAAAAAACATGAGACACTGCCTTACAAAGAGAGAAACTATTTCTAAAAATAGTCCCTACTTTAGATGCTTGGCTTTTAGTTTGCAGGCCAAAAGACAAGGGTGGGCTTAGCATTATTAACCTTCAAATTTGGAATGAATGTTTGTTGTTTAAATTTTTGGATAAGTTCTTTAACAAGGTTGTTATTCCTTGGATAAAACTGGTTTGGGGAACATATTACGAGTTAGCTCTGGCCCTAGTAAAACTGCAAGAGTAATCCTATGGGTGAAAGATTGTCTGAAACTACTGCCACTCTATAAGTCCCTGGTTGAGTATCATCTGTAAAATGGTAGTTCATTTTTGCTATGGCATGGTCAATTGAATAATCGGGATCTTAAATTAACTCACCCCCATCTGGCTTCAAATGCTCCTAGACATTTTTCACTTAACCTATGTCCACAGCTAAATATAAGGAATTTCATGCTTTTGTAACTTACCAAGATGATGTTTGGACACATGTATGGACCAATGGTTTTACATTGGCCAATGGCATCCGCCTATGATTTTGTAATGAATGTCAGTATCCTGAACAGATTCTCCCTGCATTTTCCTGGCTTTCGAAATCATGTTGCCGACAACAGCATATGGTGTTTCTTTTTGTTATCGCTACAACTTACAAGACAAGTTGAACATGAGAGATTTTTCTTAGAAAAAGTATTTCTTATTAGAGGCTTAGATGTGTGTTCTTTGCAATTATCAAATGATTGAAACCATATCATATTTCCTTTTATTGCCCTTGTGCTAAATCTTTATTGGCAGTATTTGTGTCCCAGTATAGCTATTACTATTGGGCGTAGTCACTTGGACTGTATTTTTAGCATGAAACAGCATATGCACAAATGAGATGGTCATTCCAAGGGCCTGGTCTATTTGGAAGATAATAACTTCAAATTTTAAAACATTAGGCCAAACCTCTACATATGCAACGAACAACAATTCACAACCAAAGATTAAAAAAAAACTAAGTAGAAATGCTATCTGCCTGCTCGTTTATCAGAACTAGATGATGCCCCACGCGTTGCTGCGGGCCATTGTATAAAATAATTTGTTTTGTTAAAGTTTACAAAATTTATGAGCATAAAAAATGATTGATTATTTAATATCGATCTTTCAATCTACTCCTTTATGTTTAACATAAGAAATCACGTGA
This sequence comes from Poa pratensis, assembly GCA_947311845.1. Classification (NCBI taxonomy): domain Eukaryota; kingdom Viridiplantae; phylum Streptophyta; class Magnoliopsida; order Poales; family Poaceae; genus Poa; species Poa pratensis. The sequence goes on from CAMZMU010000110.1 coordinate 26,413,182, forward strand.
TGTTTGGATCCACAATCATATGTCCATACAATAGAACTCGATATGTTTTTTTTAGCTCGGCATACCTTTGTACCTGTAAAAACACCGCTTCCAGTATCTTGGAGATTCATGTTATTAGTCAATTTCCATTAACCGCCGCCTTACTTTTATCAGGATGTGTTTAGGTGATAATAGACGAACCAATTATTTCCCGGTAATTATATATCATTTGCTCCTGCAAGAATGAAAAGCATGATTTTTTTGGAAATTATGATTGCTTCCAACCTGATCGCTTACAACATGAATTATCTTAAAACATTGGTAAATAATTACAAATTGTCATAGTAAATCCTTCACAAAAAATAATGGTGACAAACTGAAACTTCAAGGTCAATTAGTCAAGACGTTTATATACATATGTGAATAAAAATGAACGTCACGGAAATCCTTTTGTACTCTCCAAAATCTCCATTTCCAGTGCACTAATTCCATGTAAAATCATGATCGAACCAAATTGCAGAAAGTAAAGAACAATACTCTTAACAGCGTCTGGAGAAAAATTATTACAACTACATGCTAGGCTACAGAAAAAAAAGAAAAAATAATGGCATCAATAGAAAGCAAACCAAATATGAGGCATGCATCAGATAGGCGACGGCCCAACTATTTACTTAATCCATGAAATTATGAGAAACTGAGACGCCGGTGTTTGACATTTCCGTTTAGAAATCATGGTGTTAATCCAGCCGAGACGCAGGTTTTCTAGAGCAAGAAGATTGACGGTGAAGCTCAAAACTGACCAAGGTTTCAACCTGCGAAAAACTGATATGATAAATATAGTAGCAAATGAAACGACTAGTGCAAGCACTGTGCTAGAATGTCCATCAATTTGATAATACAATTGGTAGTTCTAATTATACTGTTGGGTAAGCCGATGAAAAGGACAACTAAATTGCCTGTGCAAAGCTGTTTGCATGAACATATATAGAGGTCATCGTCCATGCCAGATCGTGATTAATAATCCATGATACCTGCAATACAAAATAGAAAAACACATCAAAGCAATTTTAAAAGGTCGGAGAGAGACTGAGAGCATACATTTCTAAGGTGATTAGTCATTGATAGACCAGCAGAATTCGCAGTAGAAGGAAAGGGACTAAATCGAAGAGCAGCTAGCATGGGAGTTGATACTTCAATGCTGAGAGCAGCCAATAAGGAGTGAGGCGCGGAGGAGAATCAAAGAGCAGGCTATTCGTCCTACTGCCATCGTGAGGAGGAGGTGGGCAGTGCATATATATGGGGATTGTGTGGGGAAGACTCGGAAGGTATATCAATGGTGACGGGTGGAGGAATGCCTAAAGTCTGCATGCTTGCAGCCCCGATTTTTTAGGGAAGTTTAAACGCAATTTTGCAGGAACCTATCGTCTACCAGTGCCTTCATTGATTTGTGTGGGAGTGGGAGACAAAGCGAGTGCACCTAATGGAGAAGATGAAGCGTGGATCGTTTGTGACCATAGAAGCAAGAGATGAAATGCAGAAATTGAGGCCTGAAAAAATCTATAGATCCATGCGCTGCATGTGGGCTGGAATTTTATGACCTCAGCTATGTGGATGGCTGGATGACATGGACCAATTAGAGACTTGATGATGTGTCTAGCTTGCATGTTGAGAGAATTCCTTTTAGTGGGTCATTGCTATTTAGATATAGAAGATATGAAGCAAAGACTTTTACAAGATCAAACTAAGTCTGCAAATCTGAAGGTGCCGGTTGGTTTGCACATTTTTCTAAAAGGTAATAATCAAAATATCCACACAAAGATTAATCACCTCCTTGGGGGTTTACTAGTTGTAGATCCTTGAACATACCGTTTTGGCTCCCGATTTCATATGCTCCTGCCCGAGTAGGAAATTTGGACAAATAGTAAATAAGTCGAAAATCCTAAAAATTATTTTCAACGCACATATTCAAGTGTTCTACATAGGTGCAAAGTTTTGTGAAGAAATGGCATTTGCGGTGCTCTGTGAAAAAAACTGTGAGTAAGATAGGGTTCAAAAATATCCTTTTAGGGCACCGATTTTGTTTTTTCGCACAGAGAACCACAAATGTCATTTATTCATAAAAAATTAATACATAGAAAATTTGGATATATTGTTTTGCCAGTTAAATAGGTAATTGAACTGTTTTACTTTTTTTCAAATTTTCTAATCGATGAGGAGCATGTGAGCTCGGGAGCTGATTTTAATTTCTGTAAAATCTTTCCGTTTTTCAATTAAATAGCTAGGAATCTTAGAACCTGAGGAGGATGACAAAACTCACGGACCAATGAACATGTGCCATGGAGGGTAAACCCTTCAACAATACGTGAGCTACGATAATACTCGGAATTATAAGATGTGATATTTTAATTCGACTATGTACAAATACAGACTAAAATGAGTGAACAGAAACACTGAAACATGTCTAGATACAAGTGATTCTAGAAGAAAGTTAAACCATCCTATTTTTGGAATGGAGGGAGTATAAGTGAAACCTTACGGATTAATGGAAGTCCATGGCGTACTGAACAATAGACAACAACTTGTTTGAACGCTTCTACGCAGAGTTGTTTAATGAATACATGTAGCACACACATATATAGGAAATTTTTAAGAAAAAATATACTACTCAATTTCATCAAACTACGGAACGAATCCCACACATAGTTCTCCATTTAAAGGTAGGAAAGTTAACTGAAAAAAGTTTGACTCATTTTCCTGACTTGATCCTAAATACTGTAGTAGGGAAGAAACAATCGGCCACAAACAAGAAATGTACGGACATAGAAGATAACTGAGGGAGGAGATGATAGCATAGAACTACCACTTTACGTGCTAAATTTCGAAAAATTACCACTTTACGTTTCAATCGCACAGAACTACCACTCTACGCCTGATTTTTTCCAATGTGCGCACATTGTTGTCTAAACCAAAATTGGCACTCGTGCTGACAGGTGGGACCTACCAGTCAGGGCTGAGATGGCAGTACACATGGACTGTTTGATGAGGTGGCAGCACACGTGGCCATGGGCCCACCTGTCATACTAATAAAAAATTTAAATATCTCAAAAAATAATAAGTAAAATCTCAATAAAAATAAAATCTCAAAAAAATAAAAAATAAAATTTAAATATCTCTTTATCCACTTACTCCACCACACACGCAACGCACACACGCGCACGGGAGAACTCGACCCGCACCTCCACCTCGCCTCCTGCGTCGCCTCCTCCTCCGCTCCGTCCCGGCCGCCGGCCGCCGTCACCTCCCCCGACCGACTGCAGCCGCTGCGCCGCCGTGGGGCTCCTTCCCGTCGCCTCCTCGAACGCGCCTCGCTGCGACCCGCGCCGTCCTGCGCGTCCCTCACGCGCTGGCCGCGCCGGCGCCGTTCGCTGCGCCCGGCCGGCTCTGCTCCACCGCCTCCGGCTTCTCGTGCTCTGCTCGCCGCGAGCGGGAGCACGACGGCCCCTGGAGCTCGCGGACGAGCGCCGCCGTCCCGCCCCTGGAGCTCGCGGCCAAGGACGGCTGTGGCACGGCCTCGTTGACGACGGCGGCGCGGATCTCGGCGACCTCGCAGTCGAAGTCCTCACCGGTGCCGGTCATCTGCGCGTCGATCTCCGCGATGATCTGGCGCATGGCGTTGAGGTCCCCGCTCCGGCGGGGTGGAGCGCCGTGTCGTTGTGGTGGCCCGTGACCTGGTTGACGTCTTGCGGCCGTCCTGGTCCATCCGCTTGTCGGACTTGGAGAGCACGAGCACGGGCGGCGCCGCCTTGGGCGAAGGGGACGGGGAGTGGTCCATCCGCTTGCTGGAGCCGGACATGACCAGCACGGGGGCCTTGGACAGCGTCGGGAGGAGGCCGACGATGGGGAAGACTGGTCCAGCCGTGTGGACTTTTATTTTTTGAGATTGGTTCATTGCTAGAGGAAAGAAAAATAGGAGAAAATTGGTTCATTACATTGACACGTGGTCCGCCTGTGGACTTTTTATTTTTTTGAGATTTTTTTTTATTGATATTTTATTTTTCATTTTTTGAGATATTTAATTTTTTTATTGTCTGACAGGTGGGCCCATGGCCACGTGTGCTGCCACCTCAGCAAACAATTCACGTGTGCTGCCACGTCAACCCTGACTGGTGGGTCCCCTGTCAGAATCGCTGTCAATTCTGGTTTAGACACGGATTTGCGCACATTGGAAAAAATCAGGCGTAGAGTGGTAGTTCTGTGCGATTGAAACGTAAAGTGGTAGTTTTCGGAATTTAGCGCGTAAAGTGGTAGTTCTATGCTATCATCTCCCGAGTGAGGCAGGTGTAGGATAAATGGCTTATACAAAAGTTCCCATTAAACGTGTAGGCGTGTAGCAGAACACCTCCTGACATGCCAGAATTAGCTTCGACAAGATCCAGTATGCCATGCTTTAGCTATTGTGATGAATCTATTCAACACGATCGAGCTAGTGATCGCCAGTCCCACACAGAACACACACAAAAAATGCTCTTTTGCCCCGAGATGACACCACCACCCAAAGCGTGGGAGACGGTATGTTCGCAGGATATCCTGGCCATGCGCCGACTGTGCGGCTCTCCGCCACCGCCAATGATAATCCGTCCATTGCAGCACCTACCTCCAGAATCCAGTTTGATCTTTCCATCCATCCGCTATATCAATTGTTCCTGCCTTTTTCAAATCATTTCATTTGACGGGGGTATCTGATCTCTCTCCCTCTCTCTTTTCTGCATAAAGCCAGCCGATGTATCTTCACAGTATTCTGGTGTCTATGATCATGTCTGAACTATATGCAGAAACTGCACTCTGGTGTCATTTGCACTTGACACTGCAGGTGATATCGATATGCACTGGCACATGTAGATCTCCGTTCTTACATATTTAAGCACCTGTGCTTCAGTAACTGTCGTTTATGATCAGAAACTAAAGAATGAAAACAGAGAAGTGCACTGACTGACTATGTTATATGCTCCAGAAGTTCACTGACTGACTATGGATATGCTGCATAGTTGCATGGTATGGTGTATCACTATGATAATCGTACCGCACCAAGCCACCAATGCTTACCGATGTACTACAAAAAGTGAAGAACCACAGTGACATACTGCTGACTGAAGGCGTGGCCATTGACAACGCTGTCAAGAATCGAAGACATGTTTGCCGCGTCCTGTCCTGACACTGCATAGTCAACTGACCAAGTGACCATGAACTGCTCTTCCGATGCTCACAGGTGAATTGGCCACTGGCTCCATTTTAGGCCTGATCGATATTTCCAGTGAAAAAACTCGGCTTTGCTATGCTGCATTATGAACTGCTAAAGTTTCCCTAGATCGTGCCAGATTTGTGCGCATTTTGGGTGGAGAACTCGAGAGGACATGGAGTTTGCGTCATCGACGAGCACAGAACCTTCGCTACGAGTCCTTCGTGAAGCCGCCGGGACGAGACGACGGGGATCCGCCCCGAGCACCTCCGGGACGGCATGGCCGCCACGGTGAAGCAGGCGCGGAAGCGGGTGGAGGGCATCCTCCTCAACGGGGAGGAGCCGTGGAAGATCCGCACGGAGCGCGGCGGCGAGAGGCTCCTGGTCGGTCCCTGATGATCTTGTGAGTTGTGACCAGCCTGCTCGTGACTCTTAAATTGGGATTGCAGCTCATGGAGTACCGCGTGCAAGAAAAAAGGCCCTCAGCTGTAGGCTGCGACGCCCGGATCGATAGGATAATTCGAGTTTGTGTTATGGCTCGGCTTCGTCCACTCGTCCAGATCGCAGCCCCGTCCTCGCTATGTTGAATTGTTTCGCCGTTCCCCCGACGCTGAATTACTGATCAAGATACCATTGACATCTTGCAGATTACACTAGCAAATTAATGTGATATGATTGAAGATTTCATTTCAAACAAAAAATATATTAGACGGATGATGCTCGTCGGTTGAACTTGAGGTTTGTTTACTACTCTGGTGCTACGTTTATTGCTCAATTGAAGTATGAAATAGTAGAATCTGAAGTTATATAATAAAGTGAACTTATGGTTTACTATTTTTCAAATAAAATAGGGCCTAATTTTGTAATTCGCTTTGGGGACCCAAATTTTTGGAGACGGACTGACCATGACTTTGCTTACGTCAAACTGTCAAAGGCAACCAACAATGCTATATCAGTAATAAGTGGCATGTGGAGGAAGTGGTTATATCTCATTGGCTTTAACATATTTATTTAATATTTTATAATAATAATAGTCACATATATGTATTCCATTAATTGTGAAAGATCCTACTCATGACGGGCAGTGTAGTGTCAAATAGAAAAAATATTAAGGATAATTGCCATGAGTTGCTCGAGAATCCACGTTGAAAGAAATTCATTACTCCCTCCGTCCCGGTTTATAAGTCCTGCACGTATCCTTAGGACGTGAATTTGACCAATGTAATATATATTTTATAACGCAAAAATTATACCTTTAGAAACTACTCCCTCCGTTCCATTTTAATTGACTCACATATATCTACATATGGATGCATCTAGACACGTTTTAGTGTTAGGTACATCCATATCAAGATATATGTGAGTCAATTAAAATGGAACGAAGGGAGTAGAATATTTGAACTTTCTAATGATATATTTTTTCATAATTTATTTCATGTATTATCTTGTTTAAATTCATGACCTAGGATAAACGTAGAACTTATAAACTGGGACGGAGGGAGTAGTTGATAACTACATGCGCATAAAAATACTAAACACATGGCGAGTATATCTTCCAATGCAAGTATTTGATGCATCTACATCTCTTTTTTATCTAACCACAATATGGAAATAGACGTCAGCCAGGAACGAAGCTGCAACTTTTACCCATGTTCCTGGAGCCTCCAATTCCTACATGTTTTTTAACTCTTCGGTTCTTATATTCTAACATATCTTCCCTGTTATTTACATAGTAACCCCTATACATGATGTACTAAATTAATTGCTACTACCAAGAAGCTAAAACCAAATGAAACAATCTACCGTGATATCTCCTATATATGGTGATGTTGGAGTGATATATATGAGGACTAGAGCATTATTCACGCAAGTGAAAGTTGGTAGAGTATGTATTTATTTCTATGTGGTTAATGTCATGAATCACGATAGGTATGTTGTTATTTTACGAGCAGTCAATTCAACTTGACAACTGGAGCTGCCGCGAAAAAGTTGGCAACTCGGGTAGTTTCCACTTCACTTGGTAGTATATATTGCTTCATTCCTGTTCTTCTCAAGTAGGTTCTCATGTCGGTACAATTGTTAGGTTATGCGGCCGAGATGGAGACACGTGCACCCATCCAAAGATATATATATATATATATATATATATATATATATATATAGAGAGAGAGAGAGAGAGAGAGAGAGAGAGGTGAAGTCGGAAGCTAAGGATGGTGAGACTCAGACCTGTGCATATTTTCTAACATTTTGTTGGTAAGCTGGAACTGGTCAACTCTGTCATATCCTCTCTACTAACTTTTCTATGAGTACTTTATAACTCCACAAAGTGATTGTGGATCAGGAGACTTTTCCTTAGAAGGAGAGAGGATATTTCTCAAAATAGTCTTACTTCAGCTGCTTGGTATTTATTTTTCAGGCCAAATGACAAGCTGGGCTCGGCATTATTGACCTTTAAATTCAGAATGATTGTTTGCTGCTAAACTTTTGGACAAGTTCCTTAACAAGGTGGATCCTCCTTGAGAAAACTGGTTTAGGAAACATATTATATTATGATGAGTACTGCTCTGCCCACTAGCAAAGCTATTAGACTGCTCCTTTTGGTAGAGAGATAGTCTGAAATTGTTTCCTCTTTATAAGTTCACGGCCATGTAATTCTAGAAAATGGTAGCTCAATTGTGCTATGGCGTGATAAGTGGAGCAATCTTAATCTCAAATTGACTTAACCCAATCTCGCTTCATACGCTTTATCTCTTGACACTACTTTTAGCAAACTTCTTTTCCAAGAATCTCTCCTAGGCCTTTTTCGCCTACCTATGTCTGCCGCATTCGAGGCATTACATTAGTTTAGCACTCTGAATTCTAATGCTCCTGTGAAATCTAGCCACGTGCCCCACCAGTCAGTTCTTTGCTGAGTTGAAGTGAAAATCTCACGTTAAAGGCTCAACACGTTGCCGAGTGTCATACACATGGCACTTGGCAAAAAAGCTTGTCGAGCGAAAATGAAAAGCATGTGGCAAAGGCTCACAGTGTCACACACAAGACATTCAAACCCCCCCCCCCCCCCCCCCCCCCCCCCCCCCCCCCCCCCTCGTGCCATGTTGCAATGTCGTCTCCGTGTCGTTTGTGCACTTTTGTTTCCTGAGGTACCCTATTTTACTCTCCCCAAAGCCTTCTTTGACCTCTCGACTGTAAGCAGTTGGAAAAGATGCCTTTGTCGGCTTGATCTATGTAGCACCCCAAAGAGGAAAGATTTTTCAGGTGTTATCTCAAAATTTTATTGAAATTCGTTTGTGTTTGATCTTGACTTTAGTTGACTCTCTTTGATTATTTCTAAACATTCCTGGAATTTATTTTGTGACTTTTGAAACTTTACATTGGGGGTTTTATCCTGCAACGAAAAATGACGGTGCACTTCTATTTGATATTGTTTACTTGGCAATTAAGCTTGCCAGTTCTTAGTTTTAGTTTAGCTAAACCGTTTTTGTGTTTTATTTTATGCAGTATTTTCTCATCATTGACTGAACCGCACAAACAAAGAAACCAAATGTCCTTCAGTGAAACCCCTGTGCAATCGAAGCAAAGAGCAGCATGACCATTTAAATGTATGTTTCCTAGCACTTAATAGCAGCATCACGAATTTAACATGACGTCGTTAAAAACAAGAATGACTAATAATTCACAATTAATTTATTATAAAACACTGAACTAAGTAGATCTAATGTCCGCGAGCTTGACAGGTGTCATGAGCAAAGAATTCTAACATTAGAAAATTAAATCGGTGAATCTGAAAATACCAGTTTTTAGACGCATATTTTTTTTGTAAGGTAAAGATAAGCCACTCCTCGCTGAAAGGGGATGAACTGCCTTGAATTTTTTATTGTATGTAATGTATTCCTTTAATGGGGAAAGCTTTTGTCCATGATGGGACAACATCGTTCGCAAGAACAAGATGGATTGATTACAGTCAAGTAGAAAAATGTAAAACAGAATTCCTCTGTGTTGTGCCGGAAACTACATTTCAAAGAAGCGCTACCACTATAGCCAACAGAACTAAATATAGGACATGTGGATCATCTCTGAAGGAACATAAATAGTTGCACCATCTGTCTCCCTTTGAGATGAAGCCAACTATTAGTTCTTCCCATGTTCCTGAAGCCTCATATTCCACATGTATTTTCAACTCGATTCTTACGTAACATACTGCCCCTCCCATGCATGGTGTACTATACTAAGTGCTACCACAAAACCACATTCAAGTGAAACGATGTAATAACCTGATATAGTGATATCTACTATATATATGGTGAAGTGGTGGTATATACAAGGAGAAAAGTATTACACGCACAAGTGAAAGTTGGCGGAAGATGTATTTCTATCCATGTGGTTGATGCCATGAATACTTGTATGGTGTTAATCAATGTATGTTGTACACATCGGCCAGTTCACCTTGAAAGATTGAGCTAACGTTGAAAAATTGGCAATGCAAAGCAGTTTCTACTTCACTTCGAAGTATTAAGTAGTTCATTCTCATTGAGTCGGGGATGGCAACCGGACATTTGTACGATGGATGGTTTCCGGCAAAGCTGAAGTTAGAAAAGGATGTAAATGCAAAAAATAGTTTGAGGTTGTAGGTGCAACAATAATGTGTTCACCGTCGGATGAAGCATTGTATGGAGGAGATATAACGAGGATGCCTCACTGGCTATGGACAAATTCTATGTGGATATGTAGAAGAGTTTTTTTTTTTTTGCGAATTGGAAATCTAACCCCTAGGTAGGATTACAATCTGTCTGAGAACAAGTCAGAACTTCATCCGGCCCCGAGTTGGGCCAAACCCTTGAAAGACCTTGACGACGCCCCAGGTTAGCTAGAACATGGCTCGCACTGTTTTGCTCCTCCTGATAGCGTCAATCTGAATTCTACCATCCTCTTGGATCATCTTCTTTATATCCTGGACTGCTCCCATATGGTCAGAACGGTCAATACCTGGCATCTTGATCATCTTGACTGCCTCCGCGCAGTCCATCTCGACCAAGTAGGGTAGTTCACACCACTCCCGCACCATGGCAATGCCCTCACGGCAAGCAACGAGTTCAGCAGAAAGCGGACAGCTGCATGAACTCATAAACCTGCAAGCGGACATGATGATTGCACCATTCTCATCTCGGAGCACCCAGCCGGCACCACCTGTGCCGTCAGTAGCATGAAACGATCCGTCGACATTTAGTTTCACTCTTCCACGCGACGGCATGATCCAAGGTTTAGGCGGCTGCATAGTAGCCACCTTTGACTTCATCTTCCTTCCACGGGCCTTTCGCTCATAGGATATCACCGTCTTCCTTTCATAGGGTCTTGATTAGGAGACTGCTTGATCGACAGGAGCGAGTCCAGGTAGCTGCAAAGAAACCTCTTAGACCTCTCTATAGGGGGCAATGGCTTATCATGCACGATCTCATTCCTGGCGTGCCAGATCCTCCACATGGTCATCAATATCATGGTGTTCACCTCCTTAGCTTTCCCGTCTAGCAAGTGTAGGAGCCACTCCTTGCCTGTATTAGCCACCGAATTGAGCTTGGGGATAGGGCATGCCTCCTCCATCGCCGTCCAAAGAGATCGGCTGCCGGGCACCTACATAAAGCATGGAAAGTATCCTCGCATTCCAGGCCACAAACAGGACAGATATTAGAAATCTCCATCTTTCGACGGTGTTTATTCTCCCAAGTGGGCAAAGAGTTGGTCACAATTCTCCAAGCAAACACGCGTACCTTGTGGGGGGCAGGGCACCCCCAAAGAGCCTTCCAAATGGCCCGATGGCCATCCGGTGAAATGCAAGGGACGTCAAACAAGTGGTTTCGTTCCTAGTAGGCTAGGGATACAACACACTCGTAATTATATAAAATGGTTGTTCCTCATGGTAAGTGTGAGTTCAATAGTATGGACGTTAGATCGAACACAACCATACGTGCGGAAATAGCGATGAGGGATTCAGATGGTGCTATTATTTTTCTCTACTTGTCGATCCTTTCATTTCTGTACAAAACGTCCTAGAGGCTGAATTAGAGGCAAAACCAACTCTGAATGTCTACTCTTCCAATTATTTAACACCTATTGCCCCACCCAAAAAAAAATCGTTTATTTTGGATAAACTTATTTCAAAACTTTTGTGTGGAAAATTAGGCATCACAAGTAGTTAGCCAAATACTACAATACACAAAAGTTTGTTCAAACAAACGGAATGGTTAGAATTTATTAGGATGACGAACATGACCATACAAGCCCTCTTATGCAAACTTTTGCTTGCTGTCATCCTTTTTTACACATACGACATCCTTTTCGCTAATAGAAATGTGCGGCAATTTTTGACGTGCTATATACCCTATATTATTCTGGTACCAATATACCTTATATTATTCTGGTACCAATACTACAACTTTCTGTCGAAAGTCGTGATCAAATTATCATCATCATGTCTGTGTTGCACTAAGCTATCAAAAGCAAATAACTCTAACATGATCAAAGTAAATTTCGGTTAATATGAAGATACAGGTTTGAAATACGTTTTTCTGTAAGGTAACAAATCACAATATCCACAAAATGATAAATCGCCTCCTGGCATAAAAGGGCATTAACTAGCCGGAAATCTTTCCTTTTTGGGTAAGTTGTTAGAAATCTCAGAACAGGGAGGATACAAAAACACTGACCCATGACCTTGTGTCACGGAGGATATATCCGTCAACTCACCACTGTCACGCACCACCTGCCCATCGATTTAACCTCTTCTCCATCACATCTTCGACGGCCGCCGATTCCAAAATGCCGCACCACGCATCCTCCCCGCCCAAGCTTCTCACCCGGCAACTCGCGGTGGTCTCTGCACCGCCGTCGTGGTGCTTGCAGGCAGCTAGCAGCGGCAATTCTGTTGGACGCTCCAACCACCGAGGCCCATAGCCGCGCCCTACTGGTGGGTGATCTCTGGTCTCCAAGCCCCGCGAGGTGCCGCATGCGGCCACTGGACATTTCGCTCAAGCTGCAACTTTTAGATTTCGCTCAAGCTGCATCATGTGTCATGGAAAGTATGTTCTGCATCTACCATACATTTCGCTCAAGCTGCAACTTTTAGAGAAACTTCATCTAGCCCCTGAACTTGTACTTTTGCCCATGTTCCGGAAGCCTCTTGTTCCTACATGTTTTTTCACTCTTGGTTCTTATCTAACATATCTTCCCCATTATTTACATGATAGCCCCTATACATGATCATGTACTAAGTTCAGTGCCAAAAAAAGCTAAAACCAAATGAAATGATCGATGTAACGTGAATACGGGATACCTACTATATATAATAAGAAAAGTATTATTTGCAGCGGTGAAAGTGGGTAGTTTGCGTACATCATGTGTTTATTATCCATGTGGTTAATGTCGTGAATTACGATAGGTATCTTGTCAATCAATATATGTTGTACGCACTAGCCACTAGTACAGAACGACACATCAGAAACGGGTCAAATACCCCATCGAAAACGGAGAAAGGGTCCGTGTCTCCGCCCATGTCACTGATGTGAAGGCTCTCATCGGTAACGGAGGCTAAAAACCGTTTCCGATGAGGTCTCCATTTGGCAATGGTTGTGCGCAGATCTCCGTTTCTTTAGTTTTCCTTCATCAGATACGGAGTTTGCCATCCACCCGTTTGCACTGAGTTTTTCTCATATTTCGGTTATATGCTACAATACATGAAAGGCTGATTGCACAATACACTAAAACGTTATTTAATTCATAACATAGAACAAATGTCATCATTACATTGGTATATAATAATATCACCGTTTACAATTTGACTGCAATCATATCTATCACACATTGGCATAATATAATATCACCTATTACACTTTGACTACAATCACGAGCTCTAAACCTATAAGCAACTAACCTAACAAGATGGAAGGCTGGCTTAATTCTCGGTCGTCGATATACCCGCTCCAAGACCAGCATCCCTGAAGTTTTCGTGCCTCAAGGTTTCTGGTTCTCGGAATGGTACGTTGGTACTTTTATGCAGTGTTGCCGAAATAAACTCCTGCGTGAAAGAAAAAAAAAGATTAGCGAAATATACAAAATACATCTGGATATAAAAGAACATCGGTGGCTATTTTCCAACAACTGCTCTATTCGGTTGCAATTTTCAAGCAACTACTAAGATCGGCGGCAAATATCCAGAAACTGCTCTGTTCGGTTGCCATTGTCTCTACTTTGTGGTAGACAGTTCGCATTCCTTCTGTCTCGACCAGCCATGGACGACCGCAACAGAATAACACAGACATCTACCGTCCATGCCCGCGGCACCACCGTTCTGGAGGTGGTGTACACGAACGAGGAGCATACCGTGGAGCGGATCCTCGACAAGTACGAGGAATGGCTAGCAGAGGAGAAGCATCGGTTCGTCGGCCTTGACATCGAGTACACCCGTAATCGTCGGGACATGGTTGTCCTGCAACTCGCCATGCGCCAGTATGTCCGTGTGTTCCACTGGTGCAAGTCCAAAAAGAATTGTCCAGCGTTGGGCAAATTCTTTCAACGCAAGAATATCACCTTCGCAAGCGTAGACATCACAAACGACCGCAATGTGCTTTCTCGTGCCGGCTTTCACATTCCACCGGAGTACTACGTGGACATCCAACTCGTATACAAAATCAAGGGTGAAGACGAGAGGGACGGAATGGGTGATCTAGCGGTAGACCTCATCGACACATCATACTCCAACATGAAGAAGGAGTTCCCATCCAAGCAGCACAATTTCTGGGAGTGGATGCTGCTATACAAAGTTAACCTCGACTACTCAGCAATAGATGGGTACGTGACCTACGAGTTATATCACAAGATCCTAATCTTGAAGGACATGCTACGTCCAACATGGCACGAAATGCTCTGCCCTAGGGGCAAGAATGGTGTGAGGGATCAATGAACAACAAGCACAGTAAGACGGATGAGGATGATGGGTGGTGAATAGCAATAGGCCTTGGATATCGATGTTGAACTAGTTTGTACAGTTGGTGCTTGAACAATAAGTGTTTGTAATTATCAGAACATGTGTGTGTGAATTTGCACTAGGCATTGAATGTCTATGTTGAACTATTTGTAATAATATGTACACATGTTTGTGAGTGAATTTGTTTATGTGATGAAATGCTCATATGTAGAACCTAGTTCATCGGCATCACAGCTGGTCACAGAAACATAAGATTTTTACCTTTCACCCGGCGGGAGAGGAGGTGCCGGTCTCTTGCATAGGCCATCCTCGCCGGAAAGGAGGTGCCGGCATCTGCCACACGCGCTGCGACGCTACCAGCGATAGATCTCGCCGGAGAGGAGGTGTCGGCATCTACCACACGCACTGCGACGCTACCAGCGATAGATCTCGCCGGAGTGGAGGTGTCGGCATCTGCCACACGCGCTGCGACGCAACAAGCAATAGATCTAGCCGGAGTGGAGGTGCCAGCATCTGCTACACACGTTGCGACGCTAGCAGCAACAGATCTCGCCGGAGAGGAGGTGCCGGCGTGCGGTGTCGGAGGAGACGGCGAGACCGTCGATAGCCGGGCGCCGGTAGGAGCCGCCGCCACGAACAGACACTGGGACAGTGGGGAAGAGAGTTGATGACGTGGAACGCACGTTCGCTGGAAAACCACAAGAGGAAGGTATGATGTAGTCAGCAGCAAAGTTTTCCCTTAATTGCAAAACCAAGGTTATCAGATCCAGTAGGAATTGGAAGAGCTTCAGAAAGGTGTCAGCGGCGCCGTTACCCGATCACTGACGTGGAAACAGGAAGGTTGTCAATCTCCCCGGCTTGCTAAATACAAAGAATTAAACGTATGGTGTAGAATATGATGATGAACACAAAAGTAGCAGCACGAAATAACATAGAGCGTGGTGAAAACGGTGTTTATATCAGTGTGGAATAAAGGACCGGGGTCCACAGTTCACTAGTGGTGTCTCTCCATAAGACAAAAAAAACATACATATTGGGTGAACGAATTACAGCTGGGCAATTGACAAACTGCAAACGCATGACAATGCAATATATGACAAGCACATGGTCATTGTTATATCTATTGGGCATTACAACAATATACATAGACCGCTTACTAGCTGCATCTATGACTCATAATCCACTCACAAGATAGCTTACGGGTCTCCCATGAGTATTAAGTTGCAAGCAACAGATTATAGCATTAAGCAAAGTGTGTAATGTAAACAAACGCATTAGACTTAAAAGCAGTACCCTTAAGCTAAGTATCGGTTATTTTATCCCTAGTGGCAACAGGACATCTACAACCTTAGTTGTTTCTATCTATCAAGCCCAAGCTTCTAGAGGCATGAACCCACTATCTAGCATAAATACCCTCTCTTGAAGTCATTAGCATCTACTTGGCCAAAGCATCTACTAATAACGGAGAGCATGCAGGAATATAGATAAAACATAATATAGATAGATGAACAAACTTGATCATAACTTCACAATTCATCGGATCCCAGCAAACACAATATGTAGCATTACATAAAGATGATCTTGATCATGTTAGACAGCTCACAAGATCTAAACATGATAGCACAAGGTGGAAAGACTACCAACTGGATACTGCTATGGACCCGTAGTCCCGTGGAGAACTACTCACGCATCACTCCGGAGTCAGGCATGGTGATATAGAGCCCTCAGGTGATGATTTCCCCTTCGGCAAGGTGCCGGGAAGAACTGCAGAAACCCTCTCGAACTAGGGTTGAAGACGACGGCGGCCTCGGAAATTTTCGTAGATTTTTGCTCGGGTATCTAGGGTTTCCCGATTAGATGCAATTTATAGGAAAAAGGGCGGCGTCGATGGCTAGCCGAGGTGGGGCGGCGGCCTAGGTGCGCGCCCCACCCTGGGCCGCGTCGTGGTCCCGCTAGCCTGCCTGGTGTGGCCCCCGGCTCCGTCCTCCTGGCTGCTGCTCCGTCTCGGTCCAGAAATAAATCAGTTAAATTGGCGTCCGATTTCGAGAATATTTCTAGAATAGATTTTCTGAAACAAAAAGATAACAGAAAACAGGAACTGACACTGTGGCATCTTGTTAATAGGTTAGTCCCAAAAAATGCATGAAAATGATATAAAGTGTAAAATAAACATGTGGTAATCAATATATAATAGGCATGGAAAATCAAAAATTATAGATACGTTTTGGACGTATCAAGAGTGAGAGTGTTAGGTCATTCTGTGGAGGCCAATATATATATGAACGCAGGCACCACAAAGGAAATGGTTAAATACTACAACCGTTTCCTTTGCATTTATACTATTAACAGAGAAGACCTACTTACAGAATTAACAGAGAAGACCTACTTACAGATAGTCTAAATTACATATGAATGCAGAGACCACATAGGAAACGGTAATGAACCACATAGGATACATATATTAATAATAAAGATGACTAAACTACATACGGACTTGATATTAATAATGAAATAAACGATTACATATATGCTACTACTAGCTAATGCTACTACTAGCTGCTGCTGATGAAGACTCGGGCTCGTCGTCGGTGTACACGAGGGCCTCCCTCCGGCATAAGGTACCGTCGAAGATCTTGATGAAGAACCCGTTGTCACCGTCGAACTCGAAGCACAAAAAGTGCCCCTGCTCAAGCTTGTACACTGGGGCGAATGACTTCCATCCCTGGCCGAGGTACAAATTCCCCCCGGCACTCACGGCCGTCTTCACCGCCCAGCTGCCGTTCTCGCAGTCCTCCATCTTCAGATGCATGGTACTTGCCACCATGCCTTGGAGCTTCTCCGCGAACGCCCTCGGGAGACTCAGGCGCCTCTCGATGCCCTTGTACAGGATAACCAAGAACTCGAAGCCACGCATCTCCGGGGACATGTTTTCAGAGGACGGTGAGGGAGACACCGACGGTGTGGCATTGCCGCTGCGCCCCCTACCACGGCCGCGCCCTCGTCCACGGCCGCGACCGCTGCTGGTACCTCTCGCCGGGGACATGTCTTCAGAGGACGGTGAGGACGACACCGACGACATGGCATTGCCGCCGCGCCCCCTACCACAGCCGCGCCCTCGTCCACGGCCGCGACTGCAGCTGGTATCTCTTGCCATGGATTTAGACGGAGGGGATCTGGCGAAGTTTGAAAAAGGGAGGCGATGGACTGGGACTTCAAAGAGACCGTTGCTGGTACCTCTCGCCATTTATACTCGTGGGTCTGCTCCGCCCGCCTCCACACCTGCCCCTTCGCTAGCCTCCACGTGTCAACATTTTCAACGGTTGGAAAATTCTATCCGTTACCATAGAGGCAAATATTAGAAACGGACAATTTTATTAACTGTTGCCAATATAATAAGTGACGGAGATTGGACAGGGTCCGTTGCCAATGTGGGCAGGCCAGCTGCGGCCCAGGTCAGGCTTGTACGCACCAGCCGCGCGGAAAGCGCGATTCTGTGTTGCCTAACTCGTGCCGTTTCCATAGAGGGGTATTCGATGTGTTGTTCTGTACTAGTGAGCCAGTTCACATTGAAAGGTCGAGCGACGCTGGATAGTTACTACAAGTGGGTAAGTACATGTTTCCTACCGTGGCATATGAGGAATTCCATTATTTTAGCACTTTGATTGCTAATGCTCCTATCAGGGGGTGTGAAAAATCATCAATATTTTGGACAAATTTCCCAAAATTGAGTATCTTTGTTAAGGGGTGTGAAAACATAAACTTGGACAAAATTTTGGTTAAATTTGAAAAATCCTATAGGTGATAATTGTAGGAGAGAAAAGCAAGTATCTGTCACAACAATGCATTTGCATAGTGGTGGAGGATGTAATCAGTGCTATTAGGTGTTGGGATCGATTCCGCCTCAACTTGATTAATTTTGTTAATTGAATTTAATCTCTAGATTTTCAATCTGATTTTTTTGCGAAACACAGTACAACGCAGACGTTCACATACACGCGCATACACTCACCCCTATGAACGCACACACGCACACCCTACCCCTATGAGCACCTCCGAGAGACTGAGCCGACGGATCAAGCTTGAGATTGACGAAGTCACCACGGGCGCCTCGCTGTTGACGGGAACGTCGTCTCCCACTGAAGAATATTCCGCCTAAATGAGAAACACCAGCGTCAAACCTGGGTTTGAACTCAATCTGATTGAATTTTTTAAAATACTACTTCAAAATTTCGTGAATCTCAGTTAGGGGAGAGAAAAAAAATCAAAACGAAATATAAAACCTGGCTCCTATAACTAGTGAAGATGATGTTTGAACATATGCATGGACCAATGGTTTTTCAGTGGCCAATGTCTGCTTTTCTAATGAATGTCAAGTATTCTTAATAGATTATCCGTGCGTTTGGCTAGCTTTGGAAGTCGTGTTTCCAAACAAAAGCATAGGGTGTTTTATGTTTGTTGCAAGACATGTTAAACACAAGAGATTTGCTTCGGAGAAAGCATTTCTTCTTAAGAGGAATACATGTGTGTTCTTTGCAATGGTTAACTGACAGAATTCATCTTTCTTTCACTGCCCTTGTGCTAAATCTTGTTGGGAGGATTACATCTGGGATTGCAGCGTTGTGAGCACGACCCCGAGGATGGAAGGAGGACAAGAGACGAGTACACTAAGCCATGTCAGTCTCACGGTTCCTCATTCCAAGCATAGGAGAGCGCTTAGAATGTACTCTTCAGATTGTTACACCATGGTTTTCCAAATCTACACATGACATGAAAATAATTTTGTACTCACTCCGTCCAAAAATAAGTGTCTCAAGTTTGCTCAAAATTGGTCCAAAAATAAGTGTCTCAAGTTTGCTCAAAAGTGGTGTATTAAAAAGCCATGTCTCACGGTTCCTCATTCCAAGCGGCCTCCACTTTTGAACAAACTTGAGACACTTATTTTTGGATGGAGGGAGTATTAAAAAGCCATGTCTCACGGTTCCTCATTCCAAGCATAGGAGAGCGCTTAGAATGTACACTCCAAGTTGTTACACCATGGCTTTTCAAATCTACACATGACATGAAAATAATTTTGTATTAAAAAGCGGATGGAAAAAAGCATTGTGGTCCAAATCTACACATGACATGCAAACAACTGTGTATGGAAAAAAGCATTGCCCTTTTGTATGGAGTAGTTGGCCGATGTAGTAGTCCGGTTGAAATGTGATCAAATTATGTTCCCTTGGACAGTTTGTCACTTGCTAAATTTGTTCAAATTTAGAGAATCTTTATGAGTTGAAATAATAAATTTAGAGGAGGGTAAACCCGTCAATTCCGCGCCCACCGCTCACCGCTGTCCTGGTCTCGTTGACCACCTACCCATCGCCGTCTTCTCTGCTCCGCCGCTGTCTCCGGCGGCCGCCACCTCCGAAATGCCGCACCACCCGTCTTCCCCGCGCCCTCTTCTTCCGCGCAAGCTTCTCACCCGGCGTCCCGCCGTGGTCGCCTGCGCCGCCGTCGCGGTGCTCGCGGCGGCCGCGATTCTGCTGGCCCCTCCGACCACCGAGGCCCCCAGCCGCGCCTTACTCGTGGGTGGTTCCTTCCTATCCAGAACCCGCGAGGAGCCGCGTGCGGCCGCCGCGGAGCGCTTCGCGGAGAGTTCCTCGCTGCCGCCAGCCTGGGCGCCCCCTCCTTCCCTCCTCGACGAGGTGCGTGTTGAGCCTTCAGGCAAAGATCTAGATTTTCTGCCTCGTGAAGAAAACCTGCCTCCTTTCTATGGTTGTGATGGTAGCCGCCCGTAGTCTCGCTTCAAATTTGGTCCACTTTGGACTCGTAGTAAAACTATATGGACTCAACTCTTTTCTTAAAAAAGAATATGTTCAACTAAGGGGAGTCTTTGCGAGAAGAAATGTAGCACCATGCTCTAATCTGTTAGGTTTTCAGAAATGTACCACCATTCTCATAGTACTAGTGCTGTTACGAATTTATTGGGTGATTTCAACGACACGTGCTAAGTTTCTATGTGGAATAGGAGTGTGTGCTATAGCTGGATCTGAGTGCACAAAATAAACTGTTGTTTTTGCAGACAAGTTTGATATCTAGGATTACGGCAACCCCCTCCATGTTTTCGGCCCCTGCACCTTCGCCGGTGGAGAATTTTGATGATAGATCGATGGAGGAACCCGAGCATCTGGACATAAAGGTATTCATCTCTTCAAATTTTTACTTATCTTAGGGCTAGGCACTGCAGGTTATATTCCTTTCTGTGGCATTCGATGCTCATTTACTTTTTAAATCGTGTATTGTATTGTTGTTCCGTTGTAGGTTATGTCATGCTATACACTGTCCTGTTACACTAATGCATGGGATTTTTCGTACTAAGTATGTTGGACATATATGCACAATACTAAGTATCTGCATGTTATGTTCTCTTCTGTATACAGAATTACAGATAGAATGTCCATGTCTTATATATTATAGCCTGTAATGAGATGTTACTGTTTATTAGGAAAATCTACCAAAGGAATCAGCCCCTTTTCTCCAGGAGGTACATATCTAGTGCTTAGTACAATTTTAGCAATTGTAGGTTCAGATTTTAACTTCTATATTTGTGAAGCCCATTTCCAGTGATTCTACAAGCAGCTCTGATATCAGTGAGGGCCCTGACATGAGTGGACGTACAGTGCCACCTCCAAACCCAGAGGTTAATGATATACCTCTGTAACCTCTCTATAATGATATGTTTGGTGCCTAAATTCAAAAGATGAAAAGCTGTGTGGCGTTGTCGATTTGGCAGATACCGCTTTGGTCAACCACAGCAGATGAAGAGCTTATATACGCAAAGAAAGAGATTGCTAATGCACCATTGGTATCTGGTCACCCGGACTTGTATGCGCCTCTATTCCGAAATGTGTCAATTTTTAAGAGGTAAGACTATCATTTTGTCCATAAAAATAGATCATGTTTAGTTTGCTTCAGTTCAAAAGATGGCTTAATATAGATGCTTTCAACTCATGCTTTCCAGGAGTTATGAACTGATGGAAGGACTTCTTAAGATTTATATATACCATGATGGAGCAAAACCCATTTTTCATTCTCCAGAGTTGAAAGGCATTTATGCATCTGAGGGATGGTTTATGAAATTGCTTGAGGGGGATCAGAATTTTGTTGTGAGAGATCCAAACAGAGCTCATCTGTTCTATCTGCCGTATAGTTCTCGTCAGCTGGAGCATAATCTTTATGTGCCTGGATCAAATACACTTGAACCACTGTCTATATTTGTGAAGAATTACATAGATCTGATCTCCGCTAAGTTTCTATACTGGAATAGGACGAAGGGTGCTGATCATTTTTTTGTTGCTTGCCATGACTGGGTATGTTCTCTCCCCTGCACATTTGAATGTTGGAATTTTGGTATAAAATTATAAGAATTTTGATTATGCAAATTGTACACCTGGGTTCTAATCAATTGCTGAAAAGCAGATATTCACATATGAAAATAGTATTCTGTTCCTGACTACAGGTCTTTCTTGCAGGGACCTTACACGACCAAATTGCATGATGAGTTGCGAAAAAACACCATCAAAGCTCTCTGTAATGCAGACCTCTCAGAAGGAGTATTCATCCATGGGAGAGACGTGTCCCTTCCAGAAACGTTCGTCAGAGCTCCAAGGAGACCTCTAAGAGACATCGGTGGAAAACCAGCCGCAAAGAGGTCTATCCTCGCGTTCTTCGCGGGGCAGATGCACGGCCGAGTCCGGCCCATCCTTCTCAAGCACTGGGGAGGCAAGGACGCAGACATGCGAATATACAGCCGGCTGCCACGCCAGATCACCAGGAGGATGAACTACGTCCAGCACATGAAGTCGAGCAGGTATTGCATCTGCCCGATGGGGTACGAGGTGAACAGCCCGCGCATCGTGGAGGCGATCTACTACGAGTGTGTGCCAGTGATCATCGCTGACAACTTCGTGCTGCCCTTCGACGACGCCCTCGACTGGACAGCGTTCTCTGTGGTGGTGCCCGAGAGTGACGTGCCGAGGCTGAAGGAGATCCTGCTGGGCATTCCGGAGAGCCGGTACATGGCCATGCAGTCCAACGTGAGGAAGGTGCAGAGGCACTTTCTGTGGCATACGAAGCCTGTGAAGTATGATATATTCCACATGATACTGCACTCGATTTGGTTTAGCAGGGTTAATCAGGTGCTCCAAGTACAGTAGCATTGTTGCACTAGCTAGCTAGTCATCCAGGTTTTTGTAAGGTGTTTAGTCTGAAGGGGCTGATGTAATTTGATCCTTGCCGCCAAAAAAAAAAATGAATAAGAAAGAGAGTTGAGATCCTGACATTACTGAATGTGATAGTACAATACTGACATGTGCATAGGTCGAATCAACTAACGTATAGATAGCTGATGCTGACATTATTAGCTCAGCAGTCCTATGTTTAAAACGAGGGGCCTGTTTGATAGCTAGTTTGATCCATGCACTCGCAATATAACTACGACCTGAGCTTCAGGTTGTGCTTAGCAATTTAGCAGGAGTCAGCGTCCGACAGAATTTTTCCTATTTTATTTTTTTGAAGGGCATTTTTTCCTATGTATGACTACTTCTACTTTCTTGTAGTGGATCACAAGTCAATACAGCACGACGCAGTATGTTTGAAACCATTCATTTGCCTGAGATCCTGTACGTGTAGGGATGCCTACCATGTGGACAAATGGAAGTCAATTAATTTGGAACGGAGGGAGTAGATATTTTCGGAATAGGAGGCAAAAGGAATAAATTAAGCCCAGTCTCCCGTCCTAATACATCCATCAACGTCTACTTTCTTGTATTTTTCGTCACAAAGAAAATGGTACAATACGAAAAGGAAAGCAGGCCATCCGCTCCATCCGAATCGATTCCATTCCATCCCCTCGGAGACCCAGAGGCCACCTGAAGCGAGCGAGAATGGCGCCGTGGTCACCGCCCGCCGTCGCCGCCGCCGCCACCGCCGCCTCCCAGGCCCAGTTCGGCTTCTCGCCCGCCCGCCCGGCGTACGCGCGACAGGCCTTCGTCCTGCCGCCGCTCGCCCGCAGAATCCCCCTCCTCGCCGTCAGCAACGCCACCAACTCCGTCTCCCCGGCATGGAGGCGCCACGCCCTAGCCACCGAGGTCGAGGGCCTCAACATCGCCGACGACGTCACCCAGGTAACAAGCACCACCTACCGCCCCCACTCCACTCGCTCCACCGCCTGCTGCCCAGTCGTAGCAGACCTAGGATTCAATTAGTCAACTGACTGACGCCACAGACCCACAGTCAACTTTAGACCATTACAGATTCACTCTGCGCCTTCCTCCCTTCAATTACTACGAGTAGATCATATCGTCCGAGTTCAACACACGCACAAATTCATTAAACACAGCACCGCGTCTCAGAAGATAGGGCACCTGTCTGAGGAGATTTTGTTAGATGTGATGGCAGCTCATCGGCAAGACGCCCATGGTGTACCTCAACAAGATCGCCGACGGCTGCGTCGCCAACATCGCCGCCAAGCTTGAGATCATGGAGCCCTGCTGCAGTGTCAAGGACAGGTTTGCATCAAAGTTCTTCTTATCTTCCTCTTCTGTTTCAGTTTCTTTCCCTTGATGATGGATGGACCAAGCAGCTAAACGTGCTTCCCGGCCGGTTATATGTTTCAGGATAGGGATCAGCATGATATCCGACGCCGAAGAGAAGGGCTTGATAACACCCGGAAAGGTGATTCATAACAGCTTCTGTCTTTATGCCAACACGCCCGCTCGCTTGGTTTCAAATGTTGCATCTATTTTACTAAGAATTATTATTTCGTGTTCTACGCTCAGAGTGTCTTGGTGGAAGCAACAAGTGGGAATACAGGCATCGGTCTTGCTTTCATTGCTGCCTCCAGGGGATACAAGTTGATACTGACAATGCCCACTTCCATGAGCATGGAGAGGAGAGTTCTGCTCAAAGCCTTTGGCGCTGAACTTGTCCTTACGGATGCTGCAAAGGGGATGAAAGGGGCCTTGGATAAAGCTACAGAGATTTTGAACAAGACACCTAACTCATACATGCTTGAGCAGTTTGACAACCCTGCCAACCCAAAGGTAACAAGGGCAGATAGCTGCATTCCTCTATCTATCTATGTGCCTTCTAGCCATGTCTGACCTGCTTGCCCGATTTTCAATCAGGTACATTATGAGACTACTGGGCCAGAAATCTGGGAGGACTCAAAAGGCAAGGTGGATATATTCATTGGTGGAATCGGAACAGGCGGGACAATATCTGGTGCTGGCCGTTTCCTCAAGGAGAAAAATCCTGAAATCAAGGTTTCTTCAAAACTTTCCCAAACAAAATGTACTCTGTTATATGCACCATACATATAGTCCTCATACAGTTACGTGTTTCTAGGTCATTGGTGTCGAGCCTACTGAAAGTAACATACTCTCTGGTGGAAAACCTGGTATGTTTTGCTGTCAGACCTCCTCTGAGCTTGTCAAACTTATGTTCTTTCCCTTACAACTGTTACCCCACTTGTGCAGGCCCACATAAGATTCAAGGCATTGGAGCGGGATTTGTTCCAAGGAACTTGGACAGTGATGTTCTCAACGAAGTAATAGAGGTCAGAGCTTATTCCAGTCTTATCTATTCCACCTGTGTCTTTACGTCTTCAGTTCTGTGAATCTGTCCTTGCATCAGCCAATAATCACCCCTTCTGTTCTGCTGGTACTGTATATGTTGGAATTGTTGTGTCGTTCTACTTTCCTCAGATTATTACTGTGACATTTTCTTTTCTTATTTTATCTCTGATTACGTTCTGTTTATGTTCTAGATATCAAGTGACGAGGCTGTTGAGACAGCAAAGCAGTTGGCTCTTCAGGAAGGATTGCTGGTACTGTAATTTCACATGTTGGTGCATATTTTTTGTGGGGTCAATAAATACATTATGTTTGATGTGGCGTTCTATGTGAGATATTGTCGTTTTGTTTAAAATGCTCATATGCTTAAAGAAAAGCAGGCAAATAATGACTCACAGTATCCTAATCAAAGCCTGTTTTCCCGCTTGGCTTGCTATTTAAGTGGAAGCACCTAGCAGGCTTCTTTATAGATCTTCTAGATATAATGACTTGAGATAGGCACCATGTTTGAGCCAGTGTACTTGCTCCTTTTCTGCATCTCAATGCTGCCATATGTATAATGCATCCAAGTACAATTGTGTCACGGTCCACCATATCCACCTTCAGCCGGCTGTTGCATTTATATCTGTAGTCGTGAAGCAGGAGTTTGCTTTTTGTTATGAATGCTGAAGCTATGCATGTATGGATGCTGTGCAGGTCGGGATCTCGTCGGGTGCAGCAGCCGCGGCGGCCATAAAGGTCGCCAAGAGACCAGAAAACGCTGGGAAGCTGATAGTGGTAATTAAGCGTACAGCGACATTGCGTAGTTTGGAGCCAGATTTCTTCTTTCGCAACATCGAATGACAGTGATGTTTCCTGTGGACGCCATTGCAGGTTATCTTCCCGAGCTTCGGTGAGCGTTACCTGTCATCGGTGCTGTTCCAGTCCATCAGAGAGGAGTGTGAGCAGATGCAGGCTGAAGCTTGAACTCTGACCACTTTATTAGGCTGTTTGCTGGAATAAATAAGGCGGCATGGAAACGACTTGCTGGACTTGCACACCTTTTTTGTTTATCATATCGCTGATTGTATGGAAACAGTTATTTGTTCCTTTGGATTGGAGGAGCAATGCTCATTAAAAAAAGAAGCGGAAATCAGGCGGCCACATGATGTCTATGTTCAGGTTTTGAACGATTTTAGTTGAAGAGGGTTTAATATTTCCTTGAGTTTTTTATGGCAATATTTTTTCCACACTATGTAGATGCACTTTTCAGATTTGTGGTTAGCATTTTCCTGCCAATTTGACGCGTGGATCTGACCTCTACGCGCTGATCTTGCTTCAGAGGATCCACTAAACGAGACGACAATTTTCTGGTGCTTCACATCCGACGAACCATTCATCTCCTTCTTGACTGCTTAGACTAAGTGTGCTGATTGTCACAATTTCCCCAATGTAAAATTAACGATGCTCATCTTGTTAGTCTGATGACTGTTAAGCTTTTCACTATAAGCCGAATGCATCAGATCAGTCTAACCTCATGAATTGCAGTGGAGAATTTTTGGAAGCGTATAACCTTATGATATTTTTTCTATTTCTATGAAGGGAGAAATATCAGTGTGTTTAGTTAGGCAGTGGTATCGCCTCGAACTTTTGAGTTTAATAAGTGACACCTTTTATCGAAAAGAGTGGTTAGTTGTGGCATGTTTATTAGTTAGATTAGTTAGCAGCCAGATCGGGCGGTTGGCTGTATTTCGGGTGTTTCTATTGTGTGGATTTTCTGTTGTTTGTTCTTATTTTGTGGCTATGTGCATCCTAAATATGTAGAGGTTGGGTGTGAGCTCCTTTAAACTGTAATCGGCTCAATGCGAACTTTTGAGTTTAATAAAGCGACTTTTATCAAAGTAAAATGTGGTTGGTTAAGAATGTTTATATTAGTTGGTGGTCAGACCTTTCGACTCTTAATTATTATAAACAATATTAGCAGTTTGCAAACCGGTTCAACTGATCCAATACTGTGGTTTGGCAAACCTGCTCTATCCCATGGTTGTAAAACATAAAACCAGAAAAGTACAGTTTGGCCACCGAACGTCCAACAACTGATCCACAACTCCAGCGTGAGCATTCCTTTACACGATTGATTCGCCTCATCGTTTGTTTCTTTATTGGAGCTGGTCCTAAATAAATCCTACAAAATCAACCACCTACCCTGGTCGGGGTTCTGTGGTTCGACATCACGCTGCACTGAGGCTGTCCACAAAATAAACGAATATTAGTTCTAAACCACCGATATTAAGGAACAGAGAACCAGGTTGCATCCGGAGTTGTATGTGCAATGGTTCCTGGGAAAAAGATATCCACATCATAGAAGTGAACTAGACCTTTTTTCGGTTGCACCGGCAAAGTTGACCTTGCTCCACGCTGCAAAGTGTTCAAACAGGTGGATACACGATGGCAGTCTCTTAATTAATAGAAATAAATCTTCTCTATGTTGGCTTTGAACACACGTGATCGCCACTACTTGATTTTATTTTCTGGATTATGCCGAGATTCGAACGCGATACTTTAGTGAGTGAACTGTGTGCCTTTACCACTACCCAACTAGTAACATATCATGCTACACAGCATGCTAAGTTAGGAGTAATAAATGCAGTAGAGATTTTGTGCTCCCGGGCACCAGTGATCCTAACCTTAAAAAAAATAGAAACAAATAGTTATAAGTTTCAAAAAAAAATTGAAACAAATTCTGAATGTATTCTACAGACGTGTCAAAACTCAACTTCAAATACTTTTGTAGTTTGAACTACACAAAAATGACAAAAGAGTGGTTCTGAGTATTCTTATTTTCAAATCTCTAAATTTATTAGATGTTTTCATTTTTATGTAGCTCAAAATACAATGTATTTGAAGTTGATATTTTGCATGTTTGTAGAATACACCATTGGATACATACATGATTTGCTTCAGATTTTTTTGAAACTCTTAATATTTTTTTTGATTTTTTTAAAACAACAGGATCACTGGTGCTCGGGAGCAGAAACACTTTTCCATAATAAATGATGTTACCTATTTGCGCCTTGTAATAGTTTTCTATAATAGTTTGTCAATAAGAGTTTAATTTGTGTAAACATGGACATACCAGAATTCGAAACAAAGAATTCAAGGGAAGAAAATACTATATTCCGTGCTTGTGGGCGGATGGCCTCCTGTTAAAGGAGGCCTAGGAACCGATACCTTACACTAGTACAAACTTGACGAAGCTAGACATAAACCAGAGCCGGTCAGATAGAAAATAAAATCAGCCGTCTGGGAAGAGCCACCTCAAACGGCCGTAATTTTGTGTTCGTCTCTAATTTAAGCTGCGATGGTTCTTATTTACGCCCGTCTCAAATCTCATACATATCGGAGACGGCCAGGAAAAGTACCCGGCGCAGAAGTATTGCAGACGGCCAAGAAAACTAAACGTTTCTCATTATGTAACTTTTGAGACGGCCAATAAAATTAACCGGCACTAACTTAAATATGCAACCGTACAAATATAACACAAATCACGGGCACACACACATATAAGATAAATTTATAGGCGTACAGATAGAGAGTAGCAATTAAACCTAGCTAGCACAAATTCACAGGCACACACACAGAGCATATTTTTCGAAAGCAAATCAACTGCTCTAGCTAATTAATCCTTCTAAAATTATAGTAAACCAGCCGGCCGCGGGGGCAGCTGGGATCATGATATGTATATCTTGGGCTGTCCAGTCGAGAGGCACCAGCCCGAGCCACCAGCAGCGTCGTTGTCCTGCTTCTTCTAGGCAGCATCATCACCCGAGCCACCAGCTAGCGTGCTTGGCGCCCCTTCGTCGTCGCTCCCGGGCGGAGACATGAACCGCCTAGCGCGCTTGGCGCCCCTCGAGCTTTCTTCTTCTTCCTTCTCTAAGCAACTGGGACAGTACGTTGCTATAGGGGGCTGTGGTGCTGGTGGCGGTGGTGCAATTGGGACGAGGTGCGCTCGGCCCCTCTCGATGATCTTGAGCTGGTGGTACAGCTCGAAGGAGACATAGCCATCCACAGCTGCATATTGCAGGTTGATTTCCTCAAGTGGGGAGTCCTCCCAGAAATCATGTCGATCCTTTGAGAAGTCGGCCTTCATGCGCATGTAGAAGTTGGAGATCAATGCGTTTGCCAGGACAGCCATGCCAGTCCTCACAACTCCGTCCACCCGGAAAAGGTCTTGAATATCCACATGAAACTTTGGTGGAATGAGGAAGCCCGGCCAGGTAGTCAACATGACGTTTCTGTCACCCCTTATGTCGACGGAAGCGAATGAAATTCCTTTCGTACGAAGGAAATCAGACAACGCCTGAGGGCATTCATCCTGGTCTTGCAAGCCACAACTGCAGTTTCATATATGTGAAGAAGTTAAATACTAAGTAATTTTGAAGAAGTTAAATACTAAGTCAAACCAAATTAATCTAGTATAATCAAAAACAGTGGTATGTAAATATAATGCCCTCAGAAATTAAAGAAAATCAGAGGAAACAGAGGAAAACAGAGGAGGTTGGTCGAACAGATTACTAGATCGGGTTAAATCTAATTATTACAGATTACTAGATCGGTCAAATCTGATTAATCTAATCTACTAGATCGAGTTTTTTACATACGAATCACAATATATAGGTACTACATCGCGTTTTTACAGTCCTACATCAAAATCAGAGGAAACAGAGCAAAAACAGAGGAGGTTGGTCGAACAGAGATTACTCGATCGGGTTTTTTACATACCTAGAGTACTGGAATACCAGTACTTTCTTATCCAAGCAGAGTTGAACGACGGCGACCAACTTTGCTAAGTCGTAGTTCGAACCTTCCGACGTGTACTCGAGGTCTAGCCCCATGAACCTGTCCTCCGGATCCCTGCCTTCAAGCATACGCTCGTACATGTCTAGGTTCCTCGCGACCTCCTCGAGATCATTGGTGTACACCACATCGATGTTCTGGTTATCGTGGATAGGGAACTTCTTCTCTCGAATGAAGGTGGTGGCCATGGCGGTGATCGAGAGGAAGGGGACGGTGAACAGTGAGAAAAGATGGAGGAAAGGGAGGGGCGCGGTGGAATGCGCTGGAAACCGCAACGGGGCGTGGAAGTTGAGAAGAAATGGTGGCAACGAAGGAACCGCTGCATGCCTCTCGCCGCCGCCCGTGCAATGCCACGCCGCCTCCTTGCCTCCTGCATTTACGACACGACTGGTATTTTATTTTTTACTTGACACGACTGGTCATTTCCGATTGACGCATGGGCCCATGAGCCGCGTCGCGGTACGCAACTGATACGCTGGTCTGCCGCTCTGGGAACACACTCCTGTGTCTGACATCAAAATTCAGTAACCCGGAGGCTCCGGGTACGCTCTGCATATTTTCAAAATTGGCAAAAACAGTTCGAGATACAAATATGGCTACATATTTTCTGTATTCAATGAGTCTATATATATACGTATCTAAATTATGTTGTTAAATTTTCATATTTAATTTCCTAAATTAACATTTAACAGTTCGATACATTTAATTATCCGGATGGTCCGGGCACGGTCCGAGTTTGTACTAAGACGATATATCTTCAATAAAAGTTGTTAATTTTTTCAGATTCATTTATATAATGGAACTTATCACAAATATTTGTACAACACGATATATTCTCTTCAATTTTTGAAATTCCTTTAATTGCAATGAAATTGCATCGTCACAAGTACAACCACGCAAGAACACCAATATCCTTTTCATGTAATCTCACCCAAGTTTCTACTGCACGATGTATTATCTTTAATTTACGCACTTTTTGCGTGGTAGGAGTTTTATTTACCACTAACAAACAGGTACACACTGTTATCTTTTTTTCCCAATATGTTTGATTTTTTATGAATTATTTATTTACAAAATTATGTCCGGAGTGCTTTAATATAATCGGACATCCCGAGTTATGACTGTTTGGCGGCAAAGTCAAAATTTTGGGTCCAAATCTTGAGTACACTGATTGTTTTTCCACATTCGCCGCCCCACTTTTCCCCATTCGCCGCCCCTGCAAATCCCTAGCCTCTCGCCCCGCCTCCCTCCAATCCCTCGCCACCGCTGCAAATCCATAGGCTCGCCGCCGCCCTCGTCCACTCCATCGCCGCCTCCCTCCAATCCCTTGCCGCGCTGCTGCCAATCCGCACCCTCGCCGCGCCGCTGCAAATCTGTACCATCGCGCCTCCCTCCAATCCCTCGCCGCGCAGCTGCAAATACGTACCCTCGCGCCTCCCTCCAATCCCTCGCCGCCGCTGCAAATCCGTAGCCTCGCCGCCTCCCTCCAATCCCTCGCCGCCGCTGGAGTTCTGTAGTTTCGCCGCCCTGGTCCACTCCATCGCCGCAGCTGCAAATCTGACCTGCAATCCGTAGCTTGGCCACCGGCATATCCCTAGATTTGGCGCCGCTGCAAGACCGTAGCCTCGTCGCTGCTGCAAATCCCTAGCATGGCGGCCCCTCCCCGTTGCCCTCTCCACCAGGGACTTCAGGTGAGATTTGGTCCTCCTCCTTCATCCAGAGATTAGGCACAGGTTTGTGCGGTGCCAAATGCCCTCTGCGTGTTCTTCTTCTATCTTTGTGTTCATGAGTGTCTTCTCCCCTGGGCAAGGATTACACTAGACACATTTAGATACATATGAATGGAGATAAGCTACTTAATTCTAGAGTTGTATGTAGTTCTCATTTTATCTTTCTGGAATTGATCTTTCAAACTTATGATTGATGCATCTATAATTAGTTAATCAATGACTACCCTAGCATGGCCGCCCTCAGCCGTTGCCCTCTCCGCCAGGTCCGTAATGTGAGATTTGGTCCTACACCTTCATTCAGAAATGACTACTCATGCTACTAAATTCTATACATGCACATTTTCTAACTTATGCTTCTTTTTAACTGAAGGAGAAGGATTTGCCATGCCATGTCTGCGAGAATAATAACTGCACACGTAGGAACTTTACTGATTCCTCATTCAGTATTTGTGTGCAAGAGTGTCACCGCAAGTGTGTGGTAAGAAAACAATAAGTCTTCCAAATACACATAATATTTGTGTTTTTTTTGTTTTGAATTTAACATATGATTTGTGTGTTTGTTTCTGTTTTTTGTTGTACACAGATTGTACCATGCACAGCTCGGCTAGCGGTCAATGCGTCCATGCGCGAGCGTGTGTTGTTTCGTGCCCTTGGGAGCACGTACAACATTCATGTAGCAAAAGGTCTGAGCAAAACCCGCTTGCACGGCCAACAATGGGAACAGTTCATCTGCAAGAACAACATCACCGAGGGAGACATGCTAGTGTTTACCTTCAAACCTCATCCCAGTATATACCATGTCATTATAGACAGGGGCAACGATGAAGAGGACACTGACAAGATATCTGAAAGTAACGATGAAGATTCGGACAATTCTGAAGATATCTTTAACGACGAAGACAGAATCAGAGTTGCCCAAAGAGTTTGTCTCAACAGGCATGAGAAGAACCGCCTCCTTGAACTTCTTCCCGTACAAGACTATGTTGGAGTTCTATTTGTGACTCGCTTCATGAGCACTAATTTGAACAGACATGATATGATATGTACCCACAAGACCGCCTCTTTCATGCATGCCTCCTTAATTTCCTATGTTGATATTCAGGAATCATGAATCGCCTCCGCCAGCCGTATATAGCTATGTCTTTATCGAATAATGACATAGTTATGTTATCTTTCATGCACAGAAACTACCTAAGGTGATAGCAGAAGAGGCTGGCATACCGGCTGAGGGCAATGTTGGACTACGACTTGGAGCAGCAGGGGCAGCCGTCAGCATCTCGTAAATCAAGAGAACCGACGACTGCATTGAACTCGACAAGTTGGGGTAGGAGAACTTCATGGAAGGCAAGAATTTTTTGATTGATCAACCTGTTCTGATCATTCTTAGAAAGACCAATGAGCTCATCTTGGATGTCATTATTGAGTTCCACCTCATATAGAACCAATTATGTCTTGTTAAAGTAGGGGGTGGAAAACACTTATCTAATTAATTAGCGGGCTAGCTACTTTGTTAATTGGCACAAATTTCGGTTGGAGACATTTGTATGTGAATTGCTTCTGTTAATGGAACAGGGGGCTGATTCCTTGGTGGTGATGATCTGTTAATTACTCTGTTATGCTTCACAAAGTTGGACCCACCGGATTTATACCCGGAGGCAATGTATATTATGTCCAGATGGCTATGTCGGACCCCACGGGTACCATGCGACGGCCAGCAATTATATACCTCGCTGATTAGTCACGATCACTGACGGGTGTTTCAGTTAGCCATCTCTATATTGGAGACGGCTGATTCTCCCGGCCGTCTCAGGGATGAGCTCATTACAGCCTGCCCCAGAGGACCGTCTCTAATGGAGCGTACATTAGAGACCCCCGCACAGAGACGGATAGATTAACCGGCTGAGATGACTCTCTGGGGCCGGGTCTAATTTACGTTTCTGTACTAGTGTTAGTTGACTGACGGGTGTGCCTTTGCCACTACCCCAACTAACATATTATATCATCTAAAAATAACTAACATATTATGCTACACATCATGCTAAGTTAGGTATAATAAATGATGTTGCCTATATATTTGCGCCTTATAAGATTTTTTATATAATAGTGTGTCAATAAGAGTTTAAGTCGTGTAAGCATGGACAACCCAGAATTCAAAACAAAGATCTCAAGGGAAGAAAATATTCATAAACTCATGTATCTCAAATCGCCCTATTGTCAAAGCATCAAGGTGCGTATGAATGATTTATCACTTTTTGTAAGAAATGTGGTCCGGTGATGAAAATACACTCTTCTATGAGGTAAAAGTTTAATGTCAGACATGCACATTACTACTAGTAATATTTCAAACCCCATGTGTTCATCATGCTCATCTATGCGAAAAGGAAGAGGGGTTCGAGGCGGCAGCCTCACCGCAATAAGCTCCAGCAGCTCGAGAAACTTTGAATTGCAACGTGTGAAATTGCAGGCGACAGGGTTGTATTGACGGAAAAGGGCATTTTACCCGCTCCCGTCAATGGTGCACCAATATGTGATATCACTAACAATAGTGTGTACCCGTAGAAGGATAGGAAAGTTAAACATGAGAAGCGTTAGGATAATCATCCACTTACGTTTTTCAGGCCACGACCCTCGTGTGCCTTCTTCATCACCTAATTGTCTTCTCGTGCACTCATCTCTTCTATGAGCAACCACTCCTAATGGTGTATTCATCGTATTTAGGTGACACCGCATCTAGTTGGTTGCCTTCCCCGTCTACTAAGAACACCTATGTATTGATGTCCCTTCCCAACACCTCCAATTCTGAGGTTAGGTTGTGCCTCTCTCTCTCTCTCTCTCTCTCTCTCTCTCTCTCTCTCTCTCTCTCTCTCTCGCTCTCGCTCTCTCCCCTTGTTTTGAGAAAACTTGGGGTATGAGATAATGGTGGTGCAATTTTTGAAGCAAGGAGATCATATATATAATAAATTGATCGAATCGTACATAAACATTAAGTACCTAGCCATGGATACATATTGTGGTTGATGGAAGAATTTATCTCACACATATTTTTTTGCGGGATCGTTTTTCATCAATAGACTTCATTATTAATGTTCGTCTCCAATGGTCTACCGTTCATGGCAAAAGCATGCACTTGTGTCTCGCTTGTTTATTAATAAATGCTCGGACTCCCCCATTTGGATCTCAAGTTTTTTTTCTAAAAATCATCACCTTCGAATAGGAAGTATCAACCAAAGGAATATGAATACAAGGAGGAGATGAGGCTAGCTGAGCAAAGGATCTAGGATGGCCACTAACTTTTCCGGCCACCATTCGAACGAATCACTAGACGGGGGAGGAACTAAAATCCCAGGGCTCGCCCAGAAGAGAGGTAGGAGCGATAGACAATGATGGAGTTGCGCCCGTGAGCGCGACCTTGCCTAGCCCTACTTGTGCACCGTGGAGGTTTCCTTGCGTTGTACCATCTAGGCTTGGTGGGCTTGTACATATGTACGGTGCTATGCGTGCTTCTGGTATCATTGGCATTATCCATGTCGGCGTCGAGGGTACACGGTAACGTGGTCATGTGCGAACGGGTAGTTGCAAAGTGACATAAATAACTCTAATACATCCACAAAATTTAGTGAAACTTTATGTATAAGCTATGGCTGAAAAAAAAGGTACAAGATGTGCATAACATGAAAACCCGAATGTTACAGGTTGCACTTAACATTACAAATGACACAAATTACTGAGGTTGAAATGATATGTTAAAATAGTTAATGTAGAATTTATGTAACACATCAACTAAATATGTTGGATATCAGTTCCAACATGAATGTAAACTTTGACCTTGTACCCGTATATCTCATTTCATTTGAATTTCTGAATGAAGTTGAGTATATGTGCACTAACTTCCTCTGGTTTCTCTTCATTTATGAAATGCCCAACATCTTTCATTACCACCACATCATCTAGCAATGGAATAAACTTCTTGAGTCCACCTTTGTGAATGAAATCTTGTATGCCTGGAGTGTGATATGTCAAATCCAAATCACCAACAACGAACTTGGTTGGTACCTTTATCTCAGCTCCCACCCATGGGGATGTTAGCTCCCATGTCCTAAACATTGACGAAATATGATTGTTATCATAGAAGTAATTCTCTTCAATTATTTTTGAAAGTCCTATGGTAATTTTATTCCACGAGTGAAGTGTTAACAACGTTTAATGTTGATGTGATTTTCTTATAAAAATGTATGAAGTTACATTATATTATAATTTAATAATATTTAAAATATATTTAGGAATTTAGTTGAAAGCTAATAAAGTATTAATAAAAAACTTAATATATCGTCTGCAAATTAAAATACATTAGTTATTTCTCTAGAAAAATCGCAGTACATAAAAAAATATTATTATGCAACATATAATTCGAAATGTTACGAGTCACATTGTAAGTTTGGGTCTTGGATTTACTCGGGACTTATTTAAAAAATACTATTATATTATCATGCAAAATATATTGCTAAATGTTTTGAATCAGTCTGTAAGTTTGGGTCTTTGGTTTGAAGTCTACAAATTTACTTTGTAGTAATAACTGAAGCACGCATCAACAATAGGATCTTAAAAAAGGAGCCCAAAGTAAGTAGTTTATTACTTGTTCAAGGCACGGTAGTAGTTCAATCCGCCGGTGAAACCAGTCTTGTTGAACTCAGAAGCGTAGTACTTGATGTCCTCCTCCGTGATCCAGCTCGGCAAGGGCAACTTATCATCCGGTGATCCCCACCCGCTCTTCGGGATGAACATTGGGCCAGGAGTTCGATAAGAGAAAAACTTTCTTAGCACCTCCTCCGTGCCTAGGCGTGCGAATTCAGCTTCAATTGCTCCCGGCTCCTGTGCAAATTAGCACCATCTCAGTCATGGTGTTTCCAAATGCAAGTCTAGGGAAAGTTTATGAATTAAAAGGAATGGCTTTAGTATCCTTTATTTAGTTGTTTTGCAATGGCCGCCCCACATTAAAGCAATGGCTTTACAAATAAAAACGGAGTAGACGGGAATCAAACAGTTTGTTCCTTCCTTAAGAAACCGCACGTGAATAAAGCAGTCTTGTGCAATAGAAAAGAAACAAAGCTAAGTGTAGAAGGAGAATTATGTCTTGTAATTTGTAAAACTTGGTCATGATTGACACGGTTTCCCATCGGCCAAAAAATGAAATCCCAACAGTGGATAGCTCTTTTAAAATTTTGATTGATACTGCCCTGTGGTAGTACTGTAGTATTTTGCATGTACCTACGGACGTACCTGGATGCGGCAGATGTAGTACTCGTCGCCGTAGAGCGCCTTCAACCCGTCGACGGGCCTCCTCGTCGGGCTCCGGGGAGTGAACGGGACGCTGAGCGCCACCAGCGCCCGCACCCTGTCCGGCCGGAACAGGCACAGGTTCCAGGCGATGAGGGCGCCCCAGTCGTGCGCCACCACAAAGACCTGCTTCTCGCCCAGCGCGTCCAGAAGCGCCACCAGGTCGCCGACGACGTGCAGCGCCGTGTACTGCCCGGCGTCCGGCGGGGCGTCCGAGCCGCCGTAGCCGCGCATGTCGGGGGCCACGGCGCGGTAGCCCGCGGCGGCCAGCGCGGGCATCTGGTGCCGCCACGCGTACCACAGCTCCGGGAAGCCGTGGAGGAGCAGGACCGTGGGTGCGCCGGCGCCGGAGGGTGGGCCGGCCTCCGCGACGTGGAGGTGCACGCCCGTGCTCAGCTCCACGGTGCGGTGCGTGATGGTGGCCATGGGTGGGTGTGGAGGGGAGCGCGGTGGGAGGAGGCAGGAGCAGAAGGTGGTGCAGAGCTCCTGGAGGCAGCTTTTTACCATGGACGTCGACGGCCGGGACCGCGAGCACGGAGGGAGCACTAGAGCTTCTTTCGTGGCAGTAGGTGTCACGACGGCGACGCGACGATGGAGAGTGGGGGCGAACAAGCCGCGTGTGGGCTATGAAACTGTATATGTAAGGACCAGCGCACGCATGGTGCTTGCCTTTGCTCGTGCTAACACTTTGCCGGTTGTTTCAAGCTAGGACAGGATTCTTTACTGGCGACATGAGCAATGTCCTGCTAAAAGGACATGTAATAAACGCCCTCTTTAGCAGCTCTAGTAGCCACAATGTACTTTGATTCATCATGGAAGCAACGTTCGCCTCTTGCATTCGGGATCTAGAGGCTCCACG
The DNA here is from genome assembly GCA_947311845.1 of Poa pratensis. NCBI lineage: Eukaryota > Viridiplantae > Streptophyta > Magnoliopsida > Poales > Poaceae > Poa > Poa pratensis. Next base: position 26,450,749 of record CAMZMU010000110.1, read on the forward strand.
CTTAGTGTTCGGCATACGTACCCGCTCTCTGCCACACGTCTGGAACGGTTTCATTATGAGCATCATCTGGTCCACATTGGGCCACCTTCCAAAGGCATGAGCAACCTTTGTATTTTTGTTCTTGCCACCGTTTACTTCGAGAATGAGATTTTTATTGATAAAGTTTGTCCTCCAAAATTGTTAGTTTGGAAGGCAACTAATGTTTCTTTCGTGTATTCAGTCTCCCCGGCTCAAATTACGAATATCACTCAAAAGGGTGGAGGGCGAACATAAAGGTATCTCATCCCAAAAAAAAATGTAATAGGAAATAAGGTAGCCTGAGCGACCAACTAGTTGAAATTGGCCGTATGAATGGAAGATCACCACTTAAACTCGTGACCAAAGAACTTAGACCATCTCTAGTGTGGTGAAAAAACGGTTGGAGACTAGTTGACTTATTGACTTCGGTTCCAAACCGTGGAGGTCAGCAAATTAGGATATTAATAAGGAAATTCGCCCACACGCAATAGAGAAAAAAAGGAGAGAGAGAGAGAGAGAGAGAGAGAGAGAGAGAGAGAGAGAGAGAGATGGCTTTGCGAATAACCTAGCTAAAAAAAATAAGATTGGACTGCTTCAGAATCGATTTTCACTAAAGGATTCAAGGCCTCCACTTCCTTGTTTGGACCAATCACAATGTGCATGGTCTTATGGCACCATATCCATGTAGGCATGTGCTTTTGTACAATGTGTCCGGAGGAGGAGGTAGACTCCGAAAGGACTTTTCCTATTATATTTCTAGTTGCACAATAAAAGCAAATTTAAGCAACTAATATGGTTCTTAAATTTGGCATTGGGGCTAGTTTTCTATTACATTTTTCTGTAGATCAGACATTTAATTTTTTGTAAGTAACCCACAAAAAGATAGTCGTTCGAAAAATTGTCATTTTTGTACTCAGTTGAGTTGCATATAGTCACGCTTTTGTTTGAACAAAACGGATTCTTGTTTCACCGAGGAAAAGATAGAAGTTCTGGATAGTTGGAAGAAATGGTGTGAAACTTTCGCCTCCACACCACCCCACCCCTCACCCACTAACTCTTCCTTGTTCTTCAAAATTGACGGAGGGCGAGCTCTCGCTCCTAATGTCATGGGGCAAACCTTTTGTGGATACTTTTTTTTTTCATATTCTCAACAACTCTAGGCGCTATCGGGAGGGCGTCGGGCGGGTCAGGTACCATGATGGGTTTGCTAGTATAATGTTTATGTATTAATAACGTGCAAGTTAGTGTAACCTGATGGGTTTGTGCTAAGTGTAGCTTACATACAATATTTCTAAGCTGTATCCAAATAGTAGCGGGCATGTGTAACAAAGTTATTATAGTTATATACAATATTTTATCCAAAATAGCAAACATGCGCAACAGAATTTCATAGTTATATACTACATCTGTCCAAAATGCACGTGTTTCCACACATTGACATTACAAATTTACAATGATAACTTTATCATCAAACTTTGGTAGAAGGTAGCAATATTTCGTACCATAAGCAGTACGGGTTTGTAACATTTTTTGTTGAATTACAATCGGCGAATATTTATCTAGCATGCCAAAAAAACACTGCATAAGTTTTACTAGCAAAAAAAGATGTGTTTTTTGTGGATGTTTGTTAACAATAGATAATAGCAAGCGAACATTATCATGAGATAGATCTTGTAATGTCATGTTTGACATTCCCATGAATTCTAGCAACCCTGTTTATTTGACCATATTTTTTAGCACATCATTTGGTAAGTACTTTTCATGTCTATTTTCCTACACAAAAGTTGCAAAACAAGTTTATCCGAAATAAACAAAAACCTATCTATTTTTTACGTGGTAATAGATGTTAAGAAATTGGAAGAGTACTGTCAGCCGTTCGAGTTGATTCTAGTTCAGCTTGACATGACCAAACGGAACCATGTATAGTGCTACCACCGCGATTCTCCCGTAAGTAGCTACATAAAGACTGAACTTTCTTATATCTACCAGCATTTGCAGTTAACCTCTCTATTGCATGTTAGTGAGATACACACATCATTGATTATATTAGCATGTACCGAGAAAATTCGGGCATGTGAATGGGTTCGGTAAGGTAGAAGGAAAGGGCCCCTCTCGACCTGGGAAATTCACAGCAGGAAAGACTGGCGCCGATCGATCAGCGAAAGCGAACCCTTTGTACACTGCGTTCAGCACTCCCTAAAAAAAATCCCATTTGTTTTAGTGAGGAATCACTCTTGATACAACTCTAGGATTATTGGCAACTACGACCATTGAAAGGAAAGATCGATTCCTTCTCGGCAACTTGTAACTTAGCCAATACTGAACTTTTTAAAGAAATGCAATGAACAGGAAGCAGTCAGTGTAATCTCGCCAATAGAATCTCTCACTACCATCCACGTACATGTGGTTTTCTTGTATCAAACGTTTGTACTATTGAGTTCCCCTTACGTTAAGCACCAACCATTTCGGATCATTAGGAGAGTGTTGTATTCCTACCTACTTGGAATCAGCCTCTTGTTTGACGCTTAAGTAGAATTTTATCTCATAAAAACAGATGTGTATACGCTTCTATGTTGTATTTGGGGCTTCTACATCGAACATTGTTTTCTTACAACTACAGGGACAATCTGGATCAGATGGTGGACATATTATTTTTTGCATTTACAACATTCTAGCTTCAACATTTCTAACCATCATTGTAATAATGCCCATCTCCATCCCAACCTTTGACCATCTCTCTCTCTCTCTCTCTCTCTATCTACGTGCGAGCGTACTTCCATTTTGACCTTATAAACTAACAATTTAAATCCACATGAATAACTTGCATTGAAAATAATGAGAACGACATAGTAAAGTAGAAACTCTTCATTGTGCCAACTTTTCCGCATTAGCTCGAGCTTTCAAGGTAAACTGGCCGGTGCATTTAACATGAATTGATTAACGCCATAGCGATCATGATTCATGGCATCAAGCACATGGATAAATAAATGTTCCACCAACTTTCCCTTGGGTGAATAATACTTCTCCTTATATATAGCACTCCAATTTAGGCCTCCTTTGATTCAAAGGATTTACTCAGCAATTCTATAGGATTCATTTCCTATGGATTTTTTCCTTCCAAACACGTTTGATTCATGGGATTGTACCATGTAGGAACAATTCCTGTAGAAACTAGTTGGTTTTCACAGGAAAAGAGAAAATGAGCTCCAACCTCATTTTAAAGTTCCTGTGATGTTCCTTCGGTGCAATCAAACAAAGTTCTAGTATCCATAGGATTTGATTGGGCAGGGCACTCAGTTCCTTCCTATTTCCTTTTCCTTTGGTGTTCCTACCCTTCAAATCAAAGGAGGTCTTAGTGATTTACCATATATATTGTAGATCATACTTTACATCGTTTCACTTGGTTGTTGTTTTTAGGTAGCACTTGATTTAGTGCATCATGCATGGGGGAAATCACATAAACATGCCGAAGATATGTTATATGAGAACCGAAGAGTTGAAAAAATACGTGGGAATAGGAGGCTTCAGGATCACGGGTGAAACGAAAGGTAGCAGTGATGCATGAAGGCAGTCTCGAAGCTGCAGCTTGATCCCAAAGGGCGGAATATGTTAAAGATAATTTTGTTGCTAGAACTGGTCTTCCCGTCCCGTGTTTAGTTTTTTGGCTACACCTATAGTTCTCTTTGTTGTTTGTAATAGGATCCTAGCTAGAACAACAGCTTGAGGATGTCGCCGGAGTTCTAAGAGTTCAGAGTTCATGTCAGAACAAACAGAACTATTAGAACAAAAGGTAAACTTCCCAAAAAAAATAGGGCTGAAAAGTGATTTTTCTTCTTTGAGAGTCACTAGTTCGTTTAGTAAGTGATTTATTTTTGACGAAATAAAAGGCCCTGTATAGCAGCAGCGGCCCATACAAGAGGAGGACTGTCCGGGTCTTCTTCTTCCCGGCCCTCTTCTTCCTCCGGCCATGATCCCCGCGAGACAGGACTCAGTTAGGGCTGGGCCAAGATCGTGCTGCTGCTGTACGGCGAAGATGCTGGGCCGCTTGTACGGCGACCTCCCGCCGCCGACCTCGGCCTCCGGAGACGACGACAGGCCGTCCGCCTCCATCTGGTCCAAGATGGCGCCGGCCACCCTCCGCAAGCCCTCCGCGACCTTCGCCCCGCCCACGTCCCTCCTCAGGAACCCTCGCCCCAAGGCCACCACCACCAACACGACCGTCCACCAGCAGCATCCGCCAGCCACCACCTTCCACCCGGCCGCCCTCGTCGCCGTCCTGTCCACCGTGCTCGAGGAGTACGACCCCGGCAGGCCCAACGACTACGACGACTACCGCAAGGACAGGCTCCGCCGGGCCAAGGACGCCGAGGTCAGGAACGAGCTCGACCGGAGGCGCCGCGACGACGAGGAGGGCGAGCAGAGGGAGGCCGAGGCCCGCCTCCGCGACGCCGAACAGAACAGGGCCTCCGCCGCACTCAACATCTCCGGCGAGGAGGCCTGGAAGAGGAGGGCGGCCATGAGCGGCGGCGGCGGTTCTGTGGAGAGCGCCGGCGGCCAGACGAGTGCTGTCCAGAGGATGATGGCCAAGATGGGGTGGAAGGAAGGCCAGGGGCTCGGCAAGCAGGAGCAGGGGATGACGGTGCCTCTGTTCGCCAGGAAGACCGACCGCAGGGCTGGGGTTATTGTCGACGAAAGCAAGCCCAGATCTGTTAACGTCGACAGCCAGGCAGCCAGCCAACCAGAGTATTGCTGCTGCGTAACATGGTACATGTTTCTCCACGGCTTCTGCGTAATAACAGTACTGCGTTCTGCCAATGTCTTCAGTTTTGCATGAATGAACTAGCGGTTATTAGGCAACTTATGTAGTTGATTGGGTAATTTAGGTATCACCTTAGCGAGTGTACTTTAGCTGCTGTTATTGACTTATTATTTCTGGTTTGTCTTACATAGACAACAGGCATATATTCTAGAATATCATTATCATACATTCTGGTTATGGTTTATAATGTTGTCTGGAGAGTTATTGACGGTGCTGATTCCAAATGCTACCAAAATATAGTTATCACATTCTGGTGTCACCTTGGCAAATGTCTAAACTTTTTTAGTTGATTGGGTAATTTAGGTATCACCTTACCGTCTGTACGTCGGCTTCTGTTATTTACCTAGTGACATAATTGGCCTGTGGGTGCTGACTGATATGTGATAATTTACAGTAGATGTTCAGTAAATACATATATAGATATTAGGTGCATTGCTGTACTTGGGATAATTCTGGTTCTGTTCAGGTTGAAGTGCATATGCTATTATTTGATCTGTTTTCAGAGGATATGGCTTGTTAGTACTTAAGACTAAATCATGAAGGGTGGATAGCAATGTATATAAATTGAGAATCTATACTACACTGCTGGTTGTTTTCTACTTGAGAACTTGAGGTGAACAAGAGAGTGCAAAATAGGAACTATGTAGTTAACTGAGTCCACTAGCTCCCAAATTCAACCATGCATAGCATACACAGGTTGTACATTGTTAAATAAACAGCTTGAAAAGTTAAAACACTGAATTACAGTATTTTTATGGGCTAGTGATGGATTATTCAGTTCAATACATAAGCAGATTGCTTCTTAGTTCAATCTATTTATTACATGTAAACATATGGAACTTAAGGCCCAAGTCCATGTGAAGACAGTTCAACATATGCTTTTTCTGTACCAATGGGAGGCATGACTATTTTATACTAGCTGTGCAATATAATCAGTAAACTTAAATAGTATGTTATTGTGGAAGGCGAGCTTTTGCAAAACAGCTTTGCGGGATTTTATCAGTAAACTTGAATAGTACTTGATGGGAAGACCTGATTAACATTATTGAAGTTGGTAGAACAATGCCGCTAGACATGATTCCGCTGAAGCAGTGATAAACGAAATTGATCCTACATGGTGAAGAGCTGTCTTATGTGGGATCAGAGGTCGCTCTCACTAACCTAGTATCTTTGTTGAACTGTACGTCTAACTTTAACTGTTGGATGCAATGACTGAAATAGAGGGATGGTGGTACTGTAACGTTCGAGTCTTACTCGATAATTTAAGTACATAATTTATTTCTAGTCAGGACGCGAGGGTTTTGGTCCAGATCGGTCCAGGCGAGGTGGATGATGAGCTGGAAGACGAGGTGGCATCGGAGTGCTCCAAGTACGGGACTGTGCTGCGCGTGCTGATATTCGAAATCACCCAGGCAAACTTCCCTGTCGACGAGGCGGTGCGAATCTTCGTGCTGTTCGAGTGGACGGAGGAGTCGACCAAGGCGTTGGTGGACCTGGACAAGCGCTTCTTTGGCGGGCGGGTGGTGCACGCGACCTTTTTTGATGAGGAGAGGTTCGGGCTGAACGAGCTTGCTCCGATTCCCGGCGAAGTGGCGGGGGTTCGACTGAACCCCTGAACGAGCGATTGAACAAAGGTATGCTGACATGAGGTGTAATTTAATCGAGAGCATGATGCGCGGTTGTTGTGATTTGTTTTTTGAGGACAGTGTAGAGAGCTGGTGAGCATGGAAAATATTGCCATTGTATGATATTGTTATAGAGTATGCTTTGTCTTTTTTTTTGTAGGAAATGGTATGCTTTGTGTATATGTTGGTGTGAGTATCTTCATTGCATCTAGCCCATCGTGTATTCTCTTTTGGAGAAAAAAGATCAGCTTAGTTTCAACATTCTGTTTTCATTTCTTCTGTATAGACTTCACTGTGAGTGAAAACTCAATTCTACTCCACTCAAGATGTAACCTTAACCCGTCGGAATTTGCTCTCTAGTGTTCAGGCACTGACATTTGGGTGAGGGTATTGTATGATTAAATCATGATTTCTTCATTGATGTTGTATGACGGTATTGCATGCTTAAATTTGTAAGACGGACATTTCGAGAATACTCGCTCGCCTAGCATCTGAAATCATGTGGGACCGAATGAACTTTGGACTTTATTTGGACCACAATCCAGTCTCCATGGAACTTGAATCAATTTGTGAGTACACACACACACACACACACACACACACACATATATATATATATATAACTATATATAGTTATATATATATATATATATATATATATAACTGTCGCAGCAGTGGAATATGGGGTTCCCCTTGTGCTGCCAAAGTGGGTCCACCCCATGTGGGCCCAAGATGAAGATGGACAAGACCAAGACTCAAGTCAAGCTGGCGGGTTCACCGTCAGGACACGCAAGGCCTACGTCGACAAAGGGCTCCGGTCCTGGGGGCCTGCCGGGTCCCCGAACAAGCAAGAAGGTCAGGAAGGACCCGAGAGCCCGAGTTCCCGGCAGGAGGCCAGGCTCCCTCTCGGTACTTCCCCACGTCCCTGTGGATAAGCTCTCCACCTCACGCTGGAAGATCGCAGAAGACTTGGGAAGCAAGGCGAAGGCAGCGCGGGCGGGAAGCACAGCCCGTGGTGGTGTCAGCTCCTGTCCACCCCAAGGCGGACGCTCCCACCTAACCCAAAGGAGACGCTAGGCTGAGGAGAGGCCACGTCTCCCCCTAAACTAGATGAGGAGGGTCCTTCACCCCGAAGGTCCCTCGTGCCCCTCACGTGACCCTGTGGCAACCCCTTAGCCTATAAAAGGAGGACCAAGGCACGGAGGAGGAAGGAGGAACAGAACGAAGTGGAACCAAGGCACAAGTCCAACCAGAGCAAGACTAGACTAGGGCTGCGAAGGTAGAGGGAAGGTGATCTCCTCCGGGTCAGGATCTGTCCTTCTTCTACCTCCAGCCAAAACCCTTCCGGGTACCCCATCCGGGAGGTTCCATTGTAAGCCACACTATGAAGAACCCATCAATCCAGACATGCAGGAGTAGGGCTTTTAGCCTCCGGGCGGCCTGAACCTGGGTAGCTCCTTGTGTCCCTTTGGTTGCATGCTTTGATCGTGGAGAGGAGAGCTTGATCTAGACTCCGCCCGAGAAGACGATTCTCAGCCTCCTTCGCGCCCCGTGCCGAACCTAAAAGGGGGTATCCTATACTCCCGGTGTCCGTGCATCGAGACACGACATCTGGCGCGCCAGGTAGGGGGCGCAAGCGCTGGTTTCATCTTCATCAAGTTCATCGGCAAGTTCTTCGTCAAGCATGCCCCGAAGAAGAAGGGAGACCCTGCGGCGTCCAAGCCGGTCTCTCTCACGCACTCAAGCTTCAGCTGAACGTCGTGCTGCTGGCGCGGCGGAGCGTCTCTCCGTCCCCGCCTCCCATGGAGAGGGTGGCGCCGGACGAAGTGGACGGTCGCGACAAGGACAACGGCCCTGGCGGAGCGGCGGCTCCAAAGGGCACCACCATGCCTCCTCCTCGCTCGGGGGAGAAGAGCGTCTGCAACGGCGCTGGCAAGGAGCCCACCGCTGGAGGAGGGAACCACGGCGTTCGCCCCAGCGGGGATCCACGAGCATCCAAGAGCAAGACCTCCGCGCACTCGCCTTCGGACGTGCAAGCTCGCCATGATGCTCTAGTCGCTGCCAAGGCCCTGATGCAGTTCCCTCCAAGCAGCGGCGATCCCAAGGTCTACCAAGAATGGAGGACTCGCGTCGAGAGGCTCCTCGACTTCGCCGATGGTGGTCCGTGGGTCGAACCCACTCAAGCTCCCACCGTCGACGATCCCGGAGCAGCACAAGACAAGACACGTGATCCGCGAGGCCAGCCTCGTGGTGAACGTCAAGCCAAGACGGCGCCTCCTCGCACCGCGCCACCGATGGCTGATCGGCTAAACCGCGATCACGGCGAGGCCATCTCCATCGGGTCGTCTACCTCGCGCAACCCAGATCTTCGTGACGAGCTCAACAGCCGTCAGAACGAGGATATGCGCACCCGCATCGAGCGTCGCCGGGAAGATCGGGGCATCGACCTCGCCGAAGGCTGCCTCGCCCTCGCCCCGAGTTCCGCCACTTCAACTGGCCCAAGAAATTCAAGATCGACGTTCTCCGCTACGACGGCACCACGAACCCCCGGGACTTTCTGCAGATCTACTCTCTTGCTGCGATGGTTGCCGGGGCCGACGAGGTCATGATGGCCAACTGGTTCCCGTTGGCCCTGAAGGGAGATGCCCAGACTTGGCTTCTCAACCTTCCCAAGTGCTCCATCCGTTCCTGGCGGGCACTGAAGGAGCAGTTTCTGGGGGCTTTCCAAGGCGGGTACGAGCGCCCGGGGGCTCCCAGTGATCTCCACGACTTCAAGCAGCTGCCGGGTGAAACTCTCCGCAAGTTCATCCAGCGCTTCACCCAGAAGATGAACACCATCCCGTGCATCAAGGAGGAGTTGGTGATCCAGTCCTTCCACGCCAACGTCCGCAACCCCAAGATGCGCGAGAAGCTGAGCATCCATCGCGTCGAGTCTGCTCGTAAGCTCTGGGAGCTTGCAGATCGGTGCGCTCGAGCTGAAGAAGGAGCCAAGTTCCCCGGGGAGGATGAACCCGAGGACAAGGTCGCTCCAGCCAAGAACAAGAAGCGGGACCCTGGACCCGACAAGCGGATCTTCGTCACCGAGCCTCTTCCGAAGAAGACCAAGCCCGCGCCGACTTCCGAGGAAGAAGGTGAAGGTGATCCCTGGTGCCACATCCATCCAGAAGGCAACCACTTGCTCAAGGACTGCCGCATGCTCAAGAACCTCGCCATCCGGGAGCAACGCCGAGCTGATGGGGTCAGTCAAGACGGTTGCTACAACTGCGGCACTGCCGGGCACATCGCTCGTGACTGTCCCACGGGTCGCCAAGGCGGAGGCGGCCGTGGATGGAACCGAGGCGGTGGCCGCGGGGGCCGTGGAGGAGGACGCGGCGGTCAAGGTGGTCGCGGGTACAACACTCCGGAGGCCGCCCACGGCGGCAACGGGGAAGCTCCGGCTCCCCAAGGAGGCAACGGCGGCAAGTATCAAGAAGTCACTGGAGTTGTCGGGTGCATCCACGGAGGGTCTTCTCTGCCTCCCTCCAACGGCGCCTGCAAGAGACTTGTCCGGGAGCTGAACGCGGTTGCTTCTGCTCCGTCCAAGCCCCTGGACTGGTCCAGTCAAGTCATCACCTTCGACCCAGAAGACCACCCTGCAACACTGCCGGGGTCGGGACCCTGCCGCTGATCGTGTCGCCCGTCATCCACAACTACAAGGTCACCAAGATGCTGGTCGACGGAGGCTCCAGCCTCAACTTGCTGACGGCGAAGGTCCTGGCTATCCTTCAAATTCCCCTGTCTCGCCTGCAAGACACCGGGTGTTCCAAGGCGTGAACGGAAGTGTTACTCGACCCCTCGGGAAGATCACCCTTCCGGTCACCTTCGGCGACTCCAAGAACTTCCGCACCGAGGAAATCGTCTTCGACATCGCCGACACTCCGCTACCGTACAACGGCATACTTGGCAGACCTGCTCTGGCCAAGTTCATGGCCGTCTCCCACTTCGCCTACAACATGCTGAAGATTCCGGCGCCGTGGGGCGTGATCAAGGTCAAGGCCGACATCGACGATGCTATCTACTGCGTTCACCAGCTGAACCAGACGGTGGCAATCATGGCGGATGTCCCTCAAGGTGTACAGGAGGATGATGATGGGGCTCTCCCCGGGGGCGAAGGGCACCCGGGGGCTCCACATCTACTCCCCCCAAGAAGGCGCCATTCCATGGCGATCCGCAGCTGACCAAGAAGGTGGCGCTAACCAGCGACGGAGTTCGCTCCATCACCATCGGCGCCCGCCTCACCGACAAATAGGAAAGCGCGCTCGTCGCCTTCCTTCGGGAAAACTCTGACGTCTTCGCGTGGGAGGCGTCAGGTTTACCCGGCGTTCCAAGGGAGGTGATCGAGCACAAACTGGCGGTCAATCCGGGGGCTCGCCCCGTGAAGCAGGTTCTCCGGAACCAAAGCAAGGAAAAGCTGGAATTCATCATCGCCGAGGTGGACAAGTTGATAGAAGCTGGTGTCATCCGGTCGGTTCCCCACCCAAGCTGGGTGGCCAACCCCGTGGTGGTACCGAAGCCCATGACCTTCAAGTGGAGACTCTGCATCGACTTCACAGACCTGAATAAGGCCTGTCCCAAGGACCCTTTCCCCCTGCCGCGGATCGACATGATCGTGGATTCCACGGCCGGGTGCGAGCTGCTGTGTTTCTTGGACGCCTTCTCCGGGTACCACCAGATCATGATGTCACTCGAGGACCAAGAGAAGACGGCCTTCATCACTCCCAAGGGCTGCTACTGCTACACCCGGATGCCTTTTGGCCTCCGGAACGCCGGCGCTACCTTCCAGCGCGCAATGCAAGCATGCCTTGGGCACAGCTGGGCCGCAACGTTGAAGCGTACATCGACGACATCGTGGTCAAGACCCGGTACAAGGACTCCCTCATCCAAGACCTGCACGAGACCTTCGAGAACCTCCGCCGGGTCAACTTCAAGCTCAACCCCGACAAGTGCGTGTTCGGGGTCCCCTCCGGCAAGCTGCTGGGTTTCCTGGTCTCTCACCGAGGGATCGAGGCGAATCCGGACAAAATCAAGGCAATCGAGCGCATGGAGGCGCCCCGGCGGGTCAAGGACGTACAGCGCCTCAACGGGTGCATCACTGCACTCGGGCGCTTCATCTCAAGGCTTGGGGAGCGGGCCTTACCGTTCTTCAGGCTGCTCAAGAAGTCAGGCCCCGTGGAGTGGACCTCCGAGGCCGAGGAAGCCCTGCAGTCCCTTAAGCGCTACCTCGCCTCGCCACCAATCCTCGTGGCACCAGAAGAGAAGGAGCCCCTACTACTGTACATTGCTGCCACCAACCAGGTGATCAGCGCTGTGCTTGTGGTAGAGCGTGACGCTCCTCCGAAGAAGTCAAGCAAGATCAAGGGCAAGCGACCCGGGAACTCTCTCCGGGACAACCGTGCAAGAAAAGGCTGCCGGGTGACCAGGGGTCTCACGATCCTGACGTCACTGCAACCTTACCAGCGGCGGAGCCCGTCGGGAATGGAGAATCTCCCTCCGACGAGACTTCGCCGGGGGCTACCTCGTCCCCACCCCAAGACGTCGACGTGGAGGAAGCCGAGCCCTCTCAGGACTCGGCGACCCGCAAGGTGCAGCACCCGGTCTACTTCGTCAGCGCAGTGCTGCGCGACGCCCGGGAGCGGTACCCCATGATGCAGAAGCTGCTGCTGGCAATCCTCATTGCCTCCCGCAAGATGAGGCCGTACTTCCAAAGCCATCCCATCACGGTGGTGTCCAAGTACAACCTAAGAAGCCCCCTGGAGAACCCACTTGCCACTGGTCGCATATCATGGTGGGCCATGGAGCTTCAAGGTTTCGGTCTCAAGTTCGAGCACACGGACAACATCAAGAGTCAGGCGCTGGCGGATTTCACGGCCGAGTGGACCGAGACGGCGTTCGACGACCCGGAAGAGGAAACCTGCCTCCCCGGGAAGGAAGATCCTAGCGCCTGGACCATGCACTTCGACGGCTCCTACACCAAGGGGAAAGGAGGTGCTGGGGTTGTCCTAACCTCACCAACCGGGGACCGGCTGAAGTACGTCGTCCAGATGCACTACCAAGGGAACATCTCCAACAACACGGCGGAGTACGAGGGCCTGCTCGCAGGACTTCGTGCTGCCATCGGCCTCGGCATCAACAAGATCGTCGTCAAGGGTGACTCTCAGTTAGTCATCAAACAAGTGAACAAGGAGTACGCGTGCCCTCAGATGGCACCATACGTTGAAGAGGTCTGGAAGCTGCAGCGGCGCTTCGACAACTTCCGGGCTGTGTACGTCCCACGGGGAGAAAACACGGCCGCGGATGAGCTATCGCAGGTGGCGTCCAAGCAAGAACCAGTGCCTCCCGGGATCTACATCGAGGTCCTCAGGCGACCTTCGATCCACCCGAGAGGCTCGCGACAAGATCTGCGCCGGGGGCTGGCGACCCTTCTACCTCGACAACACGGGTAGCCAGCCCAGAAGCTCAAGACCCGGCAGCCCCTCAGCGGAGGAAGCTATGCTTTCTTTCCGTCGGATGGTGCTACCGGTGGAAGGAACCCACCCACCCTGGGCCCGGGACATCGTCAAGTACATCATGGAGCACGCCCTCCCGGAGGATGATCACGACGCCGAGCGGGTGGCTCGTCAAGCCAAGCTCTACGTCATGATCGACGGCGAGCTCTACCGGCGACGGGACAACGGAGTCAAGCTCCGCTGCATCCTCAAGAACAAGGCCAAGTACTGCTACGGGACATCCACGAGGGCACATGTTCAAGTCATGTGGCATCAAGATCACTGGCGGGTAAAGTTTTTCGTCACGGGTTCTACTGGCCAACAGTCCTCAGTGATGCGAGCAGCTAGTCAAGACCTGTGAAGCCTGCCAGTACTATGCGAAGAACATACATCAGCCGGCGCAAGCTCTGCAGCCAATTCCAATCTCCTGGCCGTTCGCGGTCTGGGGGCTGGACATCGTGGGAAGATACCGAAGTCTGTCGGGGGCCATGAATACCTTTTCGTGGCCATCGACAAGTTCACAAAGTGGGTGGAAGTGATGCCAGTACCAAGACAGACAGCTCAAGCAGCCATCAAGTTCATTGAAGGGATCGTGTACCGCTTCGGAGTACCCAACAGAATCATAACGGACAATGGCTCTCAGTTCACAAGCCGATCCTTCCTCAACTTCTGTGAAGAGCTGGGAATCAAGGTGTGTTTTGCCTCGGTGTCCTACCCAAGGTGCAATGGGCAAGTGGAGCGAGCCAATGCGGAGGTCCTAAAGGGTTTGAAGACCAAGGCCTTTGACAAGTTAGAAGACAAGGGCAAGAACTGGATTGAGCATCTACCAAGTGTCTTGTGGTCCCTCAGAACCACACCAAGCAGAGCCACTCAAGAAACACCATTCTTCCTTGTCTATGGAGCAGAAGCCGTCTTGCCAACAGAGCTCAGGCATGGATCCCCCCGGGTACTTGCCTATGATGAAGACGCACAAGCTGAGAGGAGGATTGATGACATCAACTTCCTGGAAGAGGTGCGGTGCGAGCTTCCTTACGATCTGCTCGATACCAGCAAGGGCTCCGCCGCTATCATGATCGCCATATCCGTTCACGGGTACTGGAACCCGGAGACCTGGTTCTCCGCAAGAAGCAGAAGCTTGATAACATGAACAAGCTGTCGTCCAAGTGGGAAGGACCTTATCGGGTGACGCATACCCTGAGACCCGGAGCTGTTTATCTGGAGGACGAGAAAGGCAGGCCGGAGGGCAACGCCTGGAACATCGAGAATCTCCGGAAATTCTACCCCTGAATACGAACATGAATCGCAGATAGTTCGAGTCAACTAAGCACGCCCAAGGGGCTAGTGTTCTGTATAAGGGTGTAAGAATCGTCGCCAAGGAATAAAAGATAAGTTTTTCAATTCCGTGAGCCTCTCTTGTTGTCGTGAAGTGTGTTATCCGTAACAACCCCCAAGCAGGGGGCTGACATGGTGCCGGTGGCTGACAGGTCGAGCGCGAGTAGCCTATCAGTAGGCGCTGCCACCTGATCGTGCCGTACTGCCGCGGTAAGAAGTGGAACGGGCAGTGCTGTGTTTTAAAGAACCTAAACACAGAAATGCACATTCAACTTTGCTTGCGGGTTGCTCCGGATGAAACACTTTCACGACATGTAAGGGAGGGTCCATTCTTTTCCTACTGAAAGTGTGTTATGTGTAGCGCCTCTCCCGGGACAGGAATGGATGCTGAAGAGCGGCTCAGGAGCTGGATACCCGGGAAGGACAGAGTAGATCAAGAGCACGGCAAAAACCAGCTAAGTCTTTGCATGTGCATCTTGCATTCTAGGCATAATATCTCGCTCGGAGTCAATATACCACCAACCTGCGCATGCTTGACAGTTGATGAGAACCTTTGCGGGGGTAATGCGTCCTCCCCGGCGAACGGTCAGATTTCCCTTCTGGCCTAGTACCCGTGGCTGTGGAGTGGACTCCCGGAAGGCATAGTGCTCTTAGGGGTGCTGCTACCGGTACAGGCGGTTAGAGTACTTGTCACCTAAGAGATCTCCTCAGAAAACTTGACGGCGCGTTAGTGCAAGGGGAGGTTTGGGAAATGACCCCGGGAGTTGAGCCCTAGGATTGCATTCATCTGAACTTACATTCTGAATTTACAATTCTGATTACATTCAGTCGAAGCTTTCCTGGATACATATCTAGCCTATGCTACTAAGGCCAGCTCAGCTCCTGGCTGCGCAGATCTGTCTTTCTGTTTTATTGCCTGCCGGGTGAACTCCGGACTCCCGGGGACGCCTGGGATGAAGGAGGGCATTCGCGCAGGATCTTCAGGGGTCCCACGGGCCGGGGAACTTCCGGGCAAACCCCGGCACATGCTGGCTGCAGAGGAGGTGCACGTGGTCCACGAACTTATCCATGATGTCTTCCTCATCCTGTACGAAGGAAAGAGATCGAGTCAAGGCGCAGGATCTTCCCAAGGGTCGTATTGCCAGAACCAAGGCAACCTTACCTTGAAGACATCGTCAAGGTCGCAGAGGAGGCGGTCAATCTCTGATTGCCTGCGGCCTCCTTCCACAGCTCCATCTTGATGGTGTCCTTCCGGGTCGCCAGCGCCACCGACGCTTCCATGGCAGCAGAACCGGCGATGTTCCCCACCGCGGGGAAAACCAAGGAGACCCGAGGGCGGGAACGACCTCGTCCTTTCTGTGCTCGGGCTCCAGCTTCGCTGGGTGCCTCCGCCGCTCCTCGGAAGACGGACTCCGCCGTCGACACGTCGGACAAGGCCCTCTCTGCTTCGCCGACATTGTTCTGCGGGCTGGAGAGGCAAGGAAGAAGAGGAGCGGAGCAAGGCGAGAAGATGTGTCAAGGGAGTTGGAGTCTGGAGGGTCTTTTATAGGCCTCCCACGCTCCACCTACCCCTTGGCTACGGCTGCTGCAGTAATGGGAGCGCGTTTTGCAAAAAACTCGTTCTCATTCACACGAGCACGACAGAAGACAAGGAGGAAACAAGATCTTCTTCATTTACAAGGACTACAAGGGGACGATCTTTTTTACAACAAAAAGGTTGGCTCCCATCGAGCAAGGAGCACCGCCGTACAATGGAAGACGCTACTTCCAGAAATACGTCGTCAAGGCCGCCGGGAGGAGGTCAACGAGATCTCCATGGCGCCCGTCCGAAGCTCCTCGCCTTCAGAAGACGAGCTCCCCTCGACCTTGATGTCAGATGAGTTTTCCTCATCTTCATCCTCGTCGTAGGAGCTCGAACTGCCGCTGCTGCTCTCCATGCAGCACTCCACGTGTCCGCCATCGACACCGAAGATCTTCACGGAGAGCGTCGCATCTCCGTCGTACCGGAACAACAAGCATTGCCCCCGGGACAGGCGGCGGGCACGGGAGAACGACTTCCACCCCGGACCCAGAAGCATGGCGCCTTCAGTGGTGCGCTCCGCCATGGCCCAGGAGGGGCCATTGGGGCAGCCTTCCACTTGCAGCCAGAAGCCGGAGAGTCCGATGTCCTCCGTCGCCATCGAAGGAATCCGGCAGGAGAAGCCGGCTGCGAAGCCTGTGGTTCAGATCCACGATGAACTCGAACGGCGCGAAGCTAGTATGGACCATGCTCCTAGGAGGGGGAGCAGCGGTGCCGCGACCTCAACGGCCGCCGCGACCGCGAATCCCACGACCTCGTGGAACAGCTCGACCACGAGGGCGCCTAACTCCTCTCCTCGCTCTCGCCATTGGCGCTGGCAGCTTGTGGGGAGGCCTGGAGTGGACTGAGGAAGAAGATGAACCAAAGCGCTAGGGGCGCGCCTCGCTTTTATAGCCGTGGCGGCATCTCTGTCAGGCGTCTCCTCGGTTCTTCCGTTACTGAGAATCGAGGGGGCCATCGCAGTTACTCCCCCAAGCGGAGTAACTCCAAGACCTTCAAGGCCATCAATGAAGCAGAGCAAGGAAGACCAGGTGCCCGGGGACCCACTTTGACCTATCTTTAGGCCATAGCCCCGGCAGCTGGAGCAAGAGCCGCCGGGACCATGCCCGGGGGCTACTGTCGCAGCAGTGGAACATGGGGTTCCCCTAGTGCTGCCAAAGTGGGTCCACCCCATGTGGGCCCAAGATGAAGATGGACAAGACCAAGACTCAAGTCAAGCTGGCGGGTTCACCGTCAGGACACGCAAGGCCTACGTCGACAAAGGGCTCCGGTCCTGGGGGCCTGCCGGGTCCCGGAACCAAGCAAGAAGGCCAGGAAGGACCCGAGAGCCCGAGTTCCCGGCAGGAGGCCAGGCTCCCTCTCGGATACTTCCCCATGTCCCTGTAGATAAGCTCTCCACCTCACGCTGGAAGATCGCAGAAGACTTGGGAAGCAAGGCGAAGGCAGCGCGGGCGGGAAGCACAACCCGTGGTGGTGTCAGCTCCTTTCCACCCCAAGGCGGACGCTCCCACCTAATCCAAAGGAGACGCTAGGCTGAGGAGAGGCCACGTCTCCCCTAAACTAGATGAGGAGGGTCCTTCACCCCGAAGGTCCCTCGTGCCCCTCACGTGACCCTGTGGCAACCCCTTAGCCTATAAAAGGAGGACCAAGTCACGGAGGAGGAAAAGGAGGAACAGAACGAAGTCAAACCAAGGCACAAGTCCAACCAGAGCAAGACTAGACTAGGGCTGCGAAGGTAGAAGGGAAGGTGATCTCCTCCGGGTCAGGATCTGTCCTTCTTCTACCTCCAGGCAAAACCCTTCCAGGTACCCCATTCGGCAGGTTCCATTGTAAGCCACACTATGAAGAACCCATCAATCCAGACATGCAAGAGTAGGGCTCCTCCGGGCGGCCTGAACCTGGGTAGCTCCTTGTGTCCCTTTGGTTGCATACTTTGATCGTGGAGAGGAGAGTTTGATCTAGACTCCACCCGAGAAGGCGATTCTCAACCTCCTTCGCGCCCCGTGCCGAACCTAAAAGGGGGTATCATATACTCTCGGTGTCCGTGCATCGAGACACGACAATAACTCAGCTAAAAAGGAACCTATTCCTATTTAAGCTAAACAGGAACTTTCTGAACTTTCACGCGAGTGCTAAGTGAACCTTCTCGCGCATGAAATGTGAACCTTCAGACGGAACATGAAGTGAACTTTTTTCCTGAACATTTTTTCGGAACGAGGTGAACTTTTTTTCGCAATTGCACATGAACTTTTTTCCTGTACCAAGTGAACCTTTTTTATGAATGAAGTGAACTTTTTTTAACGGAGTGAACTTTTTTTCTAAACTTTTTTTAGGAATGAGGCTTTCTGAATTGTCTCGGCAATGATATGTGAACCTTCTCGCGCATGACATGCGAACCTTCAGACGGAACATGAAGTGAACCTTTTTCCTGAACAATTTTCGGAACGAGGCGAACTTTTTTTTGCAACTGCACATGAACTTTTTTTCTGAAGCAAGTGAACCTTTTTTATGACCGAAGTGAACTTTTTTCTGAACATTTTTTCGGAATGAGGTGAACTTTTTTTTAATTGCGTGTGAACTTTGTTTATGAACGAAGTGAACTTTATTTCTGAACATTTTTCTAAATGAACTTTTTTCCTGAACTTTTTTTTAACTGCATATGAACATTTTTTCTATACGAAACTGAAATCTTCACACCCGACGAGTTTAGTAACACACAGGTTTCTCCATTGTTTCTTTTTATTTAAGCTGTAATTTTTTGATTGTTTTTTAGCTAAAACTGACGGGCTGACGAAGGAACTTCCCCCAAAATTGATGAACTTTGTCTCTGTTCAAAGTGAACCTTTTTTTACTGAGCTTGTTCATCCATGTATCTACGCGCAGGGACGCCGGAGAAGCTCGGGACTCTGGGCTGGGCGGGGCGGAACGAGCTGGACATCATGCCTGGTCCAACATTCGGAGGAGCTGGGCCTCAGCTCCTACCTCGCGCCTCCACGCGGCGGCGGCCCTGCCGAAATCGGCGCCGGCTGCTTGTCCGTCCAAAGATCTTAAGTCCTGCTCCGGTGGAGTGGGGAACGGCAGCTGCCCGCCGGCGGACGCCCTCCACCAACTCCTGCGCGCCGGCGACGCCCATCGCCCACCTCTGCGCTGCGGACGGCAAGCTCCAGTCGATCCTCCCGTGCCGCCGCCGCCGGCACTAGCGTGAAATACAGTCAATTCAGTTGGGTGCGAAGGACACTGTTGCTAGGCTCGGTGCGACATGGTCTCCCAGGAACACCATGCATGAACTTCTAGCAATTTCTCTGCGTTTTTTTCTTGAGAACTATACGCTTGCAAAAAAGTTCACACACTAGTCAGTGTACAGGGGACTTAATCAGTGGATGAACTGAACTTTAAAAAATAGTTGTGAACCTTAAAAATTCAGCAAGTGAACCTTCATTTAAACATTGAACTTAAATTTTTTATGAAGTGAACTTTCGTTTAATCTTTTATAAACTTCACAGTAAAAAAACAGTTCACATACTAGTTTAGATCGAATGTAAGAAAAAATATATATATATATCTATCCTAACTTACATGTGTCTCCTCTCTGAACTTTATTTGCAATTAGCACGAGAGTTCAGTATCTAAAGCAGCGCCTGCTGGCTGCTGCTAGCATCCAAAGACATTGTTCAGACTTCAGACGCTCAGCTCGGAGGAGATTCAGATGCTCAGCTCGGAGGAGGTTCAGAGGCTCAGCTCGGAGCAAGCCAGGCCGGGCTGCCGCCGTGGAAGGTTGGATCGTTGGTCACCGGCATCCAAAGCTGCTCACGGAGGTATCCCAGGCAGGCGAGGGACTCTGCCACGGCTCTAGTCCAGGCTGTCCAGCCCATGGAGGGGGAGGAGCACCAGGGCCATGCCCCTCAAGGGCGCTGATGCGCATCTGGCCGTCTGGGCGTCGAGCTGAGGCGGCACAGGAGGCGAGCGACCCAGCAGATAGGGGATGGTCAGCGGAGGAAGGGAACAAGCAGAAGCGACTAATTCCCCGTGGTGGCGCCCGGTGAACTCCCACGGCGGCGCCCAGTGGACTGCTACAGCCGCGACCTGCGGCCGCGCAGGGGAATCGGTCGGATTGAAGAGGAAGACCGGGGGCAGAGCTGGCAGAGCCAACGAGCAGGACGGGTGACGGGTCGACTGGAGCATGGTGTGGGGGTGGAGGCTGTCGTCGCCGCGTCCGCTGTAGTTCGTCAGAAGTGTGGGATGTGCAGGGGTGCGCTGACGCCCGCCGGTGGAGAATGATGAGGAAGCTGGGGGATGGTCGGGATGGAGGCGCTTGGGTCCGGCGGCGTGCGCGAGATGGAGGCGCTGGGAGCCGCAGCGCCTGTGGGACGGAGGTCGCGTCCGCGATGACCACGAGGGGAAGGAGGTGGTCTTTTGTGCGGAATTTGCCGCTTCCGTCGCCGGCTCCCTCGCGCCGCTCGCTCGCCGGCGCCGGCCAGGTAGGAGGTGGTGGGGATTGAGCAGGAGCCTTGCGTGGAAGGTGGGCATGGTGCGTGGGTCAGCTGCGGGTCGGTATGCCTAAAACAGAGATAGTTCCTGTTTAAGCTAAATAGGAAGCTAATTTTTTTTAATAATACATTTTTTTACTAAATTAGACAAATAATACCTATTTTGAAGAGAAAAAAAATCAGAAATAATACGGCCTCGGCCCAGGCTGGGCCGATTAGTACCTGTCGGCCCAGGCCTGTCCGATTAGTACCTGTCGGCCCAGGCTTGACCGATAAGTGCCCACTGGGCAAGCCTAGCCGTACCCTGATTAGTAGCTTATCGGCTAGGCCTGGGCCGACAGGTACTAATCGGCCTAGCCTGGGCCGAGGCCGTATTATTTTTAAAATTTTGTGATTTTGCGTAATATTTTTCGAATTTAATTAAAAAACGTATTATTAAAATAAATTAGCAAATAGGAATCTCTTAGGGCAGGTTCCTGTTTAGTATAGAACCATTTTCCTATATATATACCTATATATATATATACCTATATATATACCCCTGCTATTCTAGACTCCCTTCTAGAATAACTATTCTGGACAACTATATGAACTTCCGAGTTAATAATAGGTGAACTTCCAGATGGAACACTTAAATTCGGTGAGTTTTTCCATCGTGTTTTTCAAACCGTTTGTCGGATTGAAGCAAATGATACGGCGTTGGAAAGGTATGGAAAATGCGCACCTTTTTCACTTCTACAAGATTTTGAAATTAGTTACGGTTTTAAAATAATTTTAAATATACGAAACACTGTTTTTCACGTACTTTCCTCATTTTCGTACTGTTTTGGACGCCATTTTAAAACCGTTTGTCGGATTGAAGCAAATGATATGCCGTTGGAAAGATATGAAAAATTCGCACCTTTTTCATTTCTACAAGATTTTGAAATTAGTTACGGTTGTAAAGTAATTTTAAATATACGAAACACTGATTTTCGCGTATTTTATTCGTTTTCGTACTGTTTTGGACACCATTTTCAAACCGCTCGTCAGATAGATGCAAACGATATGCCGTTGGAAAGCTATTGAAAATGCGCACATTTTCTATCTCAGTGCTTTTTTTTAAATTCGTTACGGTTTTAAAACAATTTCAAATATACTAAAGACTGTTTTTCATGGATTTCTCCGTTTGTTACTGTATTTTGGGCGCCATTTTCAAACCGCTCGTCCGATTGATGCATATGATACGCCGTTGGAAAGCTATTGAAAATGCGCACCTTTGCTATCTCTGTGCTATTTTCGAAATTCCTTATGGTTTAAAAGCAGATTCAAAAATATAAAATTCTGTTTAATTTTTTGGCAATTACTTTCAAACCGCTTATCGGAAAGTAACAAATGATATGTCGTTGGAAAGATATTGAATAGGCGCAACTTTTTCGTATAGAAAAGTTTTCAAAATTCGTTACGGTTTTTGATTAATTTTGAAAATACGGAAAATGAGAAACTAGAAGACATGGGAATCGATTTAAAATTAGCACGTTTGTGGTGCTCGGATTGGGCAAGTCAGTATAGGAGAATCGAATTAGACATATATCCTTGCCAATGGATGTGGCGCTGGCCGATTTGGACTAACGAAACTCGTATAAATGATTTATATACATAAAATTTCCGCCTGAGAAAACAGAGTATGCGAACTTCCTTATATATGTCTGTGAACTTCTTGTTATCCCGTTAGTGAACTTCGTTTTATTTTGTTAGTGAACTTCCGATCGTGAATTTTTTATGTCTAAATGATGCATATGATATACCGTTGAAAATGTATGAAAATTTCGCATCTTTAGGTTTTGACTATTTTTTTTTAAATCCTTAATGGTTTAAGAGTAGTTTAAAATTTACTAACCGCTGTATTTTTAGAGTTTTCTCATCTTGTTATTGAGAATGGACTTCGAGATTATATATTTTGAACTTCGAAATTTTCAGAGAGTGAACTTCTAACAACTGTGAACATTTATTTCACGTGGATAGATTGAAAAAAGTTTGCTGAAAAAATGAACTTTATGCTCCATACGAATTGAAGTTTCTGCCAACAAAAAAATGAACTTCACGTCCACACAATAAAAAAAATCGGGTTAATTAACCTGAGGGTTAATGAACTCCGTAACTTTCCGAACTTCCGTTTTAATAATAAGTGAACTTCGCTGGATAAACATCTGTTTTAATATGAAGCAAACGTCGTGTGGTGAACTTCGCAGCCGAACTTCCGTTTTAATACGATATGAACTTTGCTGCTGAACTTATATTTCCTCTTTATTTTTAAGTGGATATATTTTATACGGTGAATTTCTAAATTTCATCTCAGGAACTTCGCTATACGAAAAATGTCAAGTTTTTTCTCACGAACGAATTCTCTTTTTTTGTGAAAAAAAATGAACCTCCGAGATGGACGATTTGAACTCCCTATTTTTAAACTTCTGCGATTTAGAAAGGTAACCACGGAATTTTTCATAAACATGGTGAGTTTTAGAGTTTGAAGAGTGAATTTAATTATTTTCACAATGTCTTATAGGTAATTCTTTTATTAGTATTTAGAGAACTTCCTGGAAAAGAGAGAACTTCTAAAGTTCAAAGAGTGAATTTCTGATTGTTTTCTCGTATAGTAAAGAAGTGAACCACTGAAATGGACTTTTTGAATTCCCCTGATATTTAACTTCCATGATAGAAAAAGTGAACTTGGTTTTACAAAAAGGTGAACCTTTTACTAGTTAAAGAATTTGATTTTTTTATGAATAAAAATGTGAACCTCGAACTTGGACAATTCTGAACTTCGCAATTTAAAAAGTTAACTTCGTAAATTTGCCAATTGAATTTCTCACAACACTAAAACTTTTTTTAATGAAAAAAGCATACTTCCAGACACGTCAGGGGCAACAAAATGAATATAATCTTTCACTGCAAAAAGAAGTGCCCTCCCCAGTAATTCGAAAATATAAAATGTGATCCAACTTCACACAAATACAAACCGAACTTCCGAATGGCTTCAATTACTGTCCGAATCGTAGTGCAGTTCAGTACAGACAATCGGTACTTCAACACGAACTGGGAGCAATTCATTTTTAAAACAAAATGCAGTTCAGGCGACATTGACAGAGGTTTAGAGCAGCGCTGCTGGGAGTTTTTCAGAGCCAGCACCACATGCTCGCATCTTTGTCCCTCAACGACAGCGAGAGGAGAAACCCATCTCAGAGGCTGTGCGGGAGCAGGTGGCATGCGGGAGGTTCAGAGGCTGGGCGGCGCGAGGTTCAAATGACTTGTGGAGTAGAAGCGCAAGCAGTAGCTGGCTTGTGGCCTTCTGCTACTCGATCTTGAAAACCACACTGGCGTAATCCTCCAAATGACCTCCAAGCGCTGAACCTCCGGTAGTACAGCTGCAAAAGCAAGCATCCACTAGAAGGTGCAGTACCAGTTGCGTTTTGCAGTTCTACAATTCGTGTAATTCTGCATCGGCAAGTCAACTCCATGATTGTCCTCGACATCGTCTCGAACTGCAAAGAACGGAGTGCCCCAAATCATGCAGAGCTGCGCATGCCGGCGTCTAGGCGATCAACTACCACGGCCGGATGCGATGAACCGCCGCTGCGGCGCACGGTGGACTCCACGGCCGGACGCGATGAACTGCCGCTGCGGCGCACGGTGAACTCCACGGCCGGGCGCTCGCGCTGTATTTAGTCAAGCCGCGAGCATGGGAGGCCGGGGCTCGCCGGGACGGAAGACGATGCAGGGGTGCGGACGGTGGCGAGTGCGTGCAGCGGAGGATGTGTAACCGGAGGCGGGCGCGCCGTGGTGGTTTGGAGCAGCGCTCGGGGGAGGTTCGGAGAGGCGCCGCTGGGAGGTCCAGAGAAACTGCCGAGGTCTGACCGGCGGTGGGCGCGAGGTCTGGCCGCAGCGGGCAGGTGCCGGCGAGCAGGATAAGGCGTGGTGGGCCGCGTCGGCCAGCAGATGGGTGCGGGCTGCGCCGGCGAACAGGACCTGCTAGAGAGGGCGACGGAGCGGGGTACCGCCGGCGAGCACGAACAGGAGGAGCGGGGCGCAGTAGGGGGCGGTGGTGGCGGCGGGCGCCTCCGAGATACGCGCGACGCGGTTGGGTCTGCTGGGAACCGCGCGATGCAAGCACGGTGGGCGGACGGCCGGGGCGGTAGGTTGGTGCGCGGCGGCGCAGTGGAGATGGGAAGCAGGGCGAGGGCCGGAGGCGGTGGTGGGGAGGCGCGTCCACCGGGACGGTGGCAGGTACGGAGGACGGCATGAGATCGATCGGGAGGAGCAGGTTGGTGGATCGTGGGGATGTTGGCAGCATCGGGGAGGAAGAAGGTGGGTGGGGGCAGCTAGGCGTTGACCGGGTCGGTAGCTTAGCAGCGGGTCGGGTATCGGGTTTAGAAGGTTTTTAGAAATGGAAAGTTGTCTAGAATAGTTATTCTAGAAACACTTAAAGGGTTGTCTAGAATAGTCCTACCCCCTATATATATATATATATATATATATATATATATATATATATATATATATATATATATACCCAAGTACATATTTTGAGAAAGGAAAAAGATGTTGATCGATGTGGACATGACACTTCCAAGGTGCTTCTCGACGAGAAATTTAATCACTCGAGACCTGCTATCGATCTAACTGTGTGACACATGTGACCGAACTGCGGTTTCAAAGAGAAGTGGAGAGTTTAAAATCTCATTCAGTTCAATAATGCGATATAAAATAACCCAGTTCATAATTTTCTTCTCTATGTTACTTTCAGCTGCGTCTCCCTAACTAATGTGGTGCAAAATCCATGGAAGGAGCAAATAACTACACTAACTTTGGCAAACAATTTAGTTTTGCTAGGCAAGAGTTTATTCTGATAATCATAGTCTATTTTTGTATTCTTTTTTTACTGGGAAACAATGGGGGAAGCCCATTTCCTGTCAAAGTGATGCCAAGTTTCCTGTCAAAGTAATGCCAAATTTCTTTCTCCGCATCAAATCGGATACTTTGGGCCGAGTCGATCCATCAGAATAACCTGGCAATTTAATTGACAATTCATTTTTCCTTTGCTTGGAAAGACTTGTTACATTTCCAAACTTTCAGAAACAGTTGGGGACACTGGGAACATAAGAGCTAGCTAGCAGTTGATCCATATAATCCCAGCCTTTCTCATGTGAAAATGCCATATTCCGGGCTATAGCAAGTTCACAAGGATGAATGAATAGCCGAAAAGAAAAAGGTTCTCCAGTGGCGTCATCAATTAATCCATTCATCACATACTCACAGAAAAAGAATCGGCCTGCCTAATGAAAACAGCCTACTGCAAGTTAACAGACTATACCTACAGCTGTACAATTTCTGCCTTTGACATAGAATCATATTGACGAAGAAAATAATCTCCGGCTATGGTCAGTTGCGTGTCTGAACCAGTACATAACTTCTTCCTGCCGGATTCTTCCATTCGGGTGCGTCATCACTCAAGGCTGTCTGGAACTCCTTGAATGTTGTATCTCCCCAACACTTTCGATGTCGATTGCTCCCTGTGTGCCATGTTATTGCACAAAAAGTTAAGAATACCAGAACTTCATAAATATAAAGTACAACTAGGATTCGACAAGTAGAATGGAAGGACAAACCACATTCCAAAACTAGTATAGCACATGTTTGTTTGTGTGCACATATTCTACTACATCAAACAGCAAATGTGTCGGTAGAAGCACAAGAAGTTACTGGAAAGAGAAATTTAATTTACCATGTCACCAGGAACTCTCATCATCCTGTTGGCATTCGAGGCGGCTCGTCTAGTCGGTTTTCTCTTCTTGTGGAAGGATCCATGGAGAGAATCCATCATCGAACCTTCAGGCCACTTGCCACTTTTGTCACTTGGATCCAAGTTGCTAGGCCCCCATGTATACATCACAAACTTTCTCACCTGCAAACAGCCGAATCCAATACACTTAATATGGACCAGAGGTACAGCACCGCGTATACCATACATAATGCTTATTGTTTGACAAAGACATGCTTCACCTTATCCCAATTCCGGTGTGCACGTTGTTTGCTCAGAATTTCCAGCATTCTTGCATCTTCATCACGGAGTTTCTTTATCCTAGCTTCACACTGAAAAGGCCAAATAGTAATTGGTTGAACGCCAAATCAGTTTACATGTCGCTGTGTTATTATTCCTTTTAAGTGCCACAAAGCCAAAAGCTCTGTCATCATACTACCAAAATGATAATATCATTTAACAGAAAAAATATCACATGGATGAAAGATACAGCAACACCAATCAGGAATTGTGTTACTATGTTCGGCGTTGTTGAAGTTATTTGTAGCTGCCTTGATAACAAATGGAAAAGTATTGGCAAAGTTCAGAGTTCAGACACTACTAATACAGTAAAGTTTTCGCGATGACTTACTTGAGCCATGAGGCAGAGAAATATCGCTACACTGAAGGCATAAAGGCCACCAATACTCGCCAGTATACTAACTGCAGGTAATACTCACCGTTAGATGATAGAAATGTGAAATACACGAATTAGCTGCAGTTCAGATTCAGCTGCCAACTGCCAGTCAGTTATGTTGGGCACTTGGGCCAACTTTTTCGAATGGAACCACAATATGTAGCTAAGGGGGGTAAAAACTAATTGTTTCTTGTTTGTTTTGGTTGGTTTGGTGTGCAAGGATGTAAAAAAAACATTTCGTCAAATATTGAACCTAGAAGTTACTTCTGGATAAATACTTTCATATCTGGAGAAGAAATGCAGGATATTTTACTACGTCAGGAATTCAGGGTTAAGGTCCTTTCAGTCATTATGTAGCAACAAAGCAGCAAGGTTGTACTAAGTGAAACCCATTAGGTTCTGGAACCAAAATTCCTATATGCTAAAACCTAAAAGCAGAAAGACTTATGCATTTTATCTGCAGTAGCTTGACCAGTTTAAACTATAACTATGTGAGCTATGTCTAAATTTTTAACATATCAAACAGCTAAATACACATCAAATGCAGTTAGCTACACATTAATGCAGGTCCTCTAGGATTTGGATAACCTATAATGGAGGAAAATGTTGAGACTATTCATATGGCATTTAGTTGTTAAATCTGAAGTAATGTTGCTATCATAATCCATAACAAATTGGTTACTATAAGATAGTGCGCACAGCAAAAAGACTTTGCCACTAAATAAATTGGTTACTATGAGCTTAGGTCCTCTAGGATTTAAAAGACCTATAATGGCGGAAAATGTTTTGAGACTACTCATATGGTATTTAGTTGTTCAGCCTGAAGTAATATTGCTATCACAATTCATAAGAAATTGGTTATTAGGAGATAGTGCGCACGGCAAAAAGACTTGGCAACTAAATGAACTGGAAACAGAAATGCTCAGCTGAGACTCACCTGGGCCTAAGACGCTTTCATTGCTAATCTCCACGATGTAGTCCGAGAGATAACTTATGTAGAGCGTAGTGTTTATGACTCCATCTCTAGGGTTCTGCAGGGAAGCATTCAAGCTACCGACGTCCGAGAAGGTAGACCCTTGATTGAAATCCTGAAGCAGTGGCTGCAAGAGCTTCAAGTCATGAAGTTTGTTGTATATCTGGGGAAACAGCTGGATCTTGAGTACGTTGGAGTCTCGACCTCTGAACGTCTTGAGCTTCTCATCACCATAGTTGTCCGAGTCTATGGTCCCGCTGACGAAGCTCACGTGCTCGTTGTCTCCGGTCTGCTTTGTAGTCAGGTTGAACTGGAAGCCGACCGCAGCAGCCGGGTGCCCTGGACGGTCGACAAACTGCCAGGACACGTAGTGGTCTCTCGGAGGCATCCTGCAGCGGTCGCACTTGAGTGTAATCGATGGCCCCTGGCTGGTGTTCTGGCAGGTGGAGGTGAAGAGCGTCGAGAGGGGCAGCACCCTGAAGTCCATGAACCCGGGCGTCCCCATCGCGATCGTCGACGGCCGGACCAGCTGTGCGCAGGACATGGCTGAGACTGTGGTGATGTGGAACTCGATGTCGTTGACGAACGACACGAGGTCGGGAGCGTTGGCCGGCTTCACCCGGTGCACCTCCACGTTGCGCTTCTTGATGGCCTGGTACAACAGCCTGTGGAAGGACGATTGCAGTTCAGTTCGAGTTGAGTGGAAAGTTTTGCTGAACCTGACGGCTGACTTACACGGTGACTAATCCGATGAAGAGTATGAGGGCGGCGACGGAGCATGTTCCACCCAGCTCTGTCTTCCTTTTCTTCAGCACTTGCTGGTCAGCCTAGATTAGGACAACAACCAATGCAACTTTTTTACTTTCAGAATTTCACAAGGATATACTATGATAATCTGTTGCAACGTGTATCGGACAACTTGCAAGCGAAGGAACGGGCAAAGAATGGAAATTTTCCCATGGCAAAGAAAGGGAAAACTCTCCATGGAAGACAACCCCAATTGACCACATGGAGGCAGCCGACCAGGAGGGGAAAAGCAGGAGGAAACGCGTGGAAGCAATCCGAAACGCACAGGCGAAGCAATCGAATCAGTAAACAGTAATTTTGTTCTAAATTCCTTTGCTTAGTTCTTGACGACGCACAAGAATGAGAAAAAAAAGTGATCTTGTGGGGATAATGGCGAGTTACTGACCGCCCAGTGCTGGGTGTCGAAGATGCAGTCGAGCCTGCTGATCCAGAAGCGGGCCCGGAAGAACCTCCTCCTGGTGCCGCTGGCGGCGGCGTGGTGGCGGCCGGCGAGCCTGGCCGTGGCGCAGAAGGCGAGCCAGGAGAGGAGCGTGAGGAACGCGATGAAGAGGAGGACGGCCTGGGACTGGGTGAGGCGGCGGATGGCGTCGAGGGAGAAGACGGGGGCGAGGAAGTAGAGGGTCTGGTTGAGGGACCCGGCCCCGACGGCGCCCACCTGCCAGTCGGAGAAGGCGCCGCCGCCGCCGCCGCCCGAGGTGGGGAGGGAGACGCAGGCGGTGCCGTTGGGGGAGAGGTAGTAGCCCGGGTCGCACGCGCAGAGGGTCGCGTTGTAGGCGAACATCCGCGCCGCCGCCGCGCACGCCGCCGCCATGGCTGGCTGCTGGCCCGCTGCTGCTTCGTCTGAGCTGTGCCTCAAAGCAATCACATGGATAGGTGCAGCAAGGTGGAGACGATGTATTGGATTGGATTTCTTGAGCTTAGGGTTTGGGGCTGGAATTGGAATCGGATGCCTGCTGTGCTCGGCTGCGCTGGATGGCGAAAGAAGAAGAAGAAGAAGAAGAATCCAGCTGCAGCACGAGGAGGCAGCTAGCTTAGCTTGAGGCTTGAGGTGATCTTGGATTAGCTGGCTCAACAACAATGCTGAGTAGCTTTAGGATACTGTATAACCCATCTCTCCCTCTCTTTAAACTTTACTCTGACCAGTAATTCAGCACCAGCTAATCAACATGAAGTGTGTAGTATTGAGCAAACCCACAATGCACGTTTTTACAAATATACTTTACTACGTACATTGAACGGATCACGCGCCGTCAACATCGGCCCGGACGTGCTCGTCGTCTCTACTCTAGTGGTCATTACTCTAGTGGCCATTGACGTGGGCAATTTGTTGTGGAGAGTAAAATTAGGAGGTGTCTATTTGTGGCGTGGATTCTTTTTTCTGAAATCTCAGTCACATCTAACGTCTAGTCAACCCAGCCATTATCACTTCACATATGACCTACAAGCGGCCAAAAAAATTGAGCATTTCACTGAAAATGCACAACTGCAAAGATCGCAGCCCTAGCAAAAAGAAACATTTTTATAGATATATATTATGAAATATATGGAATTAAGAGGGAGTAGTTTGAAATGCCTAACTGTATTTAGATTGTCCACCAAGTCCTACCTTCTTATAGAAGTATAAGTATTAGGTAAAAATTTAAGCACACAAAGTAACTGATTACTATGAGTGATCACCTCCTCATTTTGCTACAGCGACGGAGATATTCTAACAAACAAGATTAGAAGATTATACTACCAAGATTGGTCTCCTGCTTGAGCGTGGGACAAATCTGTAGGAAAGAAACCAAGAGCAGATAAGATATGGACCCGACAATACCTACCTACCAACCAGCCAAGACCCAAACTGAACACACAAGCAATGGAAACAACAACTGCTAGTTTCAGTCGGTTGACGTCATCGGTTGCATATATATATAAGGAAAATAATTCACCTTATAAACAAGATACATGATAAAATACTTGAATTTCAAACACATTGCTCCTTCCTTTACTCCTTGTTCCTTGCTCATCAAGAAGAAATACCAACTTGGTATCTATGTATAGGCCTGCGATTTCGCCAAACACCTTCAGAAGAATCTGCGATTCCGGACAGAGCAAGAGACAACAAAGAGCTCACAACAACTAGCATCCTAACGGATCTTCCACCATACTCTCCCTCCCTCCCTCTAAGCTTAATTGTCTGTCAGTGATTGCAGTTTATCACTTCTGGATTTTCTTAGAGGAAAATCAGTTTAAGCAAATGTTTGGATAATTAGTAATCGTCCTTTTCTGTGCGAAGCTCGGACAAAGAGGCTCCATGACGAGGAAACAAGAATGCTGAAAATTCAGCGTTTCTTGGTCAAGGATGAGCATTATGTATGGTATCCACTGGACTGCATCTCTGGTTCATATTAAGCATATCAATTCTGTTGTTTACAAGTGAAAAGTTTGTGATGTACACCTGGGTTCCTAGCAACTTGATCCAAGGGCTAGAAGTGTTCAGTCGCCCGACGTTTCAATGATGTATTCTCTCCATGGTTCCTTCCAAAAGAAGAGACAAGCCGCCTCGAATGTTGACAGAACCAGGAGAGTTCCTGCTGGCATCGTAATTTTTAGTGACTCCTCGTAGCATCTCCTTGTGTTTCTACTGATACATTTGATTTGTCGAATCCTAATGCACTTTTGTAGGAGAGCATAACTTTTGTGCATAATACCACATGCATGGAGCGACTGATATCGAAAGAGTCAGGGAAATGGGGCACTGAAGTAGTTCTACTCATCCTTAGGTGCATGTATGGGAAACAAATCTTCAAGAAGTTTGTATTGGTTGATACACGCGACCCGGCCATAACCAAAAATTCTTTTGTTTTCCAATATGATTCTATGTCAAAGGAGAAAAATTAAACAATGGTATGTAGTTTGTGAACTTGCAATATGTTGATTTCACTGACACATATGATTCTTTTTTTTGGCTATGCGAATGGATTATGAATGTGTGTGAGTATATCTCCTTTTCCTTTTTCCACAATTCATTCATTAATCCATGTGACTTGCAATTTCCTTCATGGCCTATAGATGCATTGAGGGGAGGAATTGGGTATTGGCAATTGCTTCCACCAAATTGAAGGCGTTTGGATGGTCGCTGCATTCACTCGTGGAATACGGCCTTGATATTGAGCTCCTGGCCTGAAAGACAAAGTTGACATAGGCTCAATTCAGAGCCAAAGAGCTTGACATTGCGTGTCATCTCAGCTTTCCACCCCTCGCTTCTTTTACGAAACAGATCCGCGCAAGACCTACGGAAGCAGTGTGTCGGCGCAGGTTAACCACCGCCCACATCACCTCTAGTGGTGCCATCCTCTAGCTCGGCGATACTTAGAGTGTTGCTGCTGCGAGTGATTGATCCCCGTGGTGTGGTCTTTTTCTATCTTTTTATTTTCTTTTTTTGGTTGTGTGCATTCTACATGTCTTCAGACATCTTGTTAGTTGAGAGGCTGGATGTAATCGATATTCAACATATTCCCTTTATAAAAATAAAATATTGTATCCGCTCCTCTCTCTATTCTTATCTATGCATGAATGGGCAACCTCCACACATGGTACTAGCACCCAAGCCTTTGATTGTCTACATCCAAACGGAGTCTGACCCAAAATTCCTTTGGCAACTTTTATGTCTTGCTTACTTTTATACAAAAAATCTGTAGTGGCACGTGAGCTCACTGGAGCTTGTTTGTTGAAAAATTTGAACACCATACATTTAGGTCGCAATGTTTTTTGAAATTTGGTACACAAATACATATACACATTATGTGTGTATGCAAAAAAGAAATCGTAAAAAAAAACCATTGTATTTGGGGCTACACAAAAAAGAGAAATTACTGACAAATACACCCCAATTTTTCTCTATATTGTGTCCACAATTTTGTTATTTTTCTATATCTGGGAATAAGATTTTTTTGCACCGAAAATTTCCATATATGTACAGACCATGCGTATGTATCCAATGAAAAAGATTTGATTTTTTTGAAACTCAATTTATAATCTTAAGAAAAATGCACTAGGCCTCGCTGGTGCTCGGGTGCATGAAGTCTGCATTTCCTTTACTACCACTAATATCTCACCAAAATAACAAGAGAATATTAGATATAATAATATCTACAAGGAATATTCTAGAATAAATATACATTGAACTCAACAAACGCTAGTGCGTGTATAAGTAGAACGAGACCACTTTCCATTTTGGATACGATAAGATTATTGTACTAGTTGAATGTTGGAAGAACGAGACCACTTTCCATTTTGGATACGATAAGATTATTGTACTAGTTGAATGTTGGAAGTATTTTTATTTTCCAATTTTTTATTGGATGTTATGTCATTCCTTTTATTGAGAACACATGATAAAAAGAAGTAAAAAGTCCCGCTGAGAAAATAATCGTATTCGACCAATATACATATCACAAGTTGGAAATTATGCTTCGTCCCGTGCAAGCGCAAAAATAATGTACTAAAAAATGATGCACAACTAACTAGCATTGTCTTGTACAAAAATGACAAATAATGTTAATGTAAATCCACCTGTTAAAGTTGCACATGATTTACCCGCAAAAAAACATTGCACATGATTAATGATGTAAACCATGCTGCCAAACTCTATTTATTAATTTTTATTAAAGATTTATTCTTATGTATGTTTTAAAGTTGAGGGATGTCCAAACGGAGATGTAGAATTGGTGCCAACAACTCAAACTCCGGGAAACAAATCACATGTCTTCGGTTGTGCGTTTCCATTTTTTGTACACCTTGTTTCCCCTTCGCTCAATGTAAGGCTATATTGAATTTTCTGTATGATTGCGCTTGTATAATGTTGTATAATCTTATATTCGATTCGTATGCATGTGCCTTAATTTGTTGAAGAAAAAAATATTCCTATTAGTTCGATAAACTTTAGTTCTCAATCGAGCATATTTGTTTGTTGTTGTCTACATCAACCCTTCCTCCTTTGAAAGTTGCGGCCCCTGCTCCTCCATCTACTACTCCAACTGATGCAACCGCTACTCCTCCCATCGTCCTCGTCGGATGCTCCTCGTGTGGCGCCACACGTGAAGCCCGGCGAGCTCGCCATGGACGTCGTTGTAGAGCTTTTCATGGAGGCGAGTTCCCTACATGTCATCAGACCTAGTGAAGAAAACGACCATGAGTGGATTTCGTCGGGGCTCACCCGATCTGGTTTCGACGGTCCTCTAGGGGGCGGAATCATTGTTGGCGAGTCCAAATCAACGAAGATCCAGTGTCTCCAACCTCCATTGGAGGTCAGTGAAATTTGAGATATGCGGATGTTGCATACGATGTTTCAACACGTTACAAAGCACGTATGTTTTTGTCAGATTAGCGTGTTGAAAATGTAGCAAAAGGTGACAGGCCCTTTCATGTTTTATTAGATGTTTCACTAAGCATTTGCCTTTTTTATGTGTTGTATCTATTTATGAAACCCTGAAAAATAAAAGGAGATAAAATATCTTATTTTAGCCAGTAAAAAGGGAGGGAAAATACTCCCAAACTCTTGGCCTTTGTTTCCTCCGACTCCGAGGGTGTCGAGTCTTGCCTGGCTGCCTACCGCCGCGACGCCGTCTCAATCCCCCCACCTCAACGATGTCATAATTCTTAAAATTCTACAGACATTCGGAATAATTTTGCAATATTGACCAAAAATTTGCCTTTTTAGGGACCATTTGATTCAAAGGAATATCATAAAGATTCTTATAGGATTGAATCCTATAGGAAATTTTCCTATAGAAAGTGTTTGATTCAAAGGATCGTATCCATAGGAATTGTTCCTATAGGAATCTTGTAGTGCAAATACTATAGGAAAAAAACATTAGCTCATCCCTAATGGAAAATTCCTTCACTACAATCAAAGGGACTTGCTATTTCCATAGGATTCAAGTGGACATGACATTCCAGTCCTACAAATTTCCTATTCATACACATTTTCTATCCTATGAATAAAAAAACCCTAATGTGTTGTATCTATTTATGGAACTCCGAAAAATAAAAGGAAATAAAATCTTATTTTAGCCGGTAAAAAGGTAGGAAAAATACTGCCAAACTCTTGGCCTCTATTTCCTCCGAAGCAGTCGAGCCGAGTCCTGCCTACCACCGCGCCGCCGTGCCGCAGCCTCAATCCCCACCCACCTCAACCTCACGCCCGCGCGCCGCCATCCCAGCGGATTAGACGGCTCGAGGCTGTGCTCGCGGCTCCGTGGCCGCCGCCTCCTTCTCCGGTCCGGCGATTCTCTCCGGTATGCCTCCCCTCCTCTCCCCCCTCCCTCCGGTTTCCCCAAACCCGCCCCCGCTAGCTATGCTCTTCCCGCCCAGGGCCGCCGCCCCCGAGCTACATCGAGGTGCCCTGAGAGGCTGAGAGCTTCACTCCATCAGCCAAATCATGGAAGGACTGTTTTTCTCTGTCTGTCTTCCAATTTCATTTGCTGCTGAAACTATGGAGGGATTGATGAGTGGAACTGTATGTTTCTGTAAAAAGTTACTAGCTATTTGGTGGACGTGCTAGCTAATTTCATTTGCTTGTAATGACAAAACATTCAATTAATCAAGCAAGTGCTGACAGATTGAAGTAGCAAGGGACTGTGTTGTTTGTCTGAGCATTCACCATAAGCTATCTCCTATTCTCCTGCTCTTATTACCATAAATTTCTAGGCCCTGTTTTGTTTTGTCGAGAACACTGGATATATACATCTATCTATGCATCCTTTTTGTTTTGGGAAGGTACAAAACGGGAGTCGAAATTTTAGACCCTAGCAATCGTACAACCATGAATAGTATGTAGCAATTTCAGGTGGCATTTCTATGCTGAGCTATGCTCCAGCTTGTTGTCTTTTCCGTCTATGTTTGTTACGATCATTTCAAGGCTGCTTTGCTGAGATGCTCATTCTTTTTCACATGTTTGCTGGTGCTGCTTTCACTTACTGTACCGCACTATTACTAGCATTCTTCTGAAGTGCAGATGCCCTCTTGTGCTTTTGTCTGCTGAATGAAAGAATATTTCGTGAAACGGGTTCAGATATGGCTAAGGAAACTAGTACTTGCATGATTTAGTCAAATGTACAGGAATTTTAATGATGGACACAAATATCAATACTTACTATTTTTCGATGTTATAGTGATGCTTGCAGAAATCATGACAAGTGTTGATGTCCATTATTTGCTTCAATTCCTTCTTTTTCATGTGCGCAGCGCAAGATCCATCGTAGCTGAATTTCAGGGGTGCGGGGGATGGACACCACCCAGTTCGCAATGGTAAATTCATTGTCCCTTACCAGACTAGCTGCACAGAGATATATGACTACGTTTCTACCTCCTATGACTGTGGCAGAGTATGCTTTACCTTACCTGTTATTGTTGCTTCTGGTGGAGCAGATTGAGGAGCTGGCCTCGCTCGTCAAGGACAACCTCTTCAGCAAGCACCTCGTCCTCTCCACCGAGGAGTTCTTCGTCACCCTCCTACAAAACCAGTACCGCGACGACGATGACGGCGAGCATGATCGAGGCACGACAGGTACACATCGCGGGACAGTTGAGAGGAACACCATAGAACTCCAGCCCACCAGCTCATACAACCGCCTTCTCTTGCATCGCCTTGCTGACATC
Organism: Poa pratensis; assembly: GCA_947311845.1. Classification (NCBI taxonomy): domain Eukaryota; kingdom Viridiplantae; phylum Streptophyta; class Magnoliopsida; order Poales; family Poaceae; genus Poa; species Poa pratensis. Next base: position 26,487,033 of record CAMZMU010000110.1, read on the forward strand.
TACGGGTACTCCTTCCTATTCCATTCATGCCCATCTGCTTCGCTCTCATGGCGTACTTAAGTCGCTGGATAATATATCACAGCAACCAAACCTTTGATGATTAATTGTTGTTCCTAGGTTCGCCCATGAATCTGTTGGTGAGGGTGATGATCGCCATTTAGTTCTCCAACGCTGCCCTGAAACAGCCATGTATGTCGCCAAATATCCTCATGGGTTTTCTGTTTCTGTGTGTCGTCTTTTAACCTGGTGTCCCTTGTTTCTGCTGTACTATATTAAACCATGATAAACCTTTCTTGTTTGACTCGATTGACCTAAATGTATACGTTCAAATGCTAGTTTGTTCCAGCAGGGTGTCTCATTGCCAGTGCTCACTTTACTAAATGCAAGAAAAGAACACGTGCTTGTTATGTGATGCCTGCTTCATGGCAGGGTCACCTTTTGTTGCTGCTCTTGCTATTTTTTTACCCACTGTATATTTAACTCGAATACTCTGCTACACATTGTTGGTTGGCTAAATTTGGAGCAGTTACTATGTTACCCTTGTTTTAAATTTAGTTATGTTATTTATATTTATTGCAGCCCTCCTGTCCTTGTAAGTGATGTGTTGTGGAAGTATGACGACAGTGATGGTCCTTCAGCTTCTGTCTTGCTAGCGAAAAATGAGACAGGTAAATCATTCTTCATGCATTTATTTGCTGTATCATCTATTGATCGCTCAGATGCCTTTTTGAAACAAATAGTTTGAGGCTTCTTCCTGAGAGTGAGCTCTACTCAGGAAGTAAAGAGTACTGGCCAGTCCTTTGCAATGGTCAAATATATTTCCTGTGCCATGGCTAATAAGCAACACTTGCCAAAGAAAGGGTTAAAATCTGGGTGAAACAAAACAAGCGTCTGTGCTTGTGCACGCTTAAAATTTGTGGCAAATCCGATCACAATTTCTTAAGTACAGTTTAGACAGTAATCTGCAATACGACGCTTCTAGCTATCTCAGATGTTTATGTACAGTTTAGCCAGTAACCCTGCATTTAGCTAGTTTTAGGGGCCTTTTGCCGCTTACCAGCTGTATATAATTTGTATTTAGTTGCTAATTAACATTGGCTTCTAGCAGATCTTCAGAAAACTTATGAGGCAGAAGATGTCCTGGATGCTATTTCTGTTGAAAGCCTGCGTCTGAACACTGATACAGGTAAACGACCACCTTTCAGCCGAACATCTTGTATAGCTGTATTTTCGAACTGTAATCGGCTTGAAATCTTGGCATACTTTGACAGTTAAGCCTGTAGATTTGGAAAACAAAGAAGTAACCAGATAGCCTGTTTCTTTCAGATGCGAAGCCTTCGCAGCGGTCAGTGCCACATTCAGCAGCGTCACTCAAGGAGAGGGAAGCTGCTTATCGAGCCGCTCGCGAGCGGATCTTCTCTACACATGAGGCCATGGGAAAGGACACGTCAGTGGCAAAACCTAGGCACGTTCCGGCCGTTGCTCAGCGGATGATCTCGCACGCACTCGGTAAAAGAGTCGAAGATCCAAAAGAGAGGGCCAACGTGGTGAAGAACAGAGAGAAGAAGCCGGTAAATGGACGAAACGTTCAGACAAGCAGCAGGAACAAGCCGTATGCTGGGAGATGCGACCCGGGCTCACCTGGTGGGGATCCGCGGAACCTGTCTACTGCCCAAAACCATCACAGTCTAACGTCAGCGCTGAGACGCTGAAGAAAGAGCAGGCTGGCGCGGCGAAGAGGATGTTTGCGAACGCGCTGCGCTTGCCTGGCGTCGAGATAACCGACGGCGCGGCACGGAAACCCAAGTAAAAGAAGAGCTGGAGATGAATTAGAGATGCTGAAAATGGAAGGAGATGTTTTGGTCCCTGCACATGCTGTTTACTGGAGCTTGTCAGCGGTGTTGTGGAGCTGGAAGCACTCGTGGTGCACTTGGATGATGATCGCTGGTAGTAGATGAAAAAGGTTTATCCGGTATCGATTGTTGGGTTTGCCCGGCCAGTAGGAGGAGCTCTCGAGTGGAGTTGGAGGTGAACTGAAAGCATCGGTTAGAATGCTTAATCGGCCGTCGTTCCGTAGTATGGAGTACTAAGTAGTAATAGTAGCCTTGGTTGTTTGCCAACAGACAGAAATATACTCTTGTTAGCACCCAATCTAGCTTGAGCGTGTTGGCTCTCCAACATGCTGCATCTACCCTTTTCAGTTCAATTGTGTCTTAGTCTTGTTTTGAAGGGTTCGGATCCCAATTTTTTCTTTATGGTTGGTGCATGGAATTCATTCTGTATTTTGCTAGCGTTCATCTACCTGATCCTGATGGCAGCGCGAAGGCAGGCAAAATTAAGACACTTATCTCTATCATCCATTTAGCTCTTCCCTATTTGTAGCTGGTCGTTGGCATGGACTGAAGATTTACTTGTTTCTGGTGGTTCGCATGCCCGATTCTGCATTTTCTAATTTTGAACCTTTTGGTTATTACTGTACTTGTTTATGTTCTTCGTTCGTCGTCATCGACTTTGACAAATCACAAGGAGATTTTGCTGAAACTTTGAAAACCTTTTTGATTCTGTTGCGGTGCATCCCTACTCGCTGACATTATACGAGAGGACATAACGGCCATACGTGTATTATACCGAAATAGTTGGGAACAAAGCCATATATAATTGCGACTCGCTACATAGGTGGCAGCGGCCAGCTCCTCCCAATCTCCACCACGCTTGTCCTGGTCCCTTTTCCTCCGGTTGCAGGGGGACCTATCTCCTCCGTTCTGGCCTAATAGTTAGGGTCAAATTTTGTCTCCTTTGGTGTGCCGTTGGGTGGTGGGAGTGGCGCCCAGGCAAATAAATCTGGCTAAACTCTAATCCCACACCGGCGCTGTCCTTCATGGCAGCGTCTTGGAGTTGGTGGCACCATGTGCTTGCCGATCTTTCAGGTCGGTGGTTTTAGGGTTCTTGGATGGTGTCGGCGAGACGGCGGCGGCGACTTCATCAGATGAGTCTTTCCTCCTGCTTTGTCCCCGTTGTTGCGGCGTTGTCTCCGGCGACATGGCAGAGCAGAAATGATTTATCCAGGAGTACGTGCAACGGTTATCTGTGCTAGTGACAGACGGAAGATGGTACATCTTGTGCTGGGTTTGTGGGGTTGGAGGTTGACGGTTCTGGTTCCTATTCCGACGTCATCGTGCGGGGGTGCCGGTTCTGAAGTTCGATGTCGTGTCTGGGGTCGTGCTGCCCCGATCTGATTCTTTCAACGACAATGGATTGTCCTATGGCAAACTACTTTGGAGGTCCGAAAAGTTGCTGAGCAGCGATGGAGCCGCGTCGAGCTCGGGTGAAGAGGTGATCTGTCACGCTTCACTTTGGTGGCTGCTACGGTGGTGCCTGAAGGAGAGGGATAGACGTTGGTTTGGTTTGTCATAGGTCTATCCTATCTTTAGATCTGTAAGATTGGTGTGTACATGCTTTGTATACTGTTCTTTATTTTTCAATGGAAACGTATTACCTTGAAAAAAAAAGTTGCACAAGTACCTCCAGAAAATAGTTGCAAATAAAAATATGTAGCCAAATTTCTCATGTTTTTTTAGGGATATTTTCTCATGTTTTTTGTACGAACTAGGAACAAAAGGTTATTCTTTTCTTCTGATGAACCGAACCGACTAGAGGGGTAGGGGTCGTCTTCCACCTCTGCCTCTCCGCCTCCTCCCCCCAAATTCGGGTTCATCGCCGTCGATCGATTCCGCCGTCCCGTCCCCTTGCCCTACCTTCCTACTCTCCCCCGACGGCCCGACCCACCAAATCCCTCCCGCCGGCGCGCGTGCCCTAGACCTGCCGCCGTCCCCTCCGCCGTCGCCGTTCCCCTTTCTCCTCGCCGCGCCCGGCGCCCCCGCACCAACCGGAGTTCGAGGTACGAGCTGGTTCCCATCCCCACTGCCCCCGAGATTTCCACCTAGATCCGCCCCCAAGGCCTACTGTTTGGTATTGTTAGACGAATTCGACTGAACCAACCTACCAAGTTAACTCCCTGTGCTCGCCTCTAGGTAGGCGACTTCTTCCTGTTGATCCCCATAGCCATGGAGGAAGACGAAGAAGGCGACCAGCGCCTGCTCTACAGCCTCGGCGTCACCTCCGCCACCACCGACGACATCGAGAGGAAGATCCTGTCACAGGCACTCAAGCGTCCTCACTACTGTCCATCCATCCGTTCATTCTTGTCTAGTGCACGCGAGAGAACAGGCTAGTACTAACTGTTACATGGAGATTTCTTCTCATCGAGTTCCGTTCTGCAGGCGAAAACTGACCCAAAGCAGCAGCAGCGTGATGCTGGGTCGCCGCCGGGGGACGGTGGGCAGGAGAGCGACCTGCCGACGACGCCTCAGGACGATGCCCAGGCCAAGCTGCACCAGAGGCTGCGCTCCGTGCAGCTCGAGATCGATGCCGTGGCTTCCACCATTGGAGGGGCCGCCAAACACGCCGCCGCCGCCGGAAAGAAGAAAGGCAGCGGCCACACGGAGGACAAGAAGAAGAAGAGAGCTAACGAGGAGGAGGAGAATGCTGGTGAAGATGCCCCTCAGGGAGGAGCGCTCCAGCAGGTGCTGGCCGCCGAGCGGCTCAGGAGCCTCAAGAGGGCCAAGGCGCAGATTCAGAGGGAGATACTGGAGTCGGAACCTGCAGGCACGTCTGGGCCGAGCAACAAGAAAAAAGATAAGATGCTGGCGATGCTGGTTGAGGATGAGCCGAGGCGGAAGAAGTCGCTGAAGCTGCCGGCTGGAGGGCTCAAGAAGAAGGATTTGCCTCGTCGGTTGAAAACAGTGACCTATGATGATGATAATGATTTCGATGCGGTGCTCGATGGAGCTTCTGCGGGGTTCATGGAGACTGTGAGTGTTTATAGCCTAACACTTTGGAGTACTATTGTTATGTTTGTCTGTCTGCTGATGTTGCAGTCTGTTCTGTAGGAAAGGGAAGAGCTGATCAGGAAGGGTCTGCTGACACCATTCCACAGGTTGAAGGGCTTTGAGAAGCGCGTCGAGCAACCTGGTCCTTCACGCAGGCAAAATGGTTCCACAGAGCAGGCGGAGGAAACCGTGGAAGCGTCCAGCATCGCTAAGGTTGCTCAAGCGATGCACCAAATGGCACAAAACCGCCCGACCACCAAATTGCTTGACGCGGACTCCCTGCCTAGGCTGGACGCACCGACTGCTCCGTTTCAGAGACTTGGAATGCCTTTAAAACGCACTGCACCTCCCGGTTCAGACGAGCAGGAAAATAAAAGACGAAGGAGGAAGACCAAGAGGCCACTGCCTGCCAAGAAATGGATGAAAGCCAACTCAAGGAAGGAGTCGTTACTCGATGGTATGCTTGCCAAGGCCTCTTCAGTATTCAGATCTTTTTTGGCTTTAGTGTTTGTTCTAGTGCACATGGAAAATGCAGTCAGTTTTCTTATTTGCTACTACTTTGTATCAGGATACTGCAGTGGACTTATCATGTTTGGTTTGTGCACTTGCAGATGAGGATGTGGGAGATGCAGCTGCATCGGCATCAGTTTCTGAGAACGAAGATGAAGTTATAGAAGGTTCTGATGGGTTGCCTCCGGTCATCCTTGAAGGTGGTTTGAGAATTCCTGGCTCAGTTTACGGACAACTGTTTGACTATCAAAAAGTGGGAGTGCAGTGGTTATGGGAGTTGCATTGTCAAAGGGCTGGTGGAATAATTGGCGATGAAATGGGCCTAGGCAAGACTGTGCAGGTCTTGTCGTTTCTTGGTGCTTTGCATGACAGTGGTATGTACAAGGCTAGTATCGTTGTCTGTCCTGTCACCCTTTTGCAGCAGTGGAAAAGGGAGGCTAGTAAGTGGTATCCAAAATTCAAAGTTGAGATCTTACATGATTCTGCAAACAGTTCAAGTAAAAAGGGCAAGAGATACAGTGATTCTGAGAGTGAAGTTTCTTGGGATAGCGATCAGGAAGAGGTTCCACGTGCGAAGCCTGCAAAAAAGTGGGATGATTTGATTTCACGCATTGTGAATTCAGGATCAGGTTTGCTTCTGACTACATACGAGCAGCTAAGAATCGTAAGGGAGAAGTTGCTTGATATAGAATGGGGATATGCTGTGTTGGATGAGGGTCACCGCATAAGGAATCCCAATGCTGAAGTAACTCTGGTGTGCAAGCAATTGCAGACTGTGCACAGGATAATCATGACAGGGGCGCCTATTCAGAATAAACTCTCGGAACTTTGGTCTCTCTTTGATTTCGTGTTCCCTGGAAAACTAGGTGTCCTACCTGTGTTTGAGACCGAGTTCTCTGTCCCAATTACTGTCGGCGGGTATGCTAATGCAACACCATTGCAAGTGTCCACGGCGTATAGATGTGCTGTTGTCCTGCGCGACTTGATCATGCCATATCTTCTTAGGAGAATGAAAGCGGATGTCAATGCACAGCTTCCCAAAAAGACGGAGCATGTTCTTTTCTGCAGTTTAACTTCAGAGCAACGTAATACGTATCGTGCATTTCTTGCTAGCTCAGAGGTGGAACAAATATTTGATGGTAACAGGAACTCCCTTTATGGGATTGATGTCCTAAGGAAGATATGCAATCATCCTGATCTTCTTGAGAGAGAACATGCCGCTCAGAATCCTGACTATGGGAATCCTGAAAGAAGTGGAAAGATGAAAGTGGTTGAGCAGGTCCTTAAAGTCTGGAAAGACCAAGGCCATCGCGTTCTTCTTTTTGCTCAGACTCAACAGATGCTTGACATTTTGGAGAACTTCTTGACTGTCCGTGAGTACCAGTATCGGAGAATGGATGGACTTACACCTCCAAGGCAAAGGATGGCACTCATTGATGAGTTCAACAACACAGATGAAATCTTCATTTTCATTCTGACCACAAAAGTCGGTGGGTTGGGTACAAATTTGGTCGGTGCAAACAGAGTCATTATATTTGACCCTGACTGGAACCCTTCAACGGACATGCAGGTACAGTCCATGTGTTGTTTTCTCTGCCCTGTGTATGTTTATGCACCTATAATCCTGTAGCATGTTGCCGTAGATGCATTGACAGAACTCCATTAAGGTTTTATATGAATGTGTCGCCTTAATGGACTTTGAAGATATTGTTGACATAGAAAACTGGATGGCGGTTAGTGCTGACATGGTATGGTATATGAATAATTGTGAATCATGCTCTACCAATACAGCTGCAAGCATAATCTACTGTTGTTTTATGTCCTAGCTTCTGACAAAGTGACGATGCTAACCTGATTAAACTTTGTGTGGACTACTAGGCTAGGGAACGAGCATGGCGAATTGGGCAAAAAAGAGATGTGACGGTATACAGATTGATCACACGTGGGACGATAGAGGAGAAAGTCTACCACCGACAGATATACAAGCATTTCCTCACAAACAAAGTACTGAAAAACCCTCAGCAGAAAAGATTCTTCAAAGCCAGAGACATGAAGGATTTGTTCACGTTGCAAGACGAGGACAGGAATGGCTCAACTGAAACATCAAGTATCTTTGGGCAGTTGTCCGACGATGTGAATATTGGGGTTCCAAATGAGGAGCAGCGAGGCGAGCTATCTTCAGCTTTGCCAACCAGCGCAGAGGCTGAACCATGTTCATCTGCTGGAGGAGAAGGGGGAACAGACCTCAACTCTGACCAGGCGGACGAAGAATCCAACATCCTGAAATCTCTTTTTGCTGCTCAGGGCATTCATGTAAGAAATATGTTCTGATCCGTATGGGAAGTTCGTAGCCTTCGTTTTTTTTTCTCTTATTTGGTAAATAACACCCAGTTTTCTACTTGCAGAGTGCGGTAAATCATGATGCCATAATGAGTGCCAACGACGACGAGAAGATGCGTCTAGAAGCAGAGGCTTCACAGGTGGCTCAGAGGGCAGCCGAAGCATTACGCCAGTCACGGATGCTGAGAAGCCGTGACAGCTTTGCTGTTCCCACGTGGACTGGAAGATCTGGTGCTGCTGGGGCGCCGTCCTCCGTGCTTAGGAAATTCGGGTCAACACTCAACACCCAGCTCGTCAGTTCCTCGCAGCCATCGTCAGAAGGTTCGAACAGCGGCAGGGTTCAACAAAGTCTCCAGGTGGGCGCCCTACATGGCAAAGCGCTGTCCTCGGCCGAACTTCTGGCCAAGATCCGGGGCACGCGAGAGGGAGCGGCTTCAGACGCGCTGGAACATCAGCTCAGCCTGGGCCCGGCCTCCAACCGCATAGCGGGCTCAGCAGCAGGGAACGGGCGCACAACATCGTCGAGCTCTTCTTCTACTAGCAGGAGCATGATCGTGCAGCCTGAGGTGCTGATCCGCCAGCTGTGTACCTACATACAGCAGAATGGCGGCTCCGCCAGCTCGACGAGCCTGACGGAGCATTTCAAGAACAGGATACAGCCCAAGGACATGCTGGTTTTCAAGAATCTGTTGAAGGAGATAGCGACCTTGCAGCGAGGCGCGGGCGGCGCGGCGTGGGTGCTGAAACCTGAATACGAGTAAATTGACACTGTAGTTCAGGCAGAGCGAATTTTTTGGTTAGGAGTAGGTTCATGCATAAATTCGCTTTTTAGATAGGACTAGGAAAAGGGCCCGTGCGTTGCAACGGGTAGAAAACAGGAAAATACCTGCTTAGTAAAACCACTAATGTTTGCACTGTGTAAATGTAGAGTAGACCATAAGTTGTTGAAGAAGTAATCGAAATGATGCGTCATTTGGATCATTATCCAGGAGTATTGTGCAACAAAACTACAAGAGTTAAGAACTACGTGGCGCCAAAGTGTCCTAGCAAAGAACCTGCAGGGAATGGGTTTCTAAATTATTTCATGGAACAGTCACCAGAGAGAACAAACAGCTAAAAGGAAAAAAAAATGAATTGGAAACCTCCATATCGGAAGAAAAAGAAATGAATTGGAAACCTCCATATCGGAAGAAGATGGCATGTTCAAAATTTTAATCAAGGTTCTCGAATAAACTTCGGGAAACCTTTTCGTCTCCATTGTAACACTGAAAACCCATGACCACCAACGACGTGGCTAATTGCCAGAAGTTTAATCTGTAAATATGAGAGCAGATTATAAGTGGACCTATTTATCCCGTTGCATCCTTTCTTATCTATTGCATCTATTTGTTTATTTATTTTTCGTTTGGAACGATGAATGTATAGAGGTGTGCAAAAATTCCAGCATCTTCATTAACAACATTCAACCCCTTGGATGCATCTATCTTTAGATAGTTACTCTCAGAAATAAATAAAAAAGCAGAGAAGCATCAAAGGCCTAGGTTAAATAAATTATTAAGGTTTAACTTCGCTGAAATGGCATATTACTCCTCATATTTTCACCGTGAAAAAACATTGATTCAGGACGGTTTTTAGTTTTCATACAGTTTCTACGCCGCTTTCCCTTCGATGGATCCTAAATTCAAGAAGTTAGCACTGCGGAACAGTCAGAAAATTTTACAACCAAATAGCCACGAATATCAATCCTAGTCAAGGATGGTAGTGTATAGTTAACGAGACCATGCTCAATCAATGTTCATTTTGTTTCTTTGAGAACTCGACCAATGGTTTAGCCAACACAAGAAATGGTGTGAATTGGTTTTTTTACAACCCAATCTATCATCAGTTCATTTGAAGAAGTGGTTCACATTTTACAATAGCCAATCTACCATCAATTCATTTGCATATTTTTCTTCCGTGCTAACATATATAAAGTGTGGAGTCCGTCAATCTACCATCAATCTACCATCAATTCATTTGAATCAGTTACTCATGCAAGAAATCACTCTAGACACCAGAGGGCATGAACAAGAAGAACCAGAAGAAACCTGCAGCTTGAGGACGGTGGTCTTCTACGTGTCGGTGAGCACGCTCCCGCCACCGGACGAGTCGGTGAGGAAACCCCCAAGGTACAGAAACGCCGCGAAGCCGACGAGGGTCAAGAGGAAGCCGGAGCCGCCGAAGACGAGGCCGACGGACACGAAGGGCGAGGGGGAGTAGAAGGACGCGGAGGAGTACCCTCCCTGGGTGCCGGCGCGGTGTAGCCGTAGGAGGACCGGGAAGACGACGACGACCGCGAGGAGGAGAAGGCGGACCCGCCGAAGCGGCCGTCCGAGGCGGCCAGCGCCGTGACGTGGTGGGGCCCCGCGCCGGCTGCGAGCAGCGCGCCGGCGAGGAGGAGGGCCAAAGCGGGCTTCTTGAGCGCCGTGAGCGAGTCGAGGAGGGACCGCTTGAGCGCGTCGAGGAGGGCGTGGGGCGGAGGAGGTGCAGGCCGCGGCGGGGCGGGAGCGAGCGCGGGAGGGGCAGGGAGAGGAAGCGGGCTGGTTCGAGGAGGGAGGCGGCGGCGGCCATGGCGCCGAGTGGGTGGAGGTGGGGGAGAGGAGGCGGGGGGAACGCGGGTTAATTTCCATATTCGTCAGGGGTCTTTCTGTAAAACGGCGCGGTGCAGCCTCCTTTGATCCATGGACTGCGGGTTGATTTCTCTATTTGTCAGGAGGGTTTTTGCAAAACGATCGATGTACCAAACGAAGGAAGCCTTGCTTCCTTTATTATTAGGTAGAGATTTTGATGCAGAGATGAAAGTTTCTCCCTTATATCTTTTGATGTGGCTAACTGATTCAGTTTTGCATGAGGGAGATGGGCTTGAAACCACAGGAATGTCAGCTGGTTGAAGTTCCTTTTCTCCCCAAGTTAGCCCGTAAATTTTCTTTGCTCTACGTTTTTTGGGTGTACATGCCTAGTGTGAAACAAACTGCAATTAGAATGGTAACACGGTACATTCGACCTCTCTCTGCTATTCCTTTTTTCTTCTTCTTTATTTGTGTATTTTGATGGAGATTTATTTACGGTGCTCTTGGGCACAAAGTCTTGACTTTCGGAGTGAAAATTCTAGGTTTGACATTCACTGGTTGTACCTGGTAATGGTAGATCTCCTAATTGAAGGAAATTCAGTCGGATTTTCTTCGGGTGAAAACCAATGATTTATGTTCAGACGACGAAGGTAGGCTTCATTCTTGGAGCATCCTTTTGCAGTCCGGGTGTGGCCTTTGGTGGTGATAGTTCCCACTGATCAGTTCGTTGAGGCTTTTTATTTTTCTTTACTCTTTTTGGCTGTGTGCATCCTTAATGTCTCCACTATCTCTTAATATAATGTTATTGCAGAGGTCGGGTGTAATTGATATCCGCTTGATATTAATATATTCACTGTATCGACATAAAGAAGACCAAAAATACAAATCCATACCTAGTTGGACCAACAAGGCTTTACATCTCTTTAAGATTTGTGCAGTAATTTGATAGTCAAACATCTCAACTCTCTACATACAGTATTTAAAAACCCCAAATTGGGATTATGTATTTTAAAAAAAAGTGGTGTTTTGGCTCCCGGGTGCATATGCATACTTTATTTAAAATACATTTTGCACATACTTTGAAATGTCAAAAAATTGAAAAAAATATCCGCACATAGATCTTAACGTGTTATGTGTTCACAAAGTCGTTTCACGAAAAACTGACTTTTTGTGACTTGTATAAAAAAGTCAAAATTTGGTGCTAAAATAAGGCTTTTCACGACACTTTTTTTTGTCTTTTTACACAAGGCACAAAATATATCGGTTTTTGGTGAAACGACTTGGTGAACACATAAATATGAAGATGTATGCGCAAAATTTTATTTCAGATTTTTTGACATTTTCAAATATGTTTTCAAATCCCGGGTGCATATGCACCCGGGTGCCAAAGTGAATTTCCGGAAAAAAAATATAATTATGTATTAACAAAAAAGGATCATACATTCGTGAAAAATTCGGATTATGCATTAACAAAAAGTTTTATCACACATTAATAAAAAATTGGGACCACGCATTCACAATTTCTTTTTGAATAATGCATTAACATAAATAGATCATACGTTTGACAAAAAGTTCGGATTATGCATTAACCATTAGAGGTGAAGATTCTAAATATAAAAAATACGAACTACTGTTAAATGTAAATTGAATGGTCTAGATAAACCGTGCGGGTCCAATTGGGTGTGGAAAAACCGTTTTGCTAGAAGACGAAATGTTCACAGAATTGGGAAGGCGACAAGGTGCACTAGTTAGTTTACAAACCGGTGTCCGGCCCTGCTGCGTTAGTGTGCTCGGCAGGGCAACCTAACCAACTCTTCTTTCGTGTGCCAAGCCATGCACATACTGTAAGCTACAAGAGAAAACGCAGATCGTTACCATTCCTCAACTAGTAGGTGCATCGCACTATATAAACGCGTCTACACTTGCATGCTCAAGCAGAAGCAGCTGTAGATCGATCGACATGGCTGGCGGCACATGGCCGGCGATCGCTGTAGTAGTTCTGCTCATGCGCGGCCTGTTCGCCGCCTTCCCTGCGGCGTCCGGCTGCCGCCTCGACGCCGGTGACATGCTGATGATGGACAGGTTCCACCAGTGGCAGGCCACTCACAACCGTTCGTACCTGAGCGTGGAGGAGAAGCTGCGGCGCTTCGAGGTGTACCGCAGCAACGTGGAGTACATCGACGCCACCAACCGGCGCGGCGACCTCACCTACCAGCTCGGCGAGAACCAGTTCGCCGACCTCACCCAGGAGGAGTTCCTGGCGAAGTATGCGTCGTCGTACGACGCCGGCCATCGCACTGAGTCGTTCATCTCGACGACCGCCGAGGCTGACGGCCTGTGGTCGTCTGGCGGCGGGGACAACTCCTTGGAGGCTCCACCTCCGGCCAGCGTGGACTGGAGGGCCAAAGGCGCCGTGGTGCCGGTTAAGAACCAAGGCTCGGATTGCTGTACGTAAATTAATAATTAAGATGACCTTAATATCCATTTCAACTCAACTAGTACGGCCTCTCCTCTAGCTAATTTCATGATTTTGTCCCTGGACCGGGGTGCAGTCAGCTGCTGGGCGTTCGCGGCGGTGGCGACGATCGAGAGCCTCCACTTCATCAAGACGGGGAAGCTGGTGCCCCTGTCGGAGCAGCAGCTGGTGGACTGCGACCAGTACGACGGCGGGTGCAACAAAGGTTACTATAAAAGGGCCTTCCAGTGGATCATCGAGAACAAGGGCCTCACCACACAGGCGGGGTACCCGTACAAGGCGGCGAGAGGCACCTGCAACCGCGTCAAGTCCGTCGTCACCATCTCCGGCCATTCTGCCGTCCCGCCCAAGAACGAGCTGGCCCTGCAGAGCGCCGTCGCGAGGCAGCCCATCGGCGTGGCCATCGAGGTCCCCAGCAGCATGCAGTTCTACAAGAGCGGCGTCTTCTCGGGCCCCTGCGGGATCCAGATGAGCCACGCCGTCACCGCCGTCGGCTACGGCACCGACGCCGCCACGGGGGTCAAGTACTGGATCGTCAAGAATTCGTGGGACAGGCATGGGGCGAGGCCGGCTACATCCGCATGCGCCGCGACGTCGGAGGCCCCGGGCTCTGCGGCATCACGCTCGACACCGCCTACCCGACCATGTGAAATCTCAAATCATGCAGACTTAAGTAAGCTCGCAGCAGGATCAGCTGCGTTAGAACTCCATCGTGCATTTGTGACATCCTACCTACGTCTTCGTGGTGAGGTTATTATACGTGGTGTGTGTACGTATACTGACAATATGTCATGCATGTTTTCTTGTTAAAAAAAATGTCACCAATCAAGTACTCCATCCGTTTCAAATTAATTGACTTTCATATATTTACATTTGGATGTACATGTACATCCCAACGTAGATATATGGAAGTCTTGTTAAAAAAATATCGCCAATCAAGTACTCCATCCGTTCCAAATTAATTGACTTCCATATATCTACATTTGGATGTACATTAATTTGAACGGAGGAAGTACGTGTGAGCTCTCTTGACTACGAATGCGCATAGTGTTGCTGGTGCGACAATTGCTAGGAAGGGGAAGAGACAAATATTTGACGCCAAGCTAGGATGAAAGAAATATACGAAGGCAATCGGAGTTGATCAATGGATTCAGTGCAAATCAGTCGGTGCGGACTTCTTGAAAGAAGCTGGTGAAGCACGTTTGGTCTAACAAGTTTGTCTTCGTGAGTTGTTTTGCACGGTTGATGTGGGACGCATCCTCCAGATCCCATTGAATAGTCAAGGATTTGAAGATTTTATCACATGGCTTATACAAAACATGGTCAATATGTGGTCCGATCTGGATATCATCTTCAGTGGAAAGCACCAATTTCGACAGGACACCTTGCAATACCGGGCGGTTTGTTAATAATCCTGTTTGGAAAATTCTTTGGAAGCTCAAAGTACCTAGCAAAGTGAAAAATTTCATATGGCGGCTTTGCATGGGATCTTACCTTTAAAAAGTATTCTGGCTAATCGTCATATTGGCGTACTAAGTCGCACCTTGGAGCGTCACCCCTCCCCGTCCACAGTAGAGAGGGGCGAGTTTTGGGATCTCCAGTTCGCACCACCGCGTCGCCGTAGATCCGTGCGATTCCCCGGCCTCCGGCGCCGCTCCGGCGGCGGGAGGACGGGGAATCACCGGATCCGTGTACATACGTAGCGTAGGTGTGAGTTGGGTGGTTGCCGGCGGCGTTATGGCGGAGGAGGCGCGGCCGGTCAAGCTTTTGCAGGTGGTGGTCCTTCCCCTCGGCGGTGGCGCTCTCCGGAGTTCTGGCGTCGACCTACCGCCTCCGCCGAGTCCGCAGCTCTGCGGAGTTGCCAGGCTCGGCTCTCCCCTCGCCGGATTTCGCGGGACGGCGAATCTGGTGCGAGATCGACTGGAAGATGCAGAGGATCTTCGGCGCGACGACGACGGCGACTTCGGGCGTAGATCCTTCGGGATCGGTGATCGGCGACTTCCCGCTGGCTTGGGGAGGCTCCTGGTCCAAGGCAACATGTGGAGTTCGAGCAGCGGCGCGCCACCGACAGCGTCTTCGTCTCCGGCGTGGTCAACTTGCAGAAGGGCTGGTTTGTATTTTCTTTTCCTTTGTGGACCTTTCTGTAACTTGCCGATGTAATCCGGTGTCTTTCTCCGCAAAAAAAAAAAATTGTCATATTGGCACAAGTGGGGCTTGCCCAATCTGCAACCAGGCGGCGGGGGATGTTTTACACCTTTTTTGTTGTCGTGTGGCGCAGGAGATGTGGAGGGTGCCGAATTTTCATGATCTCATTGAGGAAGCAACACCCATTGATAGATCTGGTTCGGTGGTCTTAGAACATCTTGTTCGGCTCCCGTCTAATAATATTACAGGATTTGTTACGATACAGTTGAAGGAAGTGATTTCCGTAACATGCTGGTATTTATGGTGGATGAGACGTCGCAGAACTCGTGAGGAGGAGGTACCACCGCTCAACAAATGCAAATTTTCTATCCTCTCTATAACTGCTAATTATTCCAATGCTATGAAGAAAAAGGGCACAGAGGCTGTGGCGACATGGACCAGACCAGCCCCCAGGCAGGTCTGTGGAGAACGTGGAGGACAAGATTGTTTGGAACCTAACTCCTAATGGTGAGTACTCCGCGGCATCGGCTTACACGGCTCAATTCTTTGGGGCCGAATCAACAAACATGATGAGAATGGTTTGGAAAGTTTGGGCCCCTCCGAAGGTCAAATTTTTCGCTTGGCTAGCTCTCCAAAATAGGCATTGGACATCCGACCGTTTAGCTACCCGAGGTTGGCAAAATTGTGGACTTTGCCCGCTTTGCAAGAGAGCTCCCGAGACTTTGGCTCACCTCCTCTTTGGGTGCCGGTTCACCATTCATCTTTGGGGCTCCGTCAAGAATTGGCTAGGAGTACATGCCTTGGATCCAAGTCAATGGACGGACCTCTCTCTCTATTCTTGGTGGCTAATGATGACCGGGGAAATCACTCCGAACCGCAAAGCTATGACGTCCATTACCTTGCTTACGTCTTGGGTCATTTGGAATGAGAGGAACGCGCGCGTCTTCCGCAACAAGCATGCGCCCCCCACGGTTCTCCTTGAAAAGATCAAAACCGAAGCTCGCCTTTGGGTCATTGCAGGCGCGAAGCGTTTGGGTGAATTATTACCTAGGGAGTAGTCCGGTTTGTAATGTAATGTTGGTGGTTGCGGGTGCAGCCGAGTGAGACTTCTCCGTCTCTCTCGGTCCGTGATGTAAAAACTTCTTCTTAATAAATCGATTGGGGCAAAGCTTTTGCCCCCCTTTCGAAAAAATTAAAACGTAGTGCCTCGTTCCATGATGATGTACATGCAGGGGCTATTGGTGCAGTTCTACGTGACTATCAAGGAAATTTTATAGCAGCATCAACCATGTTTTTGTCACATGTTTCATCGGTAGCAATGGCGGAAGCGAAGGCAATGAAAGAAGGCATGCCACTTGCATCCAGGTTGGGCAACAACATTGTGCAAGCAGAATCTGATTCTACAGAAACAATTGAGGCATGTACGGTGGAGAGGTGTGGTGATTTTTGCAGACTGTGTGGACTTAATGGCAATGTCTCCTTATTTTATTGTCCAAGGGAAGCAAATAAGGTGGCTCATGAGTTAGCTAGAAATAGTTTTTTGAATAAAAAAATATTGTAGTTGGGTCGATGAACCCCTGGTTTTCTGTTAGATATTAATAAAGCCCGCAGCAGGATAGAGTCCTGTTGCTTCCCTCAAAAAGAAAGTGCGGATTGTAATTGTAGTAATTTTTTTTAGTAGTTTCTTTGAATTATGTATTTGCCAATGGGCCCTCCGTTATTTGTACAATTCTCTAGATTTTTTTTGAGACAACAATTCTCTAGATTTTTTTTGAGCTAACAATTCTCTAGATGAAAAAGATGGAATTTGTTTCCATCGTCGTCCTGGGCTTTTTCCTCCCGAAACCCTAAGGTAATTTAATTGTAGAAAGGCCCAGTCCAGTTCAGTCCTGATTTTTTTCATATCCACCACCTCCACCTCGTCCCAAATCCATTCTCTTCTCTCTCCTTTGCGGAAACAACCCCGTGAAATTTCCAAACTACCCCTGAGCCCTAATCCCCTCCCAGTCCATCCCCTTCCCAGCGGCGGCGGCGGGCGCCTCTCTCTCCCCGATCTCAGGTCAGAGCTCTCTTATCCCAAATCTAATCTAGGCCCCGCTCGCTTCGCTTATGGTGGATGGTCTGTCTCTGTTTATGGTGGATTTGTTTTTTGGATTGGATCCAGGAGGTGTGATTTGCGCAAGTTTCAGGGGATTCTTGCGCAAAAATGAATTTTTCTTTGTTTTGCAAGTTCCTACCTTGCAATTGTCTGGTATTATCGTCGCGGCCCTGCCGGCGATTAGGTAGACACAGGGAGAGAGACCTCCAGCGGCCGGCACGCGGCGGCGAGCCGGACGCCGCTGGGGAGTGTGTTCTGTGGAGCAAGCGATGCCAGCGTGTCCCCCCTCGGGAATCGGTGGGGTAGATGATAGACCAGGAAATTCATACACCTTCTATTGTAGCCTGCCGCGGCGGCGCCGGTGGAGCAGAGTATGAGGAGGGAAACTCTTCTTCTAGTCTTGGTTTGCACTCTATTGATCTCCAATCCTAGAGAAACCGATTTCGGGCAACTGTTTCACAGTCAACCTACTAAAACTGAGGTTTTAGCTAGCACTCGATCTACCACGAATTCCGTTTTGTAAATTTTACTAATTTTGAACTCCTATGGAAATTTGAAAGGGCCTACGTACTTCTGCCCCGGATTTACTCCTCTCTATTTCCACGGAAATTTGAAAGATTGATTATATGTGAACGCTTCGATGATTTTGTTGTGTTTGGTAGGTGTTGGCTGATGTCAACTAACGATGTTGTTGCTGACCTATGAAGTTTACGCTGTCATGTGTTGCTCTTGTCTTGTCAAGCTATGATGATTTGGTGTTGCAAAATGCCAGAATTATGTATCATATGTGGCAACGTATATCTAGTTCGTGACTATGGGGTGACCAAATTGTCTCGACGGGGTAAGATAAAATTACACTAGATTAAAACAACATCATCATGTAATCAGGAATGGTAGAATTTATTGGAGTGTTCACATTGCGGAGATCAAAAGATTAAATTGAATGATGTGGCTCAGCCAGAACATGACTTCTTTCCTAATAACTTAATTATAGGGAGAGATCAGAATTAACTGGTTCAGTCTGTTGTTTGTGTGTAATTGTTTGTCTACCCGTCCAACAATTGATGAATTCTTGAACTTTCATTTTCAGCTTAGTACTCCAGAGTTCATATTGTTTCTAATCATCTATTTGGTGAGCTTCTTGTTTAAATCCTCGTGTATATGTATTCTTGATTCAATGAAACTGAGTTATGTCTGTGGAGTCAAATATTTGAGGAGGAACTTTGTGGAATACTTTCCATTACTAGAATGTAAGTTTTTTCTTCTAAAATGCAGTGCCGCGTGAACAAATCAGGAAGCATGACAGAGGGTGGTAGTGTGGTAGCCATTTGCCAATACGGCGGGGAGTTCACTTCTGGTCCCAATGGGAATTTGATCTACAAAGGAGGCGAAGCGCACGCTGTTGACGTCTCTCGGGAGATGTCGCTCGACAGCTTCAAGGATGAGATGTCCAACGTGTTCCATGTTGATGTCACCGATATGTCGTTCAAGTACTTTCTTCCGAACAATAACAGAACGCTCATCACAATCTCGTGTGATAGAGATTTGCAACGGATGGTTGATTTTACTGCTAGTGCTGCACAGGCAGAAGTTTTCCTGATAAGTAGAGTGGAGAACAGGTATG
Organism: Poa pratensis; assembly: GCA_947311845.1. Taxonomy (NCBI): domain Eukaryota; kingdom Viridiplantae; phylum Streptophyta; class Magnoliopsida; order Poales; family Poaceae; genus Poa; species Poa pratensis. The sequence continues at coordinate 26,505,724 of CAMZMU010000110.1, forward strand.
TCTTGCTCCATCTTTTTGTGTAGCCTTTTGTAGTTCATGTAGAAGAGCTAATATCAAGCATCCCCTGATGTGATGGATATTTTTCTTATATTGGTAACTAGGAGTATCGTAACATACACTGGAGCTTCCACTGTTAAAGCTGGATCTAGTGCCCACGGTGACAAAAGGAAAAGGACACCTTCCAAAAACAAGTAGGTGGTACTTTGCCAATTTTCTTTTTCTAATGTAATTACTCTTTCACGTTACAGTCAATGCTCTTTCTCTCTCTCCAGGGTATCCAAAAGTAATAAGAAGACCGCCAATGCTACTGGTGATGTAGTTCAAGCTGATACCAATGGTGTCAACCAACCAAGACCAGTGGTTACTTTAAATGATAATGCCAATCAACCAAGACCGGTGGTTACTTTAAATGATTACAACGAGTACACAACCAATCTTCCATAGTTGCTGCATCTTTGCATATCTATTGTACCCTGAGTTACTACCTATTGTGAGATGTTCCTTGGTCACAAATTGCTGTGCCCTTCAAAGCATAAAACAGCAAATATAGAGCCCCTATTTCATTACCCAAAAGTAGCCTTTCTGCATGCTAAATAAATATGCCAACTTGAAGAGGAGTGGTTTGTTTCAACATTGTGGTTACCATATAAAATTGTCTGCCTACCTTATTTGCTGGAGTTTTTAGTTCTCCCAGTGATGCCATGCATTTTCATTTATTATTCATGTTTGGTGAATTGTCCAGGAATTAATTCTTAGCAGTAGGGACAAAAACAGAGCGGTAACGGACAGAACTGGGTGCTGCCACATTTTTTAAAATATTTTTTGTGGAAGCGGAAACAAAAACAAAAACCCCGGAAATGAATACAGAAACAGGTATGGACCGAATATGGTGCAGGCACGGATACGAAAGCGGAGGATGTGTAAATGACATGGCGGCACCGTGAAGTTGGTCTGGTGTACCTAACCCTAGCCTGTGTGGGTGCGCATGTTCGATTAGGGGAGCAGGGCAAAGGGATTACATGATTATGTAGTAGAATGGGCCTATATCCCATAGGTTGGCAAGGGCCTGCTGGGCTAGGCCAATGATAGTCATGACAGGCATACTAAAACGGAAGTTCCATCTTTGGCAGAAACAGAAATTCCATTTCCGCCGCTGTTCTGCCGAAAAAGGCTGTGCCGTTTCCACTTCCTTTTTCCGCTTAAAATTTTCCGTTTCCATTTCCGTTCCACAAAATTCCCTTTCCGTTACCGTATTTCCTTTCCGTTTCCAATTTTTCGCAGAAAAGTCTGAAACTTCCCCCCTACTTACAAATACTTCGGATTATAGCATCAGTTTTGTTAGAAAACAGATCGTGCCACAGAAAAATGAGTTAAGTCATGGATTCATGGTCCACATAATATGGTTACTTTGTATGCACCTTCACTACTTTGTCACTACTTTGTTACTGCCCTAGTTATGGCAACTACTGATTTATACGTACTACTATCCCATACCGAAGCTGTTTCTTTTACCTAGTTTTCGTATGATGCTCTCTGTTGTTTATATTGTGATCTGAATGGTTTCATGTTCCGATTGTATGCTATGCATGATGTTTTTCAGTCTCTATATTTTGTAGTTACTGCAACTTAGTTCTTCCTTTTTCATTTCAAGGAGTTGCAGATTTGCTTGTATGAACCCTACTTAGTGCAATCAGTTAATTCTTAGTGAACTGGTAGTTCATCCTATATAGATATCTCTCTTGCAGTCAGATAATTACTTAATGGTTTTCGTTCTTTGCACTCTCATGATCACTTGACTTGTACATTGTCAGAGCAACTCATTCTACTTTATGATACGATATTCTCCAAACATATAATTTATATTTTCCTTGATGAAACTAGGGATTTTCAACTGGAATTTGGGCATGATGCTGCATTTGCCACCACAGCTGGAGCTGTTTCCTCTGCTCCAGACGCTCTGAATCAGGAGAAGCTAGCTCTTGTTGATAACACACAAAGGTAGTTATCTACTCAATTTATGTCTTCTGTACTCCTTATAGTTCGTAAAAAGGTTAAGTTTCACAGAAGCTAAGTACGGCTTGTGCAGGGAACCAATTGGGTTTTTTGATGATGGAATCAATGCATATGATGGTTCTGAGATCATAATAGATCCTCCACAGGAACTTACCAATAATCCTACTTTGTTTTGGGATGACATAATCAAAGGTGTTGGTCAAGAATTTGACAACGTGAAGGATTTTCGAGCTCAGTTGTGCAAGTATGCCATTGGGAAAGGATTTGCGTACCGTTTCATTAAGAATGAAACCACCCGTGTCACTGTGAAGTGTGTTGGGGATGGCTGCACCTGGCGACTACATGCATCCGAGTCATCCCGTAACAAGAAATTTGTTATCAAGAAAATGACTGAGGAGCATACATGTGGAGGAGAAGGTGGAGAGGGTCAACGGCGAGCAACAAGGCAGTGGCTGACTACCATCATTAAGGAGAAACTGAATGGGAACTCATTGCTCAAACCAAAGGACCTCGTGAAGGAAATATATGAAGAATATGGAGTTCTGCTGACCTATTCACAGGTTTGGCGAGGTAGAGAAGTGGCGCAGAAGGAGATGTATCATAGTAGGACGGAGACATGCACCCATTTGCCCTGGTATCAGGAAAGGCTTTTACAGACTGACCCTGCAAGTATACTCGACTTGTCTGAGTTGTCTCATAACCGCCGTTTTTTTGTTGCATTCCATGCTTCTTTGCATGGCTTTGCAAATGGGTGCAGGCCCCTCCTTTTTCTTGACAAGGTTCCGCTCAAAGCTACAAATGAGTACAGGTTGTTGGTTGCCGCCGCAGTTGATGCAGATGATGATGTTTTTCCAGTGGCTTTTAGTGTGGTTGAAGATGAAAATTATGAGAACTGGGTTTGGTTCTTGATGAAGCTGAGGGTTGCTCTCCAGTATCATAACTACCCATTGAATGCTATGACATTCTTGTCCAATGGACAAAAGGGTCTGGATGCTGCTGTCCCACATGCGTTTGAAGGTAGCCACCACGCGTTCTGTTTGCATCACATAATGGAAGAATTCAAAGTAGAACTGAAGAAAGGGCCATGGTCGCAGCAGATAAGAGATGCGATGATCGGGGATTTTACCCGTGCAGCGCAAGCATGCAGCATTGATGATTTTAATGCATCAATTGAGAGCATAAGGAATATATCGACTGAAGCTGCAGACTGGATCATTGCGAGTAAGCCAGAGCATTGGTCAGATGCTCTCTTCAGAGGCTGTCGGTATGACCATTTCTCCTCAAACATTGTTGATGTGTTTAATAACTGGATACCAACAAAGAAGGAGGGATCCATGGTGCTGATGGTAGATGCTCTTAGAATAAAAATAATGGAGACAATAGAAGCGAGGCGTGAAGCCTGCAAGTCATGGGAAGGGCCTTTAACACCTTCCATGGATTACAAAGCGCAGGACGAGATGTCGAAGGCCGGTAAGCTGACTGTGCTATGTTCTTCTGAGACCGTGTTTGAAGTGCGGGGCGGTGGTATTTTTGTTGTTAATCTTTCAAGCTGTGAATGCACCTGTCGGAGGTGGCAACTTTCTGGCCTCCCTTGTATGCATGCTGTTGCTGTGTTTAACAGGATTGGGCGATCTTTCTATGACTACTGCTCAAAGTTTTTCAGAATAGAGAGCTACCATTTGACATACTCAGAAACGATCGTCCCGATTCCCGATATGGATACCTTTGATTTTAGTGCTGGGGCAGTGATCCCACCTCCTAGGCCACGGACGTCGGATAAACCGAGAAGGAAGAGGTTTAACCCCAACAAGGAGACCACTCTTATACGGCTATGTAGCAGGTGCAAGCAAGCAGGACACAACAAGGCAACGTGCGAAGCTCTTCTGTAGATGAAGCAAGTCACTTGTCTGCAGTATGTATAGCAGGTATATCTTGTCTTTTGCCCTGCATTTTCTCCAATCAGATAACCTCTTTCCTTGATCAATCAAGTTAGGAATATGGCATGTTCGAATTCGTCATCCCTGCTGGAAAAATGACATCTTAAATCGTGAAATGGAATTCAACAATGTTTAGAATGATTACTGTACAGAGAGCAAGCTTCACATCTACTCAAACATCTAGAGGAAATTCTTAAAATGCCATCAAACGATTACCGCGTTCCGAGAATGCCATCAAAGTAGTCATCATTCTGAAAATGCCATCAAACGAGTGTCGTCGTTCCGAGAACACCACTTCCGTCAGTTGACCGCTAGTATCATTGTGGAACATCTATGTCAAGTATCATTTCCTTCGATATAAAAAAATAGCAGGAGGAAGTCTACATTTGGTCGCTGAACTATTTCCTCGGTTTAGTTTTCAACCCAACTGTAATGCTGTTTTAGAGGGAATGGAATCGACACACCAGCTCTGTTGGGGAGGTGAAAGGGAGGTGACAGTGAAGCATTGAGAGGTCGAGAGAGCGTCATATGTTTTTTTCTGCATTGCCTGGCATATTGGTCTGCTGCTTTCTAGGTGACGAGGTGGCAAAAGTGATGATTTGGCAGCCACGCGACACAAAACTCCCCCACCAAGCCAGTCTTGGTTAACCCAGTTTGAACAGTTTTGATAGTTGACGGGGCACACGTCAAACGGTATTGTCGTCCATTACATGGTAGAGCCGAGGCGGTAGTCGAGTGACCAAAGGCTGAGTTTTTTCCTATTTTGAACATTCCGTGGCTTGAGTTGTTACTTAGGGAATGGAACATTGCAGATAGAATCTATGGATGGCACCAAGCAGCTGTTTTTTGTTTTAATAAAATCGATTTGGTCTATTCGAATCTCGAACACTTGTGCCAACGACAAGTCGGGGTGTATCGTTTGCTGAACTATTTAATTGCTTTGCACCGATGAAAAGGAGTTTGCAGTGTTGCTGTTTGCCTAACGCAGCATGTCTCTGCCATTGCAGGTTCGTTCACCTGGAGGTGTGTGTGATGTGGCGAAAGAGAGAAAGATATAGCCTCATGGTGCGCCTGCTATATGTAGACGAAAAGTAGAGGAGAAGATAATGATGATACATGAAACCATATCGTTTTGTTTATATGAAGGGTGTAGTAACTCGAAGGCGTTTTCTCTAGCAGTTGATGATTAGAGATGGTTGACAAGGTGTAAGCTAAGCTCGGTTTGGACAGTGCTAGCTGAACAGAGCAGTGGAGGAGTATCAATGTGAATCCCATTTTGTAGCTCGATCGATGTTACCAGATACAGCCCCGGGTTTTCCTTTTTCATCTTCCCAGTCTCTTGGGTGAGAGAACTCCCCACAACACACCACTTGTTGCGTGGGGACAGGACGGAGCCTGGATAAATTTTCACTAGTGTCAAGACGTCCATTAGCACTAATTTTAAGTTTTTTTTACGGTGTTAGTTTCATTTCTAGGCTATAACTACAAGCGATTTGCATGAGAGGTGTCAGTCTCGAACACTGTAGCTCCGCCCCTGCGCGGGGAGTGGGTAAATCACCCTCACTTGAAAGACGCAATAATCATTTTGGGATAATTTCTAGCTTTTGTCATTTCTATTTACACAAAATCATCAAGGCAATAATCAACATCACGCGGAATCATTTTGGGATAATTTCCGCACTGGAATTGGCTTCACCATTCTATATGCTAAAATAGCAGTGTTCTTGAGTTCAGTACACAGGCAGAAACCAAGATTACAAGCTTGTTTGAGACAATGTTGTTTGCCAAACGTACATTACAAGCAAGCAAACGATATATCTAGTAAAAGCACAGGAAATTTAGCGTGTCCTGGTTGCAGTCAAACCCTGCATGATGCATGTATTACTTAGTCTTCACCTTCTCAGCCTGATGAATAGCCGCACAGATCTTCTTCCAGCTCCTCCTGGCGATCAGTAAAGGGATCACGACCCATGAACTGTTTGCACCGATGAAATACGCCCAGAAGTAGAACGGACTGGCCCAGAAGTTGAAGCCATCCAAGTAGGCCGTAGCGAAGTAGACAATGCATCCGTAGAGCTGGCCGAGACACACGGTGAACTGCAGGATATGGCTGTAGGACTTCCGGGATGCAATAGCGTAGCTGTAAGCAGCAAACTTGTGGTGAGTGCGACATCGATTAATCCAAATCACAAAGTTACAACGGTTGTGTACTAACATTTCATACTAACTGTCTAACAGTAGACAAAAAGAAAGTAAGCCTTGCAATTTTTGCAAATCAAAATGTTAACATGAGATTCTTCAGACTTCTGGAAAAAGTTCACTAGAAAATGTTAACATGTAGATCAGGGCCTGACATCTTAGTAAAAGAAAGGTGTTTATAATCATGTTTGGAATCTAGCTGAAAAATAATAATCAAGTCTGAAATCTGAATGAGGCTCATGTCTCAAGCCCATTGCAGAACCATGTTTAAATTGAGCTTCACTAACAAAAAGCTAAGTGGAGAACAATAACTTGACCCACAAACACAAAGTCTGAAACACAAGAAACAGAGGAAACTGCTGGGGTGTATCGTTAGTACGCTGCAAGAAACAGAGCAAGTCTGGAGACATACACTGCGAGCAGCGACGCGGGTCCTTCCAGCACGGCGGTGATCCCTTCGACGGTGACGGTGGCGGTGTCCCTGGCGACGTACCTGGAGTCACCCTTGCTGTACTCCTTCCCTGCACAACAGAACAGAGAGCACCGCGATGTCAAATCCTCCGTCTTGATTCTCCAAGAATTACTGAACTCCATCTTGACTGTTCTGGACAGTTAGCCGGGAGGAACTGAAAAAACTTACAGACTTCGTCGAAGTAATTGGGGTTGGTCTTGGTGAAGAAACCGGGAGTGAAGACGAAGGGGCCCTCGATGAGCAGGTGGGTGAGGCCGGTGAACGCCCACCAGCACATGAGCAGCCGGTCGGCCCTGGACAGCCTGCCGCATCTCCCTGCAGCGTGAGCTGATCACTGATGAGATCTCGGCTCGGGTCCATTGCGCGGAAGACGTACAGGTCGAGAGGAGGAAGGTCCTACGTACCGGAGAGGAGCCAGACGGCGGTGAGAACGAAGAGGGCGGCGCCGAGGTAGGGCCCGACGATCTCGAGCTGGGAGAGGCGCAGCGGCACGTAGCCCGGCAGGTCCAGCCCCGCCGGCGAGTAAGGGTGCGCGCCCATTGCCGCCGCCGGATCGATCTGGGAGCCGGAGCTGGAAGCCAGTAGTCAACTGGAATGTATGGATGGAAACAGTAGAGATACAGAGTCATGGCCGCATCCCGCATGGGCATGTTGCGATCATCTGATTAAACTACTCCCGGAGGAAAAAACACATCATGTGCGACAATGAAGATCACTTTTTTTTAATTTTTGTGTGAACTTAGCGATCAGCATGGGTCATGCCAACGAGCTGTTGTGTAATGGAGGCCGGCATGGGATCGTCTCATTTACACACAAACTTATATCTGCGAAAGCATTTAAATATGATATCACAAATGGCAATGGCATGTCGTGGCTGCAACTTATAATCAGACGGGATCCAACTTTGTACTGTAGTTCCAGCTCACGAGCGCGAGAGTTACCGAATAAATATATTATATACTCCTCTGTTCCATATTAACTTATAACCGTGAAAAAGTTGCAACTGAGAAAATCTCAGTTTTAATTCATGCAACTCCATGTCTAACAATAAAAGTTTCATTTACAACTCATGTGCAACACACATGTAATCAAGAATTCTCAGTTTAAACCTATGTGCAATTGGGGAAATCTGAATTGTGAGCCATGTATAGCTCACAAAACCGCACAAATCACAATATAAATTTGATGCTGCTAAAGTTGAGTGAGCTCTAACTTGATTCTCACTCGCACAAAACCGCGTTATAAAATCTTTTCACGAACCAATCGAGTTTGCCAAGACTTAATATTGAACAAAGAGAATACTACATAAAAGTGCTAGAAAATATTGAATTACTTCTTATCGACACGAGATATTGTTGTAGGAGCAAATTGCAGACAACAATGTTGGTCGAGATATTGCCTGGCTCAGCGATAATGTTCGTTTCTCCATGTGAGGATCGTAGACTTGTAAGGCTGATGAAGACTGCTCTTGTGTAGTACCACGTTCCACAAGCAACTTTTCTCCATCATGGACATACTTTGCGAGGACCGTGTCTTCCTCCTCCATCATGTGTCGTGACCTAAAGTGAGTATGTTGCAGTGTCATCTAAAATGACGCGGACCGCCATGTATATACCGAACACGGTGGCACAACCAATCCCGAAGGTTCTGGCAGTGGTGGAGCTTCGGGGTGCAGCGTTATGGGCTGAGGCCGCTTTTTTGAACTGTTCATGGCGGAGCGGAGCATGGGACGTCGGAGGGATCTCATCGATGGGGAATCGTGGGTAAATGGACCAAATAGTTCCACCTTCCCAAATCAGAACCCTAGCATAAACCCTAACCCCAATCTGTAATGGGGGCGGGGGGACACTTATACATCGTCGAGCCACGACTCGCTGGGAGTCTCGATGTCGTTCCAGCTCAGCATGCAGACACTAGGACCACCATAGGCGAGGGCGGGAAGGAGGACGAGCGGCGAGACGCATGAGGCATCGTGTTAAAATAGAGAATGTGATACTTTTTCTCCCGTTACAACGCACGATCACGTTTGCTAGTAGTATCGTATGGAGGACAGAGGCAATGCCAACCACGAGCAAAGAAGGAAAACAACAAAATGCCATATTTCACCATTCACCAAAGACTAAGATTTCTCATCCTGCGGCGACACGGCGGCCCTTAACTCACAGTCCTTGTCGATCGCCGTCATCTGGTCCGGCGTCAGCACCACCTCGGCATCTATGCTACCTCCCCCGACCCGTCCAGGGTAGAGAGACACCTTGGCACCGAATTTGTTGGCCTTGCCGCTCCGCACGGCCACCGGCTTCCCCCACCCAAAGTCACAACCATACACGTCGAACCGTGGCGAGCTCCCGATCGTCAGGCCACCGGGAGGGGCGAAGGACCTCAGAGTGTAGATCGCCGGCTTGTCTGTCCAGGCGGCCACGCGCGCCCTGATGACCGAGTCCGTGTGGGCCGCCACCGCGCGCCCCACGGCCGCCGCAGCCCAGCCGGGGCCGCGAGCAAGCAGCTCCGACGTGCGTACCGCACCCGTGCTGATGGCGTATATAGTGTTGCCGAAGTATTCAGCAGGTAGTGGCGGGCTGAGGCGCCCGCGGTTGTTGATGGCTGCGGTACATACGGTCGTTTGTTGCTCCACCGCAGCGGCCCGGGCGATGCACCGCCAAAGCAGTGCGACGAGCACCTGGAACCTTGTCACGCCGGCTGCACCTGCTACATCCCCCGCCACCAGGAGCTCCTTGCGGGCCTTCTCCTTGAGCGCGTCCAGTGACCCCGCCGAGAAGTGCAGCATTCTCTCGCGCAGCGGCGGCGGCGCCAAACGCTCGACCAGCTCCGACGGGTCGGAGCACGGCAGAAGAACCGGAGCCGCCGGGCCGCCGTCGGCCGACCAACGCTCGAGCAATGGTGGGCGCAACTTGAGCGGGAGCTTCGCAAGCCTTGCGCGCGCTGTTTCGGCCCAGGCGTTGAGGAAGTTCCAAAAGCCCGTGCCATCGGAGAGCGCGTGGTTGTAGGCGAAGCCGACGAAGACTCCGTCGATGAGCTCGGTGACCTGGGCGACGAACAGGGGCAGCTGGTGGCCGTCGTAGTTGAGGGCGTCGTCAAGCGGGAACAAAGACTGGACGAGCAGTGCCACGTCGACGCCGGGAGGGATAACGTCGGCGACGGCCACACCATCGGCGATGGCGTGGATGATTTCGACGCCCTGCCCATCGGAGTCGATGGAGACCGAACAGCCGACAACATGGCCACGCTCGTCGCGGTGCTGCTCGGTGACGAAGCGCCCAGCGACGGGGTGGTAGGCAGCGAGCGTGTCGGATAGCGTGGCGGCGAGGTGGCGCACGATGTGGGCGGTGGAGAGCAGCGGAGACGAGGCGGCGGGCGGCGCGAAGAGAAGTCCCTTCTGGATGTAGTTGGCGGAGAGCATGGATACGTCCCACGTGGTGAGTGGGATGCGCTCCCGCTGCCGTGACGGCGGTTTCACGGTGCACACGGATACCACACGGATGGACGGCATGCTCATGCTCTTCTCCTTCTGCTTGCTTGGCATTGTGCACGCATGTATTTTGAGATAAGCCCTGCCTACCAGGTTGTTATATAATCGACATACACGAGGAGAGTGCGGTGACATGGGAGACGTAACCTCCCCGTTCCTTGTCCTGTAAATAGTGTAGGGGGTCTGTGGTTGCAGGTCGTCGACGCTCTGGAGGCGGAGGCGTGGCGGCCGAAGTTTGCGGGCGGTGGATCTCTTCTCCGGCGGCGGCGCTCTGCGGAGCGTCGTCTTCGATCCACCGCCATCGACGCCCTCGCATCTCCACGGAGGTGCCGTGGGCGTCTTCCCCGTGGTAAGCTCCGGTGGCGGCGGAGCTCCAAGATCCAGACTTTGAAGAAGAAGATGCGGCGCATCGGGCTGTCCGCGGCGGTGCTCGACGGTGTAGGTCTTCCGGGACCGGCGCTCGGCGACTTCCCGCTCGCCTGGGGACTGCCTCCGATCCAAGGCTTCGAGGGAGGCAGCGGCGGCGGCGCGCCACCGACGGCAACGGCGGGTCAACGACGCGGCCATAGTGCAGAGGGGCGGGTTGTATTTTTTGTGCTTTCTGGGGTCCTCTCTGTAATTCCGATGTAATGTGTCTTTTTCCTCCGCAAAAAAAAAAAAAAATGGGAGACGTAACCGTCGCGGTCCATAACGGGCCTCCTGATTTGTACTGGCTCGTATGACCGGACGTATCGTGTTAGAACTTGGTGCTCTGGAATATGCTCAAAGGTTCGGTTTGCTCGGCAGTGAAGAATTTCTTGAATGGTGGTGATATGCCTGAGGTGGTGAACTCTACGGTTCTGGTGCTTATTCCAAAAATAAAAAATCCACAGGATCTTTCTCAGTAGAGGCCTATCTCCTTGTGTAATGTCCTTTATAAAATCGATTCGAAGGTCTTGGCATTGAGACTGAGACCACTACTAGAGGGGTTAATTTCTGGAGAGCAAAGCGCATTTGTCCCTGGACGACTTATTACAGATAATGTGCTGGTGGCATATGAATGTATCCATTATTTGAAAAGAAAGAAAGGTAAAGCTGGGGCTTGTGCAGTTAAACTTGATATGGCAAAAGCCTATGACCGGGTGGAGTGGTCATACTTGAGAGCTATTATGAGGAAATTGGGTTTCGCGGAGGCATGGATTGAGAGGATCATATGTTGCGTTGAGACGGTGTCTTCTTCTGTCAGGGTGAATGGAAATTATTCGGAGATCTTCAAACTGTCTAGAGGGATTAGGCAAGGAGATCCGATTTCGCCGTATCTTTTTCTGTTATGTGGAGAAGGGTTGTCTTGTATGCTGAAAAATTATGGAGCTGCCCATTTATCCCTGAGGTGTCAGGGTCGGAATTCATTGTCCATGGATATCTCACTTATTATTTGCAGATGATTGTATGGTTTTCACTCAAGCTTCGGCTGAGGGTGCAAATAGGCTGCAAGAGATTTTATAGAGGTACCACATAGGATCCGGCCAGATGGTGAATAAGCAAAAATCTGCTATTTTCTTCAGTGCTAATGCAGATGAGGGCATGAAATTGGCTGTTCACCAGGGGACTGATATTCCTACTGAAGCGTTGGTAGAAAAGTACTTGGGCCATCCTACTTCTCTTGGTCGATCAACAGATGAGTCCTTTGATCACATTGTCACGACGATCAAGAAACTTGTTTCTGGGTGGGCTCCAAAATTTCATAATAGTGCTGGACGGGAAGTTCTTATAAAGGCTATATGCCAAGCCATCCCAACATATTCCATGAGCTGTTTTAAATTGTCTAAGAAACTTTGTAAAAAGCTGACTGCGGTGGTGGCTCGTTTCTGGTGGGGAGGAGATGAGGTGAAACGAAAAATGCATTGGGCTAAATGGCCCACTCTAGCTACGCCAAAATCATGTGGTGGTATGGTGTTCAAGGATTTCGCTCTCTTTAATAAAGCTATGCTAGCGAAACAAGGGTGGCGATTAATCTGTAACCCAGACTCGTTGTGTGCCAGAGTTTTGAAGGGGAAGTACTATCATGATGGGGAGTTTATGATGGCTAGAAATAAGAGGAATGCCTCACACACGTGGAGGGCAATTCTTTATGGCCGTGAAGCTTTAAGTCTTGGGCTTATCAAGCGAATTGGTGATGGTGCAACTACAAGAATTTGGGACGACCCATGGATTACTTCTAACCTGGGATTTAAACCCTTGGTTAGGCGTCCGGATACGGATGTAATTATGGTTGAACAACTCATTAGTTTGACCACAGGAGATTGGAATCCGGTGACTCTACAGGAGAATTTTACTCCAGTTGATATTAGAGCAATTATGAAGGTGCCTATTGGTCGGCTAGAGGAAGATATATGGGCATGGAATCTGGAGAAGAATGGCATCTTATCAGTAAGGTCTGCCTATAGAGCTTTGCTACAAGCTCAAACTGTGACCGGAAATGAATCGGGATCAAGGGGATTGGAAAAAATTATGGAGAATGAAAGTTCCTCCAAAGGTTCGGAATTTCTGGTGGAGGGTTATTAAAGAATACATCCCATGCCGTGTTGTGCTGAATGGGAGGCATATTGAGAAGCTTCCGTTTTGCAAAGATTGTGGAAGGAAGGAATCTATATTCCATGCAATCTTTGAATGCACCTGGGCAAAATTGTTCTGGCACGAACTCAAGAAGGTGACATCAGTTAAGCTGCCGAGCCTACATGAGAGTACCTGGGTTATTGATATTGTCGACAGCAAGCGGGTTTCCCCAGCTGATGCTGCGATCATCTTATGTGGAGGATGGGCTGTGTGGTCTGAGCGAAACACTAGATACCATGAAGAGACGGGAAGAACAGTGGCGTAGTCTGTCAAATGGACTGCGGATATTGCCTTGGATATTTCTATCTTAGGTCGCTCGTCCCAAGGGCGGCCAGCCAAAGTTCGTGCCAGATGGCGGGCACCTCCTGAAAATGTTCTCAAGATGAACGTAGACGCAAGCTTCTACGTGTCGAAGGAGGAAGGTGCAACTGGCATGATCTTGCGAGATCATGAAGGTGTAATTAGGAGAGGACAAGCTATATGGTACGATCAGGCTGCTAATGCCATGACGATGGAGGCTTTGGCTATTCGTGATGGTTTGAAGCTAGCTGCCGATATTGGACTTAGCCATGTGGTGATTGAATCAGATTCATCGGAGGTGGTCAAGCTATGGAAGGAGCGTCATCTTGGATGCTCAGAAATTACTGCCATCATTAGAGAGATTGAAGAGCTCAGCGGCAATTTGATGCAATTCCAGCTGGAGTATGTTAATAGGGATGCTAATGAAGGAGCACATCTTTGTGCTAAGCAGGCTTCGGCTAGTAGGAGGAGATGTCTTTGGATTAATTATGTACCTTCCTTTTTAGTTGCTTGCCTGCAAAATGATTGTAAGCCCGATGATTGATTAATGGAAGCTATTGATTCGCAAAAAAAGAACTTGGTGCTCTGGTATATTATACACGGCACACAATAAACCATAAAGAAGAAAAAAAATAAGAAGGCACGAGGTCTCCTTTTTTCGCCGCCGCTTAGAACCTAGGCGCCGCCACTTCTTCTCCTTCACTGTGGATTGGTTCCCCCTCCTCCGGCCGGCCTTGCCGACGTCGGGAGGGGTGGGGAATCTGATCTATGAGTGGAGTTTTTAATAAAAGTAGTGTTTCAATTTAGGGTTTTGGTTGTCGTCGTCTTCATCAATGGAGATGACATCTTCTACAATAAGCAATCTTCCGGCCTTCGTTTGACGGCGAGATCTCCTTCCCGACGTCAATGGTGGTTTTGGAAGATTAAGTTTGTCTAGGTATGGTTCTTCAAATCTTGCTTCGCCAGATCAATCTTGGATTGTTTCTCATGGTTGCCGCAAGGAGGATTGTCCTCGCAATATCTGCCCCGGCTACTATGTCCTCGGCAATGGTGATTCGTTCTCTCGCTCCCAACGACGTCGACAAAGTTGTTCGGTTATTTTTCCATGAAATACCAGTGGTGGTGCTCTTGCCGATGTTGCTTGATTAATTTAATGGCTACGTGCGTGCACAAAGACTTAACATTGCGGCTCAAAATTAAAAAGGGAGAACCTTCGTTGGTATTCACAGGTCTGTGATTTGGTATATTCGTCGTTGTTCTACGGCTGCCTTCCGAAAAGTACAAGATTGTGTCATGAAGGAAGAAAGAGCTTGAAGATCTCAAAGATTTGCTCGTCTCTTTTAGTATTGTTTTTGTAATCGATCTAATCATGTACTATTTTCCGGTTTAATATATATGGTATTTGCTCAAAAAATTAAGAAGAAAAATAAGATTAACACACGATACACAAGATTTTAACGTGAAAAACCATATAATAAGAAGGGAAAAACCGGACGCCACTAGCAAATTTCACTATTCCGTGTGGCTGCTTACAATATGTATATAGTGGTGATGACCTATGTCGATAAGGATCATACCACCGGACTCGCTTTTCTCCGGCAAAAGTTAGTAGTATCCGTATATCCTTCATATTAGACTTGGACACAACTTAACAACATGACATCGGTTTCGATCAGACGGAACATGGTCTAAGAGTTGGAATATGAGCTAGTTGGCAAGTGGGCAGCCGGTTTGACTTACTGGAACGGGCCGGCATTACTGCAAGTAATCACCGGTTTCAGATGATACCGATGGCTAAGACATAATCCCTTATAGTGCATAAGATAAAAATGCAAAAGTTAGTAGTATCCGTATATCCTTCATATTAGACTTGGACACAACTTAACAACATGACATCGGTTTCGATCAGACGGAACATGGTCTAAGAGTTGGAATATGAGCTAGTTGGCAAGTGGGCAGCCGGTTTGACTTACTGGAACGGGCCGGCATTACTGCAAGTAATCACCGGTTTCAGATGATACCGATGGCTAAGACATAATCCCTTATAGTGCATAAGATAAAAATGTCACATTAAATAGCTACCGGTATATGTTACTAGCTGCTATGAGTCTTATGACCCAAGCGACCACACACTACAAGTAAACTGCTTATAGCAGTAAGCCTTATTAGTGGCGGGTCACTACCAAGGGCACTGGTATTCGGGGACCAGATTACATACACTGGTAGAAAATGGGCCTATGGTCCCGGTTCGGTTGGGCCATCAGTCCCGGTTACCGGGACTGGCCAATCGGGACTAATGCTAGTCCCGGTTGGGCCACGAACCGGGACCAATGGGTGGCCACGTGGCCAGTTTTGGCTAGGCGTGGGGGAGACTCATTGGTCCCGGTTCTTGTTACGAACCGGGATCAATGAGTGTTTTTTTTTTGGTATTTAGGGTTTAGGGTCTCCCTCTCGCCGGTGCCCCTCTCCCTCTCGCCGGTGCCCCCTCTCCCTCTCGCCGGTGCCTCCGTCGTCTCCCCCTTCTTCGCATCGCCGACGTGCTCTCCATCGTTTCCGTACGCATATTATACGCTCTACTATATACACAATACATGTTGATGCATATATAATTAATATTCGATCTCTTGCGAGAATACAACTATTTAATTACATGGAGATAGATCAAGCCATCAAGGCATATGTAGTTCATCGTCCGAAGCATAATGTTCTCCCCTTTCATCGATGACCTCCCTAAGCAGAAATCCCGCCAATTCCTCTTGAATTGCTCCTACGCGCAGTTCTGGGTCGATCTTCTCCCGCATTTTGCTGAAAGCAGTTGTTCTCCGCTCAGTGGTCAACTCGCGAATGAACTCGCAAACGTAGAATCCACATAAATTACTCCCGGTGGCTGCTGCGGACTTTCCACCGTTTTATAAGTTAGCTCATCTTTGAATGGACCTTCTACCTTCTGTTTGAAAATTGTCCAACACCTGCTTTGGCAAAAAAATGAACAAAGGAGTTATTAATTACTTGACATCAGGGAACGAACGAAAGAGGGCGATATAATGCGATAATGATTGAAATTACTTGTTGAGCATTTCTTTCATGTCGGACCACAACGCTTGGTCCCAACTTAATGAGTCGTGGACTTCAACTGTGGACTTGTCAGGTTGAATGCTTAGCAGAATCCAGTGGAACCTGCGGACGTTTACATAAAGCAGACATGCATAGCTCATCAATTACACTTAACATCGAGAAAGCCAAATAAAAATATGTACAAGACAGAAACACTCACCTGAAGTTGTAAGGAAATAGTATTTCCGTACAGAAATGTTGCATGGTTAAAAAGGTGGTCAGGTCATGCTCCACGTCTTGGGGTGATTGACTAACGTATGTGAATTCACGATATATGGGTCAACGAACCCAACCTCAAAAACTTTAGATCTTTTGCATTCCAGCATCTTCATTCTGCATAATAGCGTACAAAAGGATATATATATATAGTCAGGATAATATAATACAGGCAATGAACGAGCTGAGCTAGAGACTTAATTACGAAAATAAATCACTTACAGACAATAGCAAGAGAGGATAGATTTGTCGAGGGCGCGCTTTTGGAATAACTGGAACAGTTCAGTCAGTTGAACATGTATACTGTAACGTTTGAAGAAATGCTCCACTCTAACGTCCAGCGGAAACCACTCTTTCGCGTCCTTCTTTGATGTGTGCACCAGGTACCAGGTATGCAGATTTCGCATATGTGTTGATAGACCCGTCAGCTCCTCATTACTGACCATAGGCTCCCCTTGGACATATTTCCGTGCCATCTCTAACATTGGCGCATATTCATAGCCTAAAAGTTGACCAAGGCTCATACCCAAGGCGGTAGCCTGTTCCTTGGCCTGAGATACAGTGACACCAAGTTCTTTAGCAGCAGCTATGGCTCTGGGGTCCAATAATTCCAGGTCCTTATCCATAGCGACTCTGAAGTCCTTGTCGACATCGGAACACACTATGAGCGGGGGGACCGATTGATTTTTCTGCTGTCCGAGCTGGGCAATTTGTTTCCCGCTTTTTGCACTTCTTCCCTTGTTCTGCTCAGACTGGGCACGTGCTAGCTTAGTAAGTTCACGACCATAGTCAGATGGCAGATTCATCGATATCTGGGATGGCTGCTCAAGGAAGGACTTTCTCCACTTTTTGGATTTTTCATCGTATACCGGCTTCTGCTCGGGCTTTTTTGGTGCAAAAAAAGCCTTATTGTAGGCAGCCACCTCCGCGGCGTTTTCCGCTACAGTCCTGTCATAAGGTCTAATGGGAAGATTCTTATGAGGTACTGTTGGGAGGGGCGACCTTTTACGTTTCGGTGATCGCTTACCCCTCATAGTACGAGCGGTGGGCGGAGACGGCTGACGCGGCGGCGGAGACGGCTGCGCTGGAGACTGGTGAGGCGGTGAAGAGGACTGTTGCGCTGGAGAATGCTGAGGCGGTGAAGAGGACTGTTGCGCTGGAGACTGGTGAGGAGTCGATGGCCTTGGCTGCCAGTTCGGAAGCACGATGAATTCCTTTGGCCATAGAATGGTCGCTTTCTTGGCTTCTCCAAGTTCAAGCACCTCCCCATCTTCACCTGCAGGGTGTTGCAGCTTCAGCTCCTCATAATCTTTCATCACTTCATCCACCGCGACAACAGCGTAGCCATTTGGAACCGGAGAGAAATGGTAAGTTGGATTAGGTCCAATTGGTACGACATAGCCGACCGCCACCTTCACGGTTAAGTTAAAAACTTTCACATGCATCTCACAAGGTGTGCTCTCCGTGATATCATCCACTGGGTAGCGACGAAGTGGAGCCACTGCATCATCATTACCATCCTGGAGCTCCGTGGAAGCCACGCTGCTTTTCCGATTCGATGGGCCACCGGTACCATCGCATGCAGCTTCTACCATGTGCCGTTGAGATTGGCCGCTAGTACCTTGCTGGCTAAGCACGGCAATTTGTTCCTTCTGCAGCTTTAATTCTTCTTCTATATTAAGCAGCCGGTCTGCAGCAGCGCGTGCTTCCATTGCCTCCCTTTCCTTTCTCCTCTGATGGCTTCTATCAGGAAATTTCTTCCTGTGCTCGGGAATCGCAATTGTCTTGGGCTTGGAGCCAGGTACGCCTCGTAACCGTCCGTCGTGTTCCTTATTCCCAAGGGCGCGTGTGAGCTCGTCATCCTCTCTATCGGGAATGAACCGTCCCTCTGCAACATCCTTTACTGCATTTCTAATTTCTTGGATGGGTAGTAGGGGATTATCTTTGTGTCTTCTGTTATATATGCACTTCCCTTCTGCGTCCAACGTGCCCCCATGCCCGTAAAACCAATTTCTTGCCCGTTCGATCCACTTGAGTGGCTCTGGAGTGATCCCATTAGCCAGCAGGTCCGCCTCAAGTTTCTCCCACTTAGGCATGCTACCAGCGTAGCCACCAGGCCCCATAGTATGGTGGTACATCTTTAGAGCAGCATTTGCCGCATTTTTTGCAGACTTTTCCAGAGCTTCCTCTGATTTCTTGTACGCCACAAATTCTTCCCAGTAGTCCTTTATCTTCTCATACCCTTTATCGAAGTCTGGAGTCTTATTTTTCTTGACAAACAGTTTGTTCAATCTTTTCTTCCAGTTCTTGAATAGCTCGGCCATCTTCTTAAGTGCCCAGTCCTTGACTTTTTGCTCCATGATTTTCCGGGCAATCTTTTCTGCCTCATCTGGATCCTCCTCATCTGAATCCACCTCTGGCGCCGGCAGGGTGAAATTAACCATGAGCTTTCTCCAAAGTCTTTCTTTGCCCTCATCGCTGACATATAGCTGTCCTTTCTCCTTTGGCCGATGCCATTCTCGAACGGTGATCGGGATGAAGTCCCTAACAAGAACTCCGCATTGCTTTACCATTTTATTTTTAACACCAGGGGGAGCAGTCGGTGTGCCGTCTTCAGCGACTCTTTCGATCGTGTACCTTTCTTGGTCGCCCAACTTTTTGGCTGGGCCTCGTTTTGTCCTTACAGAAGATTTGCTCGATCCGGAGGGCTAAAAGAAGAAAGAGCGTTAATATATGTATATAGACAGCAGAGGCTTAATTAATACAATCTTCGGCTTCATTAATATATGTATATGCACCTCGCCGGAGTTTGCAACATTTAATGTTCCACCGGAGCCTTCGGCTTCTCCCTCGTCGGCTTCTCCCTCGCTGACTTCTCCCTCACCCCGGCCGTCGGGTTCTACCTCACCGGAGCCGTCTCTTCGGTTGAGAGACTCATCTCCCTCACCGGAGTTGTTCAAAAACTCCGTGGTGACATCGACAATATCTTCCGGCCCGCGGATTATATCCTGGAGGATATTTTCCTGATCTTCGTCTCGTTCCATAGTTTCTGCAAATTAAGAACAATGCACAAAACTTGTTTTAGTCCGGAAGCTTAATAACCAAGTTTTAGCTACTGACTAAGTTCCGAAGTATCTAGAAGGCAACACAATTGGATTTGACTCAAAATGATCTACCAAATTCTCTACACAATTGCAATGACTAATAAAATCATTTCCACAAATTCCATATTTAATATAAGAAGGTATTTTAGTTCTTCTAATTTAACATTGTTCAATCATGCATGACCAATTTAATGCATTAACATGGAGCTCTAAACATATTTTAGATGTTAATAGAAGTCAAATTCAAATATAAACACTTATTTAAATTAGCTCCATAACTAAAGGAAATGCATTGAAGTTATTTCCAAATATTCACCAAATTGAAATGTTCCAAAATGTTTGTATTTTGACATAAATAGCTAGCATTTATTTTTCTGTGCATTTTGATATATTATTCATATTTTTCTGATAAACAGATTAAAATATATTGATTTTACAAGTTTAAATCATTTTCTGGCATTTATTAATTAAGCTGGGTCCCACCTGTCAGAGATTTAATAATTTCCAAACTCATTTTAGGAAAAGAATAAAAGGCTGACAGCCGGGCCCACATGTCAAAGACACAGGAGCACCCACGGCGGCTCTGCTCCGGCGAGTCTCGCCGGAGGAGGGCGAGCGGGCACGCGCGACTGGGCGTGTTGCACGCGCACGTGCATGGGGAGTCGTTCATGGGCGGCACCGTGACCAAATGGTCGCCGGAGCACCACCGGCGACGACGGTTTGCGGCGGACGGCGGCGGACATCGACGCGAGACGAAACAGAGCGCAATAGAGAGGGAGAGAAGGTCCACGAGGACCGCGAGCTCACCAGGAAGCTGTAGAGATGGTCGGTGAGGCGAGGCGAGGTCGAAGACGGCCGGAATCAAGCTCGAACTGCGGTGGCGCGGCGGCCGTGCGGCTAGGGTTTCACCGGGAGAGAGATAGAGAGCACGGGCGTCGAGGGCACGGCGGCGCGGGCGTCGAGGGTGCCGGCGTCGAGGGAGCGTCGACGGCGAGGTCGGGCAGCCTGACGGCGCAATTTCGCTCCGTCGCTTCTCCGGGGACTTAGGCATTTTCTGCGAATGAATCGGGGAAGGAGAAGGGGAAGCAGTTAAGTAGCAGGGGGTCATTAGTCCCGGTTCGTGCCAAGAACTGGGACCAATGACCCTTTGGTCCCGGTTCTGGCACGAACCGGGACCAATGCGAGGGTCAGTTAATGCCAGATCCAGTGGCGCGCCCATGGACTCTTTGGTCCCGGTTCTTTCCAGGAACCGGGACCAAAGAGTCCTTTTTCAAAATTATTTCGAACTTTTCAGTTCTGAAATGTTGTTCCCGCCTTTTTTTTTCTTATTTAGGTGTTTGAATATGAATTTCAAATGGTTTTGAATCTGAAAAGACTTTCAACATGAAAAGTGTTTAAATTTGAATAAATAATCCAAAACCATTTTCTGTTTTCTGAAATAATTATTCTAACTATACAAACTATTAACCATTTTGCCATTTTCAATTAAAAATATATTAACTTTATTGCATATTTTGAATTGACAAAACTTTCAACGTGAAAAGTATTTGAATTTGTATAACATAAAAGGTTTAATACATTATTACACATGATACAACGTCTCACAAGCGCTTGAAAGAAACACACCCCTGATCCAACATTTGCAGAACAATTTCAGTAAACCTATATTTGTAAGATGAATGTTTGGTGTTGTAAAATGCAGAAGAAAGCAGATAAAAATTATTAATTCATTTATCTTAATGCATTACATAAAAGGTTTAATACATTATTACACATGATACAACGTCTCACAAGCGCTTGAAAGAAACACACCCCTGATCCAACATCACCAACATTATTCTACATAAACGGACTTGCTGGCTCGAAGGCCGTAGGATTAGGGGGAACGGCGGGAGGAGCCAGCCCCGTGGGCGGCCGCCCGGTTCTCGCGCGCACGTTTGCGGCGGAGGGCAAGATCCATGGAGGATGAGTCTTTCAGCGCCCAATCCAGATCGGAAGCCTCCTTCGCCTTGAGCTGGTAGGAAGTCTTGGCTCGCTGGACAGGGTAGTCGCGGACAGACTGGAAGGAGGCTTCCATGGCCTCCTGTATCTGCAACCCACAACCTTCTTCCCCGTCGTCGCTCCAGTCGAAGTCGTCGTCCTCCTCCTCCTCCGCGGGGGAGCGGCGGCGCCTGGTGGAGGTGCAGCGGCGCCAGGTGGAGGTGCGGCGGCACCTGGTGGAGCAGGAGGCCGGTAGCTGGGCATTCCTCTCCACGCCGGGCTCGTGGGTATACGGCGGGATAGACTCCCGCGGTTGTGCCCAAGCGCGCTCTGCCGAGCACGCTCGACCTCGTCCAGAAGGCGCTGCGGCGGGCGTGGCGGATCCATCTCGTGGAGACGATGCGTTCGTGGCTAGGAATGGTGGATTAGGGTTTACCCCGTCGGCGACAATATATAAAGACCTCCAGGGCAGCGCTGGGGGAGGACACGTGCCCAGGGAAGCGCTGGGGGAGGACACGTGTCGTGACCGCAAAGCCCGTCTTTAGTCCCGGTTGGTGTTACCAACCGGGACTAAAGAAGCACACAGATCGTGTGTTTCTTTCAATCGCTTGTGAGCCGTTGGATCAGGGGTGTGTTTCTTTTGAGGGATTGTGAGCTGTTGGATCAGCAGTATCACGACCACTTCGTGAGCCACATGACCCGGTTGGTGTTACCAACCGGGACTAAAGAAGCACACGGATCGTGTGTTTCTTTCAAGCGCTTGTGAGACGTTGGATCAGGGGTGTGTTTCTTTTGAGGGATTGTGAGCTGTTGGATCAGCAGTATCACGACCACTTCGTGAGCCACATGACCCGGTTGGTGTTACCAACCGGGACTAAAGAAGCACACGTACCCTATATATAGCCGCCCTCCTCAGACAGGTTACTCACTCACACAAAACATTCCAGCGTCACTCGGAGAGGCATCTTTGGGCAACCAGCGGCAAGACGTCTCTGATGACCTGCGACCGTTCCAAACGGTTGCAGATCATCAGAGATGTGTTGCCGGACGGTTGTAGATCATCAGAGACGTCTTGCCGCTGCTTGGATCGAAGTGGCGCTCAAACACAAAACATTCCAGCGTCACTCGGAGAGGCATCTTTGGGCAACCAGTGGCAAGACGTCTCTGATGACCTGCGACCGTTCCAAACGGTTGCAGATCATCAGAGACGTCTTGCCGGACGGTTGTAGATCATCAGAGACGTCTTACCGCTGCTTGGATCGAAGTGGCGCTCAAACTCACGAGCCACCGTCGGGCTGTATGCAGGGGGAACTGTGTTTGGACGGTCGAAGCTGAGGTTTGAGAGGTTCCCACGGGAGGTGTGGGAGCCGACAACCACCTACCACGCGTGTTTCACCGGTCGTCATGCAATTAATTAACAGAAAACAAAAAAGAAAACTCACATGTGATATAACCCATTTCTTCTAGATGGAAACTCCCATTTCGTGTATTATGGTTTTCACCACATAAAGGTTTAATACATTACTACACATCACATAAAGGTTTAATACATTACATTGATTTACATAAAAGCCATGAACCCTTCTTCGCGTATGTCCCTGGCCTATGATCGCTTCAGCCGTAACCATGGAGCATCTTCATTATTTAACGGGATGCTTGGGTCAGTTCTCACTGTGAAGGGCGGAATTTCATCAAACTTATCATAATCTGCTGACATGTCTGTCTTGTCCTCGACTCCCACGATGTTTCTTTTCCCTGAAAGAACTACGTGACGCTTTGGCTCATCGTCTGATGTATTCGTTTGCTTGTTTTTTCTTTTTTTCGGTCTGGAGGACATGTCCTTCACATAGAAAACCTGAGCCACATCATTGGCTAGGACGAATGGTTCGTTCTTGTAACAACCAAGATTCTTGAGATCCACTGTTGTCATCCCGTACAGCTGGTCTACCTTTATCCCTTCTCCATTCATGTTGACCCAACTGCACCGAAACAAAGGGACCTTAAAAGTAGGTCCATAGTCAAGTTCCCATATCTCCTCTATGCGACCATAGTATGTGTCCTTTTGCCCATCGTCGTTTGTTGCATCAAAGCGGACACCACTGTTCTGGTTGGTGCTCTTTTTATCTTGGGCGATCGTGTAAAATGTATTCCCATTTATCTCGTACCCTTGGAAATTCAATACAGTCGAAGATGGTGACGCGGCCAACAAGTAGAGCTGATCTCCGACAGTGGTGTCATTCATGAGCTGTAATCGCAACCAACTGCCGAAGGTCTCCATGTGTTTTTCTTTAATCCAGGAGTCATCCTTCCCCGGGTTCTTGGAGCGTACATAATTCTTGTGTTCCTCGATATACGGAGCCACGAAGGTGGAACTTTGTAGAACTGTGTAGTGTGCTTGAGTTAAAGAATGCCCGTCCCTACATATCAGTGCTTTCTTTCCTAGCGTGCCTTTTCCACTCAGTCTCCCCTCATGCCGCGATTCAGGAACACCAATCGGCTTAAGGTCAGGAATAAAGTCAACACAGAACTCAATGACCTCTTCTGTTCCATAGCCCTTGAGATGCTTCCTTCTGGCCTAGCACGGTTATGAACATATTTCTTCAAGACTCCCATGAACCTCTCGAAGGGGAACATATTGTGTAGAAATACAGGACCGAGAATGGCAATCTCGTCGACTAGGTGAACCAGGAGATGCGTCATAATATTGAAGAATGATGGGGGGAACACCAACTCGAAGCTGACAAGACATTGGACCACAGCCTTCTGTAAACTTGGTAGAGTTACTGGATCGATGACCTTCTGAGATATTGCATTGAGGAATGCACATAGCTTCACAATGGGTACTCGAACATTTTCCGGTAGAAGCCCCCTCAATGCAACCGGAAGCAACTGCGTCATAATCACGTGGCAATCATGAGACTTCAGGTTCTGGAATTTTTTCTCTGCCATATTTATTATTCCCTTTATATTTGACGAGAAGCCAGCCGGGACCTTGATACTGCTCAGGCATTCAAAAAAGATTTCCTTCTCTGCTTTGGTAAGAGCGTAGCTGCTTAAGTATTGACGCCCTTTATCCGTCTGCTTGTTGTATGGGTCTTTCATACGTTGCTGGTCTGCCCGTGCTTCCGGTGTATCTTTTGTCTTCCCATACACGCCCAGGAAGCCTAGCAGGTTCACGCAAAGATTCTTCGTCACGTGCATCACGTCGATTGAAGACCGGACCTCTAGGACTTTCCAATAGGGTAGCTCCCAGAATATAGAGCACTTCTTCCATATGGGTACGTGGTTGTCAGCGTCATTCGGAACAGATAGACTGCCAGGACCCTTTCCAAAGATTACTTCTAAATCCTTGACCATGTCATATATAACATCACCATCAGGGAGGTTAGGCTTCTTCCGGCGATCTGCCTCACCGTTGAAATGCTTGCCGGGCTTTCTTACGGCATGACTGTTCGGAAGAAATCGACGATGCCCCAGGTACACATTCTTGTTTCCCAAATGTATACTTTCAGTCTTATCTAAACAGTGCGTGCATGCATTGTATCCCTTGTTTGACTGTCCTGAAATGTTACTAAGAGCAGGCCAATCATTGATGGTTACGAACAGCAACGCTCGTAGGTCAAATTCCTGTTGTTTGTGCTCATCCCACACACGTACACCTGGTTCGGACCACAACTGCAAAAGTTCATCAACTAATGGCCTTAGGTACACATCAATGTCGTTGCCGGGTTGCTTCGGGCCTTGGATGAGCACTGGCATCATAATGAACTTCCGCTTCATGCACAACCAAGGAGGAAGGTTGTAGATACATAGAGTCACGGGCCAAGTGCTATGACTGGAGCTCTGCTCCCCAAAAGGATTAAAGCCATCTGTACTTAGACCAAATCTTAAGTTCCTTGCGTCATCTGAAAATGTCGGGAACTCTCTGTCGATTTTTCTCCACTGGGACCCATCGGCGGGGTGTCTCAACTTCCCGTCTTTCTTACGCTCTTCTTTGTGCCATCGCAACAACCTGGCATGCTCTTTGTTTCTGAACAGACGTTTCAACCGTGGTATTATAGGAGCATACCACATCACCTTAGCAGGAACCCTCTTCCGGGGGGGCTCGTCATCGCCCTCAACATCACCAGGGTCATCTTGTCTTATCTTGTACCGCAGTGCATTGCATACCGGGCATTTATCCATATTCTCGTACTCACCGCGGTACAGGATGCAGTCATTAATGCATGCATGTATCTTCTGCACATCTAATCCTAGAGGGCAGATAGCCTTCTTTGCTTCGTATGTAGTCTCGGGCAATTCGTTATCCTTTGGAAGCTTCGGCTTCATTATTTTCAGTAACTTCTCAAATCCCTTGTCAGAACAACCAGTCTCTGCCTTCCATTTCAGCAGTTCCAGTGTGGTACCGAGCTTTGTGCTGCCATCTTCGCAGTTTGGGTACAGCAACTTTTTGTGATCCTCAAGCATGGCCTCCAACTTTAGCTTCTCCTTTTCTGTATCGCATTCTCGCTTTGCATCAGAAATGACCCCACCAAGACCATCAGCGGGCTCATCTGATGCCCGATGTTCACCTCTTTCTTCTTCAACGTCTTCCATAACAGTATCACCGCATTCCTCAGGGAACATAGGATAGTTGTCATCATCCTCCTCTTCTTCATTGTCTTCCATCCTAACCCCTCTTTCTCCGTGCTTGGTCCAACAATTATAGCTGGGCATGAAACCTTTCCGAATCACGTGGTCTTGAATGGTTCTCGGGTCAGAGTACTCCCTGACGTTCCGACACTTCTCACATGGACAAGGCATAAAATTATTCACTTTGTTTGCCTCAGCCACATCGAGAAATTTATGCAGGCCTGCAATAAACTCGGAACTGCGTCGTTCGCCGTACATCCATCGCATCCGTGCATCCATCTGCATCATATATATAATTAAGTTTATCAAATACCATTACAATAACATCTTGAATAGTGAAATGACCACCGTACATCGACACGTGCAATATTTCTGTATCAATTACAGACGAAAAGGATAAAGTTGCTAACCTCGGCCGAGGATATCATTTGTGTGAACTTAAGTGTGGGTCGGGCATTTCATCGAACACATCTTGTGCGTGGCAAAGGAAAAAAAAATAGCACCCACTTCCCACCAATCCAAGAGAAAAAAAAGAGGAGAGAAGGGGGTGGGGGTTATTTATAGGCAGGGAGGGGTATTGGTCCCGGTTCTTGGCACGAACCGGGACCAAAGCTCCGCCGCACGCCACGTGTCTGGCTCTGGAGCTTTGGTCCCGGTTCGTGCCAAGAACCGGGACCAATACCCCCAACCGAACCGGGACCAATGGTCCACGGCCCTGGCAGCTCGAACCGGGACCAGTGCCAGGCACTGGTCCCGGTTTTTCACTGAACCGGGGCTAATGGCTGGGGCGGCCCTGGACCAAAGATGGTTTTTCTACTAGTGATAGCATACAAGTGGCATGGCGGACTACCCTCGCCAGTGCAAAAATATTACTAGTGGCATGTCCATTATTTGCCGCGCCACTGGTATTACGATCCATGTGCATGCTCTGGTAAAACTGGTAGCGGCGTGGCCTAGCCATCGCACACCAGTGGTGCCAACTTACTAGGGTGTGGCCTACCTATTCCACGCTACTAGTAAGTTGGCGGTAATAACAAGGACGGAGAGAGGGGTAGATCTTTATTACTTTCTCACTTTTCACCGCACCCCCTCTCTCTCCTTGGCAGGTCTGTGCCGCCGGCGACGGCGCTTCCTCTCCTCTCCGGTGTCGTCTCCTCTGCTCCTCTCCACCACCGCCACCTCCTCTCTGTCCTCTTACCTTCACCACTGTCACCGACGCCGCCTCCAACCACCGCAGTCGCCGATGGGACCGACGCCGCTGCTTTGCCCTCCCTCACCACCGAGAACTCACACCACCATCATTGTCGTTCCTCCCCTCTCCCTCCACCACCGAGCCCTCCGCCACTGCGCCGGTGAGTGCCCGGACCACCTCTACTACTTGTAGTTGTGATGTTAATTTTTTTCACTTGTTAGATGTTAGATTGTTTGTTGTGTAGATTTTTTAAATTGTTAGATGTTATGATTAAATGTAAAATTTAGTTGATGTGTATGTTTTTAGATGTGTACAAGTTGCATGTTTTAGATAATTTAGTTGTGTTCATAAATTTTTCGATTGGTTTTGTTTGCTTTGTTGGATATCTATAGTGCCCGTTCACGATGATTTTGATTTGCGTCTGCAACCCTACCTTCGATGAATCAGACGTGGTATATTATCTTTTAGGTCTATTAATTTCATTTCTTGTTCAGCAAAAATTATGCCGATGAAATTTGACATAGATATTCTTATTTAGAATTTCATGTGTGAACCGGATGTGAAAACGAACTTGCAAATATGTGTCGAGAACTTAAATGTAGTTGAAAAGGAAAACCGGAAATTGAAAGAAGTGGTGAAGAAACTTGAATAAGAAAATATGAGATTGGAGTTGTAAGAAAAGAAGATGGATACAACCTAGTTGAAGATTAGAAAGATTAGACGATACAGCATTGATAAAGAGGCTTGATTTTATTATGCAGTTAGATCGATTGTTACGTTAATAGTTTGTTTGAGATCAAATAATTGACCGCTGTAGTTTGTTTGGGCGGCACAACTTCTGTATACATACATATATATATAGGAAAATGGTTCGATACCCCTAGGAGTACACATACTTCCATGAAAAAACTGCTCTCGCGACATTAAAAAAGATATAAATGTTATATCTTTGCATGCGTAGCTAATCCCTAGAAATTAGGAACGATAATCATACCCTATCCAATAACACGTCCGTGAGATCAGTTTTTCCATGGGAGTATATACGGCAACGAAGGGCAACTAGAGGAGAGAATTCCTTATTTGGTCCTTGTTTAAAATCTTGTTCCCTATTTGGTCCTAAAAAATCAAATCTTCCCAATTTGACACCTTAATTTCATTTCCTTCCTAACATGGCCCTGTAGTGCATTCTCAGCACTAACGGTGTTAAATTGGGATGTAAAAAGACTCTTTTACCCCTGACAAATTATGTGACAAAAAAACTCTCTAATTTCCGTGACACATTTAAGCAAATAAGAAATGTACCAGTCAGCTCAAAAAATGCTGAAAGTAGAGAACTACATGGAACCATTTTATAACAGATTGTAATTTTAAAAAATAAAAAAATTGGTCAGAACCTCCCCCGGAATTTAACCATTCTCTGTACACAATAAACATATATGCATAGACATTTTATAACAATACATCCACATCACATAAACGAAACATCACTACTGGTCCTACAGTTTATATCACATAGTTGAGGTCAAGTCCAAATACATCACATAAACAGGGCACAAAAGCAGCACCACTTCACTTGGTCTCACTTACAGCACATACATGAGGTAAGTTCCACAAAAATCACACGGCAAAGCATAGAAGCGCCTCTCACATGACTCAGGACATGAAGAGAAGAGATGGGAATCACATGCTGAGCCTTCTTTTGCTTCTTGTGCTCATTGCAGGGCTAGTAGGGATGAAAGATTTGCTTCTTGTACTCATTGTTGGGCTGTCAAGTGTCACTGTAGGAATCACAACAGCATCTTTCTTCTTTTTCTTGGCTCTTGCCTTCACAGGAAGGTTCTCCTCGCTGGGCATAGGTTGACTTGATCTGGTTTTTTGACCTGCACTCATGCACGTATGGCAGCAGCAGTTATATGAATATATACTAGAGAAAACAATAAATAACATGTGCAATCAGAACTAGTTGGTTAACTTTTTAAAGCTCTAGCACTAGATTTTACATGTTTTTCCTTTTTTTTGTAGTTTCAAGGATTTGGCTAAGGTGAGATAGATGCTAATTAGTGCAGGTCAAACACAGCTTCATGTAATCATGAGCATAAATGTAAAATGATTTACCTAGGTGGGAAACACATCCTAGTTGGTGCTTCATCCACACATGGCACAATGGCCGAATTGGTTGCTTTGGTGCTCTTTATCCTCTTCTTTGGCGGCCCTCTGCATTAGCAATAAGAAAAGCGGTCAATATGTATAGTTGGTTAGAATACAAATTATACAAGAAATATTATACCTATACTACCTCACTGTCAACATTGCAGCGATGTCATCTGGGTTACCCTTTTTACAATTGTGCCAATGATGCCCATAGCCCTTACAAATAGGGCATAGGTGTTGGCCTGATTTTCTTGTCTTCTCACCGCCGCCTTTATACCTCTCAATTTTAGGCCTACCAGCTGTGGCTTTTAGGAGTGGTGGATGCATGAAGAATCCATGATCAGATTTAGGACATTGGGTCTTGTCAGGCATAGCAGGGATTAGTTGGGCATATGCTCCTCTAAACTTGTCAATGGAGTAATACAAGTCAACATAGTTTTGTATATGTGCATTCCTAAGTGATGTAATGAATGCAAGAGCATGTTTGCAAGGGAGGCCAGAAACTTGCCATTGTCTACAAGAACACGTCCTCTCTTGCAAGTTGACCACAAACCTAAAGCCGATGCCTCCTAATGCGGTCACTTCAGCCACTTATTGTGGAGAACTGACTCCTAGACCATAGCCTATTGTGCCACTTCCTTATATATGCAGTTTCGGCTGGTTTTACTGCCTCCATTGCAACCCAATGTTTGTCAAACAGATATGGGTTCCATGAGTACGCAGCAGCCCAAAGGCGATCATCGAACACCTTTCCGTGGAACTTCTTCTTGAAATTGCTCACCAAGTGGAACATACATTCCCTATGTTCAGCCTCTTGGAACACTTCTTTTACCCCTGTAATCACTGCCTGGCCAGCATCAGTGCATATGGCTAAACCTGTTGGTGATCCTATAGTCTGCCTAAGCAATTGCATAAACCAGATCCAATTTTCATTAGTTTCGGAATCAAAAATTTCAAAACAAACAGGATACATCCAATTATGCCCATCAACAGCGGTAGCACTAGCCAGCTGCCCCTTAAACTTTCCTGTCAAGAATGTGCTATCTACTGCCAAATATGGTCTGCAACCATTACCGAACCCATCTATGCAAGGTTTCAAAGCAACAAAAATTCTTCTAAACCTGATTTTACCATTTATTGTTTGATGCTCGATATGCACTATGCTACCACGAGAACAACTTTCAACTTGTGCCTTAAACCTATATAGATTGTCAAAGCTGCTATCCCAATCACCATATAGTTGCTTCAAAGCTAGCTGCTTACCCATATATACTCTCTTGTAATGGAGTTTGACCTTGTAATGTTCTTTAAGCTTAATCCGCAATGCCGCTGCTCCGAGAGTTGCATCTGCAATGAGCCAATCCTTCACCTTCTCACATATCCAATGCTTAGTTGCATTCTTCACCTTCTTTTTCCTTGTTGTACTAGAGCAATCATGCTCACAAGGGTTTTTTCTCACCTACAAAACAGGAATACAATTAATTAGTTCAAAACACTTACACAATATGAATGCAAAAAATGTTTACAATGAAACAATGGATTTAAACCATTGCCACTACGGTGCACATATCATCTGTTGTGGAAGCATATATCCTTCATGGACACTTATCTTCATCTCTTCTTTTACAATAGCCTCTAAACCTATGTGGTGCACTCTTCTGAATGTTGATTTCAAATTCGTATTTGACTGCATGCTGAGAAAGGGCCAACTTAAACTCAGCCATATTGGGATACTTGGAACCTTCGATCATTGGAGGGTCTTCTTTATTGTACTCTACAGTTGGCGCATGCTCTGCCTCATGCACCTCCTCATCCTCCTCTATTTCAGGCTCATCCTCTTCTATCTCAGGCTCGTCCTCGCTGCCATCCTCGCTGCCATCCTCGTTGTCATCCTCCGGAACATATTCTTTGTCCTTCTCATTACCAGAAAAAAGAACCACACTTAGAGGTGTAGGTTCTTTCTCTAGGTACAGATTCTCCTCATCAATACCAACATGCTCATTCTTGGGAATTGGGTTGCGAAGGTAACTATCCTCGTCTATGTTGTGTTCAGGTTGGGTAAACACAACAGCAGAATATTCGGTTATATAATTTGTCAAGTCAGAATCAATCATCTTCTCAAAACAGAAACCTAAAATTCCTTTTCTAGCCTTTTTCTGGTTGCTAACCAATCTAATTTTCAGCAAACAACTTGAATTCGGATCCATCCTGTAAATGGAACAAAAATATAGGCATAAAGTTTGCTAATTTGCTACTGATATAGCTATCTACTCTGCAATTTCAAGACATAGGAGCTACTGAAACTCACCCGACGGTCGCATCCGTGCTCGCGCCCACGCCCAAGCCGCCGGCCGCCGCCGTGCCGCGCCGCTGGCCGCAACCGTGGTCGTGCAGCTAGCCGCAGCCGTGGCTGCGCCGCCCATGACGCCGTCCGCAGCCATGCACGCGCCGCCCACGACGCCGCCGGCCGCAGCCGTGGCCACACCGCCAACGACGCCACCCGAAGCCGTGCCCGCCGCCATCTCGCCGCCCACGAGGCCGGCCGCACCCGTGCCCGCACCGTTGGACGCAGCCGTTCCTGTCGCCATCTCTTCCTCTCCTGAGCTCATGCCGCCGCCGCCCTCGCTACGAGCCACCGCGCCGCCATCGTTAGGGTTCACTGTTTGGTCGTGTTGGAAAGGGATGCGACTATGTGAGAGAGAAGGCCCGATCGATCGAGTGAGTGAGTTTGGTTCGGTCAGCTTAGGGAGGGGTATTTTGGTCTAATGAAATATTAACTGACGGCAAAACGAAACAGAACTAACAATTGTGTCAAATTAGGAAGAAAACGAAATTTAGGTGTCAAATTGGGAAGAATTTATTTTTTAGGGTCAAATAAGGAACACGAATTTAAGGAAGGTTTAAATAAGGAATTCTCTCATCTAAAAAGGGGTGTGTTGTATCACCGTGTCCGCCCGCGTGGATGCGACACATGTTAGTTCGGTGTTTAAGTAGTGTTTTCCTTTGAGTTTAGCACATACTACAAGGGAAAGGCGCCACGCCCACATGATTTTTTATATGTCCATTTTTATCTTCATTGCCTACTTATGGATGTTTGCAAAGAGTTCAAATGGCTAAAAATTTGGTAAAGATCCAGCGTCCATAGGATCACCATTTAATGTATTCTTATTTTTTTCAACCTTGTCGTTTTTAGTCTTCGACGATCCGACCTCATATGCAGCCCAACCGGTAATCACCCTCTACTTCGACATCCGTCGGTACCTAGTTTCACTACCTGCTCCGACCCAAATCTCACCACATACTATATGTCCTTGTCTCCATCAATCTGACGTTTCCACTGCATTGCCTCTACAACAAAGACCTCATATGCGTTGCCAAAGATATCGCCATGTTGAACACAAATCCATCCATAGCGTACAACAAAGGCGTGTTTGGTTACCTGCATTGCTTGTATCCATGCCTTTTTAGAGTCTGGCTGAGGAGAAGTGTGAGCTGAGTCATATTCTACACCCCATTTTGTTGCATTCATTGTCTTTTCTGACTCTGGAGAAACGCAAACACGTTTGGTCGCAACGTGTGCCGTGTGCACTGCCACTTACTTCACCTCTAATGTACATGGTAAATTTACCTCACACCTCTAGGTTTGGAACAAATTTGTGTATGTGACATCCCTAGAGCGGCGAGTGGGACAATGGCGGTGCAGTGGAGAAGGTCACGTCAGGAACTGTGACGGAAACGATGAAGTTTGCAGTGGCAGTGAATACACAAACATAACATGTTTAACAATCATATGTACAGTACAATATCTACTATGTCGGTAGGTTAATCACATACTACGACGCAGTCCATGATAGCGAGCAGCAGCGATTGAGCAGAGACGACAAAGATTGAAGAACGCATACGACAAACACATTGTAAACATATACATATGTGTACCAGATGTACTTGTATAATTGTATATGTCTGACGAAGCAAAAAAGTTACAACACGGAAGTTCTCGGAAATAGCGAGATGAATCTACTTGTCACGGTAGACCGAGTGCGGAAAATTTGACCAAACTCTTCTAAAAATGATGCACACTTGGTCAAACATTGAGATGTTATAGCCGACGAACTTCAAATCGAGCACGGGAATGAAACCTACCGTCGATGTGCATATATTTCGTATACATTTTTCCCAAAAAAATATCAAATTTGCAAGTTATACACATCACTCATAAGCGAGAGAAAGGAAAACCAGGTGTTGTTTATCATTCTCATCACCACTACCTAATTAGTTAATGTGTAGCCACTAAATAAAAAAACAGCTTGTCCAACTTATGGTGGGTCCCATGTTGCACTTCTCCGTGGAGCAACCACACCATCCCGATTTCATTTTGGCGACATTTTAGGACGAGGAAAGATGTGTTCATGTCTATCGTTCATGGTGGCACTGGTAGGAATATGCCTATAGCCACCACTCTACCGCTGGCGGATGGTCACGGGCGTCCGCCAGCGCTATTACCGCTGGCAGACGGACTACATCGCCCACCACTGGTACCTAGTCTACCGCTGGCGGGCGGAAAATATTGTACGCCAGCGGTAGTGTCACGCAGGCGTCAGCAGGCGGGGCTAACCAGCGCAGGCGGACAGCTTCAGTGCCCGCCAGCGGTACTTAACTTTCTGCTGGCGGATGGTGTGGCCTGCCCACCAGCGGTAGTTGGCTCAGCTGGGCCCAGAAACGAGCAAATTACCGCTGGCGGGCAAGAGATGCCGTCCGCCAGCGATAACCTGGGAACAAGCATAAGTGCGGCCACGCCTACCGCCACCCACCATTATTGGCACCTCGCACTTGTTTCTCTCACTAGCTCAAGCTTAGCTCATTTCCCCCTTCTAATCCACCACTTTTAGCCAACAAAAACTTATTTAGTTGATAGATCCCACTAAATCTCTCTTCCACAACCAACTTTGACCAAAAAAAATCCACTCAAACCACTCCTACCTCTAGATCTAGATTTCTACAAGATTTCCATCTCCGGTCGATTCCTGTTGACGACCAATTTTGGCTTACAAAGAGGTACCACCAAGATGAGCTCAGATGAAAATATAATGTGAATGAAAATTGTGCGTATCATCGAGACAACCAATTTTGGTTTTTGGATCATCTCAATCCGAGGTCATATGCAACTTGTGGAGCCAAAATACTGTGGACACATAACCATAGACATGCTCTGTCCTCGGGCGAGCAGGCAGGGGCGTTGAGCATAGGCGGGTCGCCCTACCATAGATACCCTCTGCCCTCGGGTGAGCGCAATTCGGAAAGGCTAAAAACGAGTCAAATTGCTTCCGACTGAATTTAAAGGGTCTAGATGAAGTTAAATTGAAAAATGTATAACATGAAAGTTATTCGTCTTTTCGAGGCGAACAACTTCTCTGTTTTCAAGATTTCGATTTGAAGTCGTTTTCTACCTCAAAAATGACCCGCAAGGCGCAGACCGAACATTTTTGGAAGGTCCGGTCCAGTCCATCCCAATTCGACCCAGATTAGGGTTTTGGACGTGAATCCAAGCCTTTTCTTGGACGGGAAGTCCAGCCGCCTCATATATGTGAGGGGTGACGGCCGATTGATCCAACACCAATCGAACAAACACATCTACTACTTTTTCGCGTTCATCTACTTTTATCCCTCTCCCCTTGTATCTTTCTTCTCGTTCTTCGCCGTTCTTCAAGATTGGAGGCTACGAATCCACGAGGCTCTAGGGGCGGTCAGGATGACCTAGGGCAGCCCATAGCCGCCACGAGTCCTGACGGGGTCCCTCCCGGGCGAGCGGGGTTTCGGGTGTAAAAAGTGCCCACCGGATTGTCTTGCGTATCGCGCTTCCGGCGAGCCTCCCGCGGAGTGAGTTGCGGAGCATCTCCCTCGGCGCCGCGGGTACACGTGACGTGTTCGTGTGTCAACACACTTTTTGGCGACTCCGCTGAGGACGAAGCAAACGGTCTCCAGCCTGTTCTTACTGTGAAGAGAGCGCCGTCAAGAGATTGCAATCTACTTCGGTAACATGAATCCTCAATATCCTTATGTAGATTCAAATTACTCTTACATTGATGTTGCTAGATCTTTTGATATGAGTACTTTATTGGCTAGCCCTAGTTCTTACTATGTGCAAAAGCCGATGCAAAATAATCTCCATGCTTCACCTTGTTTTAGCAACATGCAACATGTGTATTCCAACTCTTATGTATCGGCAACCCCGCAAACCCATATGCCGATGAATAATGTGACGAGTTCGGTTAATTCATATGAAACACCCAATGTTAGAAATTTTAGTATCATACAAGAAAGTGTTTCACCTTTTTATACATCGGCAAGTAACTCGCAATATATTAGTTTACCTTCAAATATGTCGATGAATAGAGAAATTGGACATGCTACCACTAGATATTTGACCAATTGCTCTCAACCGTCATATCCTACACCTTATGTTACTAATGTTTCAGCTACATGTGCAACTAGTGAGATACATAATTCGGCTTCGCACTTTCGAAGTGGCCATAGCCAAATATGTGAAAATTTAACAGGAACACATGTGCCTTCATCTTCTACCGACGCATATGAATTTGATGATTGGAAGGAAAAATGTGTAGCATATTTCAAAAGGGCCAATGCCATTTACCTGTAATAAGAAAGAAATCCACATGATCCCGCCGCAATACAAGCTTATGAGGCGTATAAGAAGGAACATGAAGAGGAGCGTGAACAATTCAAGATCAATTTTTATTCTTAACAGTCATAAAGTTTCGGCAACGCACCGCCGAAAGAAGCAAAAAGTATTGGGGGCAATCATGCAATACAGAGGATAGCACCAAAGAATTCACTACGCCGACTCTTAAGGAATGACCGACCGAGTATCGACAAGCTTATGAATAACTCAGGAGGAAGCGTACAAAAGAATTGGAGGCATGGAGGAAAAAACAGGCGAAAGAAGATTTAAAAGCATTTGAGAATGATGTTCAAGACTTTATCAAGTCCACTCTTTCACGCGATAACCAAGCTGAAACGGTGCTAAAGCAAGAAGAAGAAGCTTTACAAATTGTTGAAAGCCATGGAGAAAAGATGAATGATTCGGAAAGTATGGTTACTTCGGTTGTTGAAGCCGAATTAGATAGTACTTGTGCTGAATCTACTAAATCAAAAGAAGCAAGCTTCATTGATCAAGAGCATGGCATGGCTAGCAAAAAAGCCGTGATTGATTTTTCTGGGTGTAAAGGAGTTTATATGCTACCCTATGAATTCGTGCCAAAGGAATTGATGAACATCAAGTAGAGAATACTGCCGAACAAAGTTCGGATGACATTGAACATCAAAGTAGTGGGGCGCGAGATCCAGAAAAGGTAGAAGACAAGGCGTTGGAGAATCATCTAGAGGCCGAACATGA
The DNA here is from genome assembly GCA_947311845.1 of Poa pratensis. NCBI lineage: Eukaryota > Viridiplantae > Streptophyta > Magnoliopsida > Poales > Poaceae > Poa > Poa pratensis. Next base: position 26,542,533 of record CAMZMU010000110.1, read on the forward strand.
TATTGTTTAGGACATGCAACCATCATGCTCTGCCGAAGTCTTTAATAAGAAAGTTTGCGTACTACCCGACGAATTCCGTGCCAAAGACGATGAGCATCATGAACAAGAAGACATGACCGAACAAAGTTCGGTTAATGGTGAACATCAAGAACCAAAGAAAGAAGCCGAACAATGTTCGGTTGATGAAGAGCATCCGGGTGACGTTGCACGAGATCCAGAAGAGGAGGAAGAGGCGTTGAAGAGTTATCCAGAGACGGAGCAAAGCAATATTGTTCCTGATATGCCAGCATCGCAGTCTCTCAACGTCTTCGAAGAGGTACGCCTAGCCAACAATTTACTTATCTTTCGATTCAATCAAAATAATAATGTTGATGCATCCAATGATAAAATTCATGTTAGCTTCAAAAAACCAGTCGAGATAAGTAATTTGTTTGCTAGGAATAGTCTTGTCACTAATCATGCTGGCCAACATATCATACCATTCGTAGAGGCTGAAAGTGACAATTTATCGCAATCAAAGTTGTTCCCGTCATGCGGTTAAGCTTTATATTCATATGGGCAACTTTGCTTGTTTCATGCCTGGCTAACATTTGGTCTCAGATGAGACATATATTATGTAACTAAATTGGTTGCAGAAACACAAACCGGGTTCAAAGTCCTTCAAGATAGCCGATTCAGAAAAATCGGAAAAAGAGAGCGAAAGACAATTCATAGCCGAGTTGGATGACTTTAAGCCGGTATTCCAATATCGGCTAAGGGGTGAACAGTGTACCATCAGTCCTGGCCTGGGGGATCACATTGTCGGTGCATCACCGGCTAACCCAATCATAATAGAAGATCACCAGGTCCATCCGTCAAGACAAGAGCGAATGCAGAATTCGTTCGAGCAGAATAACAAAGACTACGGCGTGTTTTACGAAGCGCAATCGGCCTTTGAAGGACGATTGGAATTTGTTGATGCACAATATGATAACCATCCCGTTGACATTAATCTTGACGACAATCATGTGTTGACTCGGCTGCCTCAAGCCGGCTCATCCGAAGATGGACGGGTACACACTGTAGGTGATGGGATTGACTCGTCAAGCAAAGAAATTATTCAAGCCAGAAATCCTGAGGACGAACATTCCATCAAAGCTACAAAGAGTACGCCTAACACTTGGGGGCAACAAGAAAATCCAATGACCGATGCCTACAGTGATAAAGGGGACAAAGGCAGCGATAAGCGTCGAAGGACGAAATCTAAAGTTACCTTCGCTCAATTGTTGGAGAAGTATCAGAAGATGAGCGAAGCAAAACGTGCTTATCGGCCAACTGAAGCAAATGCATCGAAGTCACCCCCAGGGCGTAAATCTGATGACAGGGATTGGCAAAAGAAGAAGCCCAATGTGCTGACTCCGCGAACTTCTTTTGGGCCACCAATGCCGAAGTCGTCCATGCCTTCCCATGCTGGCTTATATTCATATCAATCACGGGACATGTATGATTCACGGGTACACCATCAGTCTTATGCTAAATTTCCTCGCCAAGTTTATGTAGCTCCGAGAGAATCAACACGACAACCACATGTCAAAGACCGGCTCAATCAAGGGTCGTCCAGGAGCTCATGGAGGAAGAATGAGGTGGTCAAGCAAGTATACATAGTAAAAAGAGATGGCCGCAAAGATGCTGTTTCAGACCCGATTCCATGTAACCAAAAGCCAGCCAAAATGATGTTGGTTACAAAGGGTAAGGAAGTGAAGCGAGTAACTTTCAAGGACCTAGTCATCGAGTCTGGACAAGTCAAGCCGAAAGTGCCCAAAGCCAAGAAGAACTGTCAGTGCATAAAGTAAAATCATAGCCAGGATACCCACTTGGCTTATCACATTAGCAAGAGTGGCAGGTGAAGCAGCTCAGAGCCAAAGAGTTGGAGAAATTGAACATGGCATGGGTTCCTAAAAGATGCCCTCAAATCAAGAACGGTGCACCAGCTTCTGTTGCAAAGCCGGCAGGGGTAAAGGTGGATAAGAAAGAAGTCGATAGGCGAAGCCGGTGATCTTCATCTCACTATAGGAGACCTCAGGCGGCGCGTCATCCATGTTCTTCAACTATATCATCAAAGCTAGCACCTCATAATTTATCCCCAGCCGAAACTTCTAATCTATTTCAGCTATTCACACTTTGGTGGACGGGTTCTCCAGGTCCTTCAAGATAAGGACGCACGGCCGATATTTGCATATCGCCTTAAGAATGCATTGTGTTGAGAAAGCCGACATCTGGCCAGAGGTACTCTTCATGGTTTTATCTCCTCCCTGGAAGCCGATGCTCAGTTTTGCCAATACTAGTAAGGACGACTTGATTATTAAGTCGGCCACTAACAAAGTGTGCAGGCCGGATAGACAGTTAGAAGAAATATGTTTTTCTTATCTGCAGGATCAGAGTCAAAAGTTCAGGTGACGTACAGCCCGAGCATACAATAAAGTATTATCGTCCTGAGAACACATGGCCGATGGAGTGTCGACATCGTCCTTAGCAGCATAATGGTGCTAGTTATTTTTTGGCACGCAAGCTTTACCAAAAAATAGGGGGGTATGTGTTGACGACCAATTTTGGCTTACAAAGAGGTGCCACCAAGATGAGCTCAGATGAAAATATAATGTGAACGAAAATTGTTTGTATCATCGAGACAACCAAATTTGGTTTTTGGATCATCTCAATCCGAGGTCATATGCAACTTGTGGAGCCAAAATACTGTGGACATATAACCATAGACATGCTCTATCCTCGGGCGAGCAGGCAGGGGCGCTGAGCATAGGCGGGTCGCCCTACCATAGACACCCTCTGCCCTCGGGTGAGCGCAATTCAGAAAGGCTAAAAACGAGTCGAATTGCTCCCGACTGAATTTAAAGGGTCCAGATGAAGTCAAATGGAAAAACGTATAGCATGAAAGTTATTCGTCTTTTCGAGGCGAACAACTTCTCTTTTTACAAGATTTCGATCCGAAGTTGTTTACTTCCTAAAAATGACCCGCAAGGCGCAGACCGAACAGTTTTGGAAAGTTTGGTCCAGTCCATCCGAATTCGACCCAGATTAGGGTTTTGGACGTGAATCCAAGCATTTTCTTGGACGGGAAGTCCAGCCGCCTCTTATATACGTGAGAGGTGATGGCTGATTGATCCAACACCAATCGAACAAACACATCTACTACTTTTTTGTGTTCATCTACTTTTATCCCTCTCCCCTTGTATCTTTCTTCTCGTTCTTCGCCGTTCTTCAGGATTGGAGGCTGCGAATCCTCGAGGCTCTAGGGGCGGTCAGGACGACCTAGGGAAGCCCATAGCTGCCACGAGCCCTGACGGGGTCCCTCCCGGGCGAGCGGGGTTTCGGGTGTAAAAAGCGTCAGCCGGATTATCTTGCGTATCGCGCTTCTAGCGAGCCTCCCGTGGAGTGAGTTGCGGAGCATCTTCCCCAGCGCCGCGGGTACACGTGACGTGTTCGTGTGTCAACAACTCCCGCGGTTATTTTGACATGTGTTTAACTTATTGAGGTGATCTTTTATAAATGCATATTTGTAAAAATTGGTCGGATAATGCGCTCGTATCCATGCGAAATGATGAAATGGCTTGGAATGTGTGAAATTGTGTTGTGATGGATGAATTTGTGTTGTGATGTGTGAAATTGAAAATGAGGTGCCAATATCCTGTCGGAATGTTGATTCATTTCCGTTTCGGCAACTTTTGACACTCTCCTTAGGTCCTATTTGTAGGAAGGTCATGGCGAAATTTTTCACGAAACCCGATAAAATACAAAATGGTGCTTAATTATTGTCTTGATTCTACAACGTGCAGGTGATAATGATTATTATGAGTGAACGTGTTGTGAATACATACTTGAGACACACGACGGAAGACATGTTGCGAAATAAACACAAAGACATACAATGTCCATGTCGAAAATGCAAATTGGAGTGCGGCATCAGCCCCTTTACCGGAGATTTGCTGAGTCACCTGCTCAGGCGTGGTTTCATGGATGGCCACACTCAGTGGATAGAAGATAATGAAGATGATGAAATCCATGGGGCGGCGGCAGGAAATGATCAGGGCAAGAAAACGAAGAGCCTGATCCCCAACACGATCATGTTGGAGAAGACAGTGATGAATAACAGGTTGTACCAGAAGAGGAGGACACGCGGACACCGCTAACTTCAGTCGTGCGGGACCCTCATCTAAAAGAACTGTTTCTAAAGAAGAGGAATAACACGCAATCTAAGCTGGCGCAACTGGAGTTAGACTCGAATACTCCGTTGTATCCAGGCTGTGATCCGGAAGAGTCCCGCTTGAAAGTACTGCTTCATTATCTGCAGATGAAGACAAGACACAAATGGAGCGATAAAAGCGTCGACGCTAATCTGGAATACTTGCACGGTATCCTTCCGAAGGGCAACACGTGTCCTAAAAATTGTGATGAAGCCAAGAAAGTTGTGTGCCCCTTTGATTTACCGCCTGAGAGGTACCATGTATGCATCAACGACTGCTACATTTATCGGAAAGAGGACGAGGAAAAGATCAAATGTCCAGTGTGCAAAGCTGCTCGATACAAGATAGGGAAGAAATCCCCTCGCAAAGTTGTGTGGTACTTTCCGCTCATTCCTCGTCTGCAGCGATATTTCGCAGACCATAAGGAAGCAAAGCGAATGCACTGGCACGCGGAAAGAAGGGCGGCAGTGCTGAAAGATTCAGAGCGTAGTGAAAAAATAATTCTGACACACCCTTTGGATGCAAGCAGTGGAAAGCATTAGACGCTCATGATCCAGAGTTTGGAGCAGAGCCAAGGAACATCATGTTGGGTGCGAGCACCGACGGTCTCAATCCGTTTGGATACCAGAGCAGTACACACATCATGTGGCCCGTGTTTGTATGGATATACAACCTCCCCCTGGTTGTGCATGAAAAGAAGTACATACACATGAGCAAGCTAATTTAAGGGCCGAGACAACCAGGCAGAGACATCAATCTGTATTTGAAGCTACTGAAAGATGAGCTAGACACGTTATGGGCGTCAGAAGGGGTCTCCACTTGGGACGCTGTCGTAGAACAGTATTTCCCTATGAGAGCTGCCTTGCTCTGTATGGTGCACAATTTGCCCGACTGCGGATACGTTAGTGGCCAGGTGTGCCACGGACATAACGGATGTGTCAGGTGCATGGATGATCCGACATTCCACCAGCTTAAGAAAGCTGGTTCTTCTAAAATCGTCTACATAGACCATCGAAAGTGGCTACGCAATAAAGACTCATGGAGGAGGCGTGGAGACCTTTTCAACGGTGAAGATGAGCTCTGAGAACCTCCACGTAAGAGGAGCGACGATGAAATTTACGAGTTGCTGAATGGTTGGGAAGAGTGCCCTGAGCCGGGAAAGAAGCGAAAGGCGCCAAAACCGCTCCATGGTGTATGGAAGACGAGGTATGTGTTTTGGGACTTGCCATACTGGCCCATCTTCAGTACGCCAAATTGCTTTGATCTAATGCATATCACGAAGAATGTGTTCGAGAGTTTGTTTGGCACTGTGCTCAACATGTCGGACAGGACCAAAGATGGGCCGAAAGCAAGACAGGACCTGATAGACATGAACATCAGGGAAGAGCTTCATGGGGGACGCAAAAAGGGGGATGACGACCAGTTGGATGAGGAGACGGATGGTCACGATGCCAAAAGGGTTAAGAAGAATGACTATTACTGCCCCCTCTCTTGCTTCACTCTTAGTCCAAAGGAGATCGAACAATTGATCAAGTGCCTTCTAGGAGTCAAAGTGCCTTTGGGTTACTCGGGGCTGATAAGCAGATTCTTACACCCGTTGAAAAAAAAGTTCAGCGGTATGAAGTCCCATGATTGTCACGTGATGATGACATAGATATTCCTAGTTGCGATCCGAGGGATAATGGACAAGCACGTCCGTGACACCCTTTTTGGCCTCTGTAACTTCTTTGACATGATCTCTCAAAAGTCAATCACCGCAAAGCAACTCTCAAGGCTGGAGGAAGAGATTGTTGGGATACTATGCGAGCTTGAGATGTACTTCCCGTCTGCATTCTTTGACATTTGCGTGCATCTGTTGGTCCACATCGTGGATGATATCATCCATCTCGGACCGTTGTTTCTCCACAACATGATGGCGTTCGAAAGGATGAATGGGGTCATAAAAGGATTCGTTCGTAACAGGGCCCGTCCGGATGGAAGCATCATTCAGGGCTTTCTCACGGAAGAGTGCATCTCTTTCTGCACGAATCATCTGGAGATTGATAACCCTGTTGGTTTACCCCTAACAAGCACCTTGGCAAGTTTCGTGGGTCAGGTCACAAAAATGGCGCGAGAGACTTACATCTGGGCTTCGCTCTTCGAATGGCCGACTTTAACATGGCAAACTTAGTAGCTCTCCAACACCTTAAAATGGTCGATACTTGGGTGGAAAAGCACAAAAACACGATTAAGAAAAAGTACATTGACCAGGGCAAGCAGAAGACCGAAGGAGAAATAATCAGAGAGCACAACTCCTCTTTAGTGCGTTGGTTCAAAGATGAGCTTGTCGCTCCGCCAACAAATTGTGCGAAAGGTAGATTCTTATACAACTTATCACGTGGCCCCGCCCCCAACCTCACGACGTTTCAAGCATATGATATCAACGGGTTCACTTTCTACACGGAGGAAAAGGACAAAACTTATAACTATCAGAACTCAGGGGTAACGATGGAATCCTACGTCGGTGACAAGAAGTTTGATAGTACAGAAGGATCGAGGAGATCTGGGAGCTTAACTACTTGGTGAAAAGGTGTCGATGTTCCGCCTCAGATGGGCTAGGTTATCCACCGTCAGAAAAGAAAACCTATACTTCACCACCATGGTTTTACCCCAAGCCGACACTTCAGCAAGCACGAACGTCACCGCACAATATGAGCCATGGGTATTGGCTAAGCACGTGTCCCAATGCTTCTTCATAACCGACCCATCAAAGCCTAGCCGTGTGGTCGTGAGGAGAGGCAAAAGAAACATCATCGGAATGGATGGAATCGCCAACGAGGACGACTTCGACCAGTTCGGTGACCCTAATATTGACGATGATGAAGATGATATAAGACGACATACACCTTAAGAAGAAGCAGAACCACGCTACCCACGAGAGGTATTCCATTCAAAAGAAGAAGTCATAATGTGGGGCTAAATTATGTAACTGTGACAAAAAAAGGAAAGAAGAAAATGGGCAAACGCTAAGAGAAAAGAGCGAGATGTGTGTTATTTTAAATTTGTATTTGAAATATTTTGAACCATGATGTATTTGAAATATTTTGTAAATGCACACAAGTATTTCAAATGTATTTTGAGATGCGCAATTGTATTTGAAAATACTAAGGAGTAACAAAAACATAAAAAAATAACAAAAAAATAATAAAACGGTTACCGCTGGCGGTCACCGGAGGCCGTCCACCAGCGGTAATGTGGGGCCGCGCCACTTAGGGCACCCGTGGCTCCTCTCTCTCTTCTCTCTTCCCCATTCCCCCCCCAACCGCGCCGTCGCCCCGACCCGCCGTCTCACCCACCCCGCGCCGCCCCTGACAGCGCCGCCTCGACCCCGCCCCTACCCGCCGTGCGCCGTCACCCACCCCGCGCCGCTCCATCCGCGCGACCACCCCCACCCCCGGCCGCCGCCTTACCCACCCCGCGCTGCCGCCTCGACCCGCCGCCTCACCCACCCCGCGCAGCCCCACCGCGTGCCGCCCCACCCCGCGCCGCCTCGATCCCGCCCCCACCCGCCGTGCCCCGAGCACCCGACGCCGCCTCCTCCTCCACCCCGGCCTCCCTCCTCCGCCACAGCCCCCTTGACCCATGCGCACTGGCCCTCCTGCTCCGCCCCGGCCCCCCTCGACGCTGCCGCGTCCACGTCGTGCCCCGAGCACACCCGCCGCCACCCCGTGCACCCCCTCTTCCTCTGCCCCGAGGTACCCTTCTTCCTCCTCTCTCCTCTCCTTCAAGTATGCACCAAAGGTGCTTGTGAAAATGCTCCCTCCATTTTAGGTTAGTTGTAGGTTACAAATTAGTTTTAGGTTAGATTAGCTATTGCTATAGGTTAGTTTTAGGTTAGTTGTAGGTTAAAAATTAGTTTTAGGTTAGTTGTAGGTCAATTTTAGGTTAGTTGTAGGTTAAAAAATTGCTATTGTCTAGGTTAAAAATTAGGTTAGCTTAGATACTGTTTTAGGTGAGATGTGGTGATGTGCCGGCCGGGGGTTGAAATGGCCCTTATGTTGGTTTGTGAAATGTTTGTGTGTGGTGAATGTGTATGTGGTGAATGCTGGTGGATGTGATGGATGCATATGGAGTTTTTCTGTGAATGTTGCAGATACCCCATGAGGCCCTTGAGATTGCCAAAACGTCGATTAACTTCCGTTTCGGCAAATTCGGGTACTCCATATGTCCTATTTTTTAGCAAAGGTGATGCCGAAATTTTTCGTGAATTTCGGCATGACTTTTGCTAAAAATAGGACATATTTGAGTGTCCGGATTTGACGGGACGGAAGTTAATTGACATTTCGGCAAACTTGGACAAATGGGGGTACCTTAGTACTTAATTAAGTGAATTTTCCTTATATTTGTTATACTAAGTTCGACTTTTCTCGTTAGTGCGAATATGGCTAACAACGATGAGGCCGGGGGTTCTCAGAAAGGAGGCGAGGATCCGATGCAGTAGTACATCGAAGACGCACTGTCAGAGACGTTCAACAACCTGTTTCCTACCATCTGTGAGTTCGTTGGAACTTGGATGAAGGGAGGCCAAGTAGGGCCTCCCCCCATGATCGGCTACGGCTACGACAACTCCATCACCAATTTGGCGCCTATTGTGCAAAACCATGATACGCTAGAAGATGCGCCGGTGAACAAGCCTAAGAAGGTACGAAAAAGATCCAAGAAACGTAACTCGGACGACTCCAACAGCCGGCCGGAGCAGGGGACTTATTCCCAGTTTGTGGACAGGATACCCATCAAGAACTGGCATGTGACGCATCACTTGGCTAAATCGATCCTGTCGGATAGTTGGGTCAAAAAGTTGTCTAGGGATTTGTTGGACCTACATCAGGTTGTTCTTCTTGTGGAGACAAAACTTCTCGAGCAAGAAGATCCAACTTAACCGGTTTTTATTGCAAAGGTGCCAAAGGGCTTGGGCTTTGTCACTAAAGCTGATGACGCAGACCTGCTCTTTGTGAGATTTGATGATATCTTCAGAATGTTCCATATGCTCCCGCTCCACCCATCCATGGTCCGCCTTGTTGCGCTCAAATTGGCGCACCATATCAAAATGGACGATACCCCCGACATCGTGATAGTTGACCCCTACTACATGCAAGAAATGTTCGTGAACAACCCTGAGGGTAGGAAATATGCGATGCGTTACCTTATATGAAGGTATACACATGCGCTCGTGTACACCATTTTATGGATTCATACTCAGATCTACTTTAGCACAGTTAGCAAAGCCGAATTCGGTAGAATTTTGTGGATTTGAATTGTTGTCTTCATTTTTAAATTAATGAGCGCTCGCGTACACTATTTTATGAGCCTGATTCCTGATCCATTTGTTAGATTTACTATATTGTGTTAGATTGGATCTATTTGTTAGATCTATTTTTAGGGATGCACGCCTCATTTATTATAGTTAATAATGTCACATGCAGTAGCTTAATAATTATCTCGTTCTCGTACTGCCGATGATGAATATACAACTCGTATTATGTTAATAGGGTTTAAAGTTTAGGATAAAGTATTTGTTTCTAGTTACGTTATATTCATGATCTATACCCTATACCTTAAACTCTCTTTTAAGTCTAGTAGGGTTATCTCTGAGGATTATACATTTCAGTAAGTTTAGTTCACAACTTTAAGTGTTGTATTTTTAACTCTATCTAACTTCTTATAATAGGGATCTTATTTTGGTGACACTGTACAAGAAGATGTGGTTACGTCTTTGCTTCCGGCTTTGAGCATAACTACTAAAATTGAAGCAAAGAAGTAACCAAGGGCATATGCATCTGTATGTTTTTCCTCTTGGGTGAAGTCGTGATGCCGCAAAGGAGCTAGTGTTTATATAGCACGGCATGATCACGTAACCCAAAGGTTGAATTGTGGAAGGTGATTATTCCACAGAGGTGTATAGGGCCTTGTATGTAACGGTTGCATCATTGTCATGTTACCATTAACTCGATGGTTGTCATACCGGTTGCATCGTTGTAATGTTACCTTAAACTTGACAATGGTCATATTGGTTGCATCGTTGTCGTGTTACCTTAAACTTGACAATGGTCATACCATAAATTTGAAGACGGTAAGTCCACATAAATTATTTGTTCTACCATTTAGCTCTTTGGTGTTTATATTCTCACACTATCATATCAACAGGTCATCCGTTGCATACACCCTTCAAGATCTTCAAGATGACAACGATGTATTCACCCGTCGCTTTTTGTGAGGTTTTGGTGCACTGTATAATACACTTTTTTAGTTAAAAGTGTCTCGTACAGTGCCCCCCAAAATATCACAGTGGTGGCGAGAAGAGTTAACTGATGGTTCTGAACAAGTTAAGGATCAACAATGGCAACTGCAAGGTCTTAATTTGGCAAAACATAGTGTGGCTGTAATCTGAACCAAAGACGTAACCAAAAGATTTCTCATTTGTTGATCATTCTATTTGTATAACTTGGTAGCAGCATAATCTGCTATGTCCCAATGTGTATATGTAATGTTGGTTTCTAAAATATTCAGTGAATTATTTGATTACGATGTGCTATTTGATGCGGTCTACGCAGCCCGTTGGGACCCCAAGAGGAAGGTGTGAAACAGCGTAGTAGCAAGTTTCCCTCGGTTACGAAACCAAGCTTAGCAATCCAGTAGGACATGGAGAAGGCTTCAACACGGTGTGAATCTACTCTGTCACTTGTAGATTAACGTGGACCTGCACACAACACAATCAAACTATTTTGGCCAACGAAACAGGAAGGTTGTCAATCTCTCTGCCTTGCTGAAAACAAACGATTAAACGTATGATGTGGAAACAATTATAAGTACAAAAAGTATTAGCGAGCAAATGATGATGGGAAGCAATGGAAACGGAGTTTTAATCAATGTAAAAGAATGAACCGGGGTCCACGGTTCACTAGTGGTGTCTCTCCATAAAACAGATAACATAAATGCTGGGTAAACATATTACAACTAGGTAATTGACAAATTGTGATGGCATGACAATGCTATCATGACAAGATATAGTTTTATTTAATTGAACATTACACCAAAATATATAGACCGTTATCCAACTGCATCTATGACTCATAATCCACCCCGGGATCGCTATCCAGCATGTCACTCGAATGTATTAAGTTGCAAGGAACAGATTATTGAAATAAGCAAAGTGTGTAATGTAAGCAATGCATATAACACGTAAAAAAAAACACCGTTGTTTTACCCCTAGTAGCAACAGCACATCCTCGTTCTTAGACGTTTCTGTCACTCGAGTCCAGACTCACAGGAGGCACTATCTAGCATAAATACTCCCTCTTGAAGATACAAGCAACTACTTGGACAAAGTAACCACATGGATCAGAGAGCATGCAAGATCATAAATAAAACATAGATTTATTGATGAACAAACTTGATCATAACTTCACAATTCATCGGATCCTAGCAAACACAACGGGTAGCTTTACATAAACATGATCTTGATCATGATAGGCAACTCACAAGATCTAAACATGGTAGCACAAGGAGAATAGACAACCATCTATCTAATGCTATGGACCCTTATTCCAAAGATGAATTACGCACGCATCACTCTGGAGGCTGGCATGGTGATGTAGAAGCCTTTCGGTGATGATCTCCTCTCCGGCAGATTGCCGTGAAGAGCTCCAGAACCCTCCCGAATTAGGGTTCGCGACGACGGAGGCCTCGGATATTATTCGTGGAAATTGACCGGGTACTTAGGGTTTTCCCGAGACGGAGAATTTATAGGTGAAGAGACGACGCAAGAGGCTACCTGGTGGGCCCAGGCGGCAGTGGGGTGCGGCCCACCACTGGCCCACGCCTAGGGGTCGCCTGGAGGGTGTGGGTCCCCCCTCCGGCTGCTTTTTGGACGGTGCCTTCGTTACTTCGTAAAAATAATTCTCGTAAATTTTCAGATTTTTCGGAGAATATGCCCTTAATAAGTTTTCTGAAACAAAAAGACAGCAGAAAACAGGAACTGACACTAGGTATCTTGTTAATAGGTTAGTTCCATAAAATGCATAAAAATGATATAAAACTATAATAAAAACATGTAGCGTTGTTATAAAACAAGCATGGAATATCAAAAATTATATATACGTTTGAGACGTATCACTATTGTGTATATATGCGATTTGAATGAAATGATTAAATTATGAGAGTTATCACACCCTGTTAAGTTTTATATAAACGGGGTGATTGGACTATCAACACCGGGTGTTCAATTCATGAAACCGTTTGTGATAACAAGAAAACACGCATGGCAAAATAAATAAAACCATGTGCGATCTTGGCCATCACACGTGGTTCAAATACACAAACCATGGCCAATGCATTGGATATCGCACACGCTTGTATATTATTTTCCGTGTGTGAAGTGCGACCATCGCACACGGTTTATTTGACCGTGTGTGATGGACGACCAAAACCGTTTGCGATGACCAAAGTTGATCATGTGTGTTACCCGATCTATACTAGTGCGTGAATAGAATAGCTAAGGCAGATTAAAAGGCAAAGTTTTTCTTGACTCCAGGCGTGAATTTCTGCTAGCTTTCCTCCGTGACCTCAATCCCTCTCAATCCATGTGAGAATTAATTTCCAGATCGTGCACGGAAGAAATACAAAACCGATACGTGCAACACCAGCCGATACCGCAGGGATAGACACGAGTACTTTCTAGATGGAGTACTGTGTAGCCTCTGGCGACAATGAAAGAATTGATGGGGCAATTGACGTGCAGGGCTGCAAATTAGTTCCGACTACTTCTGTGCTTGTCCTCGATCCACGCGAGTTATGCAGTCAGATCAAATCATTGCAGCGCAGCACGTAGCGGAAGCGTCCGGAAATCATCAGCTATGAATCTGGCCGGGAAAAAAACGTGCTGCTGCTGCGACTGCGACTGCAACTGCGACAGATCGATTGGGTGGACGGACGAAGAGGGCGCTCTCACGTTGCCGGATAAGCATTACTCCAGTATCGGCACAGTTTGCCGGGTTATTGCGAGTTCTCAATTGATTTTATTGAAAAATTGAAACGATTCAACTGAGAAATTTCATTGAAACTTGATAACTTTACATGATTCGACAGAAATTTAAAGGACGTACCCAGTGCTGAGAGCTCCCGCACTGTGCGGGGTCTAGGGAAAGGTGTCAGTGGCAAGCCTTACCCTCACGAAGTGCAATGGGAGGAGACCGCGACTCGAACCTGGGACCTCTCGGCCACAGGCGGTGAGGCTCTACCGCTGCACTAGGCCCGCCCTTCATTCGACAGAAATTTAAACAAACTAATTCTAAACTAACCAGTGCGGTAGTTGTTGTCCCAGAATGCGGCGTACAACGACTCTAGGTCCTACGGCGCCGTAACCACTTTGACCTTGGCCTCTCAGTCGTCGCCCTCGTCATCCTCATCGCGGCTCGGCCGCGGACCACTCGTACACCCATGGCGGCCACTGGGCAATGGCGAGCTGTCAGCACCCGTGGCTCCGGCCTTTATATTTTTGGACTTGGACAAGAGCTGCGTGAAATCGTGTTTGCCTCTGGTGCCATGTCCGGTCAGTCTGGATACTTTGGAAGTCTCCGGCAAGCACGGAGTTTTCGGTCCCTCGTGGACAGGATATTTTATGCTAGGCCGGAGACTCCGACCTCTCCAGATCAGAGATCTCGGTGTTAGTTTCCTGCAACGGCTCTATCTCCACCACAAGAAATATGATGATACATGACCCTCTATTTTCGTCACTATTTTTCATTATGACGATGTTATGACAAAAACAGATCGTTGTCAATCTACCGTCAGTAATCAAAATTAATGACTTGTTTTTTTTTTGAAATCATCATAATCGTCTAATTTGGACCGTCATAACTTTGTGACGATCCAATTTTTTCACCAGCAATCCGGCCACGCCACATCAGTGGCAAACTTATGGGGAAATGAAATCATCGTAATCGAAACCAACCTTGTCTATTTCGTTATTCTATTTGGGCTAAGCCCAACAATTTTGTCCTTATTCTTGTCTGGGCCTTGGTCTTTAATGGCCCATTTATATTCTGGGCCTTAGCATGTTTACGGTCTTTTTCATTTTTGGATTATGGCCTTTTATGTTTTTTCCGAAGTATTTCCATTACTATAAGTTTGGCCATGGTTTTTTAAAAGCCCATATAATGTTTGGTCCAGTTCAGTATTTGTTCATTTTATTGCTTTTTTCAGAATTTTGCAATTTCATATTTGGCATTGTTTGGCCAGGCCATTGCCTTTATTCGATCAAGCAAGTTCTGGGCCGTGCCCACTATAGGCACAGAATAACAGACCATTATTTTGATTCGGTAACTTCTAGGTCGTGGCCACTTTTGGTGCAAAATAAAAGCCCAAATGCATGCATTTCAAGCAAATATACCTGAGTTTTAATAACCAGCAAATTACATTCATATTTCAGCATTACATTCACAGTTCACCAAGTTCCCAGCATTTGAACATTACATTCACAAGTTCATAAGTTCCCAGCAAATTCACCAAAGTGGACACATGCAGTGCAGGTAGGCAGGCCACAGGTGGATGATTTTACATGATTCGACGGAAATTTAAACAAACTAATTCTAAACTAACCAGTGAGGTAGTTGTTGTCCCAGAATGCGGCGTACAACGACTCTAGGTCCTATGGCACCGTAACCACTTTGATCTTGGCCTCTCAGTCGTCGCCCTCGTCGTCCTCATCGCGGCTCGGCCACGGACCACTCCTGCACCCATGGCGGCCACTGGGCAATGGCGAGCTGTCAGCACCCGTGGCTCCGGCCTTTATATTTTTGGACTTGGACAAGAGCTGCGTGAAATCATGTTCGCCTCTGGTGCCATGTCCGGAGTATGGTTGGAGTCAGTCTGGATACTTTGGAAGTCTCCGGCAAGCACGGAGTTTTCGGTCCCTCGTGGACAGGAGATTTTATGCTTGGCCGGAGACTCCGGCCTCTCCAGACTAGAGATTTCGGTGTTAGTTTCCTGCAACGGCTCTATCTCCACCACAAGAAATATGATGATACATGACCCTCTATTTTCGTCACTATTTTTCGTTATGACGATGTTATGACAAAAACAGATCGTTGTCAATCTACCGTCAGTAATCAAAATTAATGACTTGTTTTTTTTTGAAATCATCATAATCGTCTAATTTGGACTGTCATAACTTTGTGACGATCCAATTTTTTCACCAGCAATCCGGCCACGCCACATCAGTGGCAAACTTATGGGGAAATGAAATCGTCGTAATCGAAACCAGCCTGGTCTACTTCGTTATTCTATTTGGGCTAAGCCCAACAATTTTGTCCTTATTCTTGTCTGGGCCTTGGTGTTTAATGGCCCATTTATATTTTGGGCCTTAACCTGTTTATGGTCTTTTCCATTTTTGGATTATGGCCTTTTATGTTTTTTCCGAAGTATTTCCATTACTATAATTTTGGCCATGGTTTTTAAGAGCCCATATAATTTTTGGTCCAGTTCAGTATTTGTTCATTTTATTGTTTTTTCAGAATTTTGCAATTTCATATTTGGCATTGTTTGGGCCAGGTCATTGCCTTTATTCGATCAAGCAAGTTCTGGGCCGTGCCCACTATAGGCACAGAATAACAGACCATTATTTTGATTCGGTAACTTCTAGGCCGTGGCCACTTTTGGTGCAAAATAAAAGCCCAAATGCATGCATTTCAAGCAAATATACCTGAGTTTTAATAACCAGCAAATTACATTCATATTTCAGCATTACATTCACAGTTCACCAAGTTCCCAGCTTTTGAACATTACATTCACAAGTTCATAAGTTCCCAGCAAATTCACCAAAGTGGCCACATGAAGTGCAGGCAGGCAGGCCACAGGTGGATGATTTTACATGATTCGACGGAAATTTAAACAAACTAATTCTAAACTAACCAGTGCGGTAGTTGTTGTCCCAGAATGCGGCGTACAACGACTCTAGGTCCTACGGCACCGTAACCACTTTGACCTTGGCCTCTCAGTCGTCGCCCTCGTCGTCCTCATCGCGGCTCGGCCGCGGACCACTCCTGCACCCATGGCGGCCGCTGGGCAATGGCGAGCTGTCAGCACCCATGGCTCCGGCCTTTATATTTTTGGACTTGGACAAGAGCTGCGTGAAATCATGTTCGCCTCTGGTGCCATGTCCGGAGTATGGTTGGAGTCAGTCTGGATACTTTGGAAGTCTCCGGCAAGCACGGAGTTTTCGGTCCCTCGTGGACAGGAGATTTTATGCTAGGCCGGAGACTCCGGCCATTCTAGACCAGTGATTTCGGTGTTAGTTTCCTGCAACGGCTCTATCTCCACCACAAGAAATATGATGATACATGACCCTCTATTTTCGTCACTATTTTTCATTATGACGATGTTATGACAAAAACAGATCGTTGTCAATCTACCGTCAGTAATCAAAATTAACGACTTGTTTTTTTTGAAATCATCATAAATGTCTAATTTGGACTGTCATAAGTGACGATCCAATTTTTTCACCAGCAATTCGGCCACGCCACATCAGTGGCAAACTTATGGGGAAATGAAATCGTCGTAATCGAAACCAGCCTTGTCTACTTCGTTATTCTATTTGGGCTAAGCCCAACAATTTTGTCCTTATTCTTGTCTGGGCCTTGGTCTTTAATGACCCATTTATATTCTGGGCCTTAACCTGTTTACGGTCTTTTCCATTTTTGGATTATGGCTTTTTATGTTTTTTCCGAAGTATTTCCATTACTATAATTTTGGCCATGGTTTTTTAAGAGCCCATATAATTTTTGGTCCAGTTCAGTATTTGTTCATTTTATTGTTTTTTTCAGAATTTTGCAATTTCATATTTGGCATTGTTTGGGCCAGGTCATTGCCTTTATTCGATCAAGCAAGTTCTGGGCCGTGCCCACTATAGGCACAGAATAACAGACCATTATTTTGATTCGGTAACTTCTAGGCCGTGGCCACTTTTGGTGCAAAATAAAAGCCCAAATGCATGCATTTCAAGCAAATATACCTGAGTTTTAATAACCAGCAAATTACATTCATATTTCAGCATTACATTCACAGTTCACCAAGTTCCCAGCATTTGAACATTACATTCACAAGTTCATAAGTTCCCAGCAAATTCACCAAAGTGGCCAAGTTCCAAATTCCCAGCAACATTCACATAGATGGCCATCAGGTCGCAGCCAGCACTTAACCAAGTTCCCATGACAAGTGCATAGATTTTAACATCTACCAAATGCAAACATCTCTACGCCCCTAGTTCCCCGTAGTTTTACCTCCAAGCAACGCCATCATGTGAGCAAACCTCGCATCATTTTCTTCCGCCCTCTTAGCAACAGCTCGTGTGACTTGCTGCGTCCAACTTGTGCAACTTCAACTTCTTCTGCTTTCTTCTTCATGGCAGCAATTTCTTCACGCATCGCTTCAGTTTGCTGCTGTGACCACTCCAGCTTCCCTTCCAGATCAAGCACTTGAGCAGTAACAACAACATTCAACTTGTTTAACTTGTTACTACGTACAACTTGACTGCATGCCCGCACATTCTTCAGGAATGTGTTTGATGGGCACTTGTTGGTCAGAACTTCAGCAACAACCGCAGTGGCGTACTTTGGTGCTTCACCTTCTTGTACAGGCACAACCATCTTGCCTATATTGTAGCCTAAAATATAATTATAGTATGCAGTGCTGGATAACTCAGCTCATCGTTCACAAGTTGCCACTTGAGCATACGTCCTTGGATGATTTCTTCGAGAGAAATACACGTTGTCGCCTTGGTTTCAACGGAAAATGGCTCAATACCTTCTCTGGTATCGACTTTTTCCCATCAGCATCTTTCCACTTGGAGGCCTTGCATTTTGGACAGTTGTCATACTTGGCATACTCCCACCAAAACAACACACAGTTATTTGGGCAGACATGTATTGAAGCATAACCTAGCCCCTCCCGTGGATTATGCGCAACGCTTCATCGTAAGACATGGGAACACTGCTATCAGGGAACTACAAGGTCAGAAGATGGAGTATTGCATTGAATGCATCATTGCTGTGATTCAATAAAAAGACTTGACATCAAGTAGCTTCACGGTGAAGGTAAATCCTGAAAATTTACCCCCATCAATAGTTTTAGCGCTTCGCCACCTCTAACACCTCGACAAACATTGACTTCTAGAATCGTCACTGCATAAACACCGTACTTTGAATGATGTAGGCCAGAGCTATGCATGTGGCATCCTTCCCTACGGTCCTATATGGACCCTAGACTACGGAACCCTGAATCGTGTGTCTGCCGTATCGTTCTGTCAGGCAAATCAATGTGATGGGCGACGAGCAAAAGTGGTAAAGGTTCATGTCTTACGAGTCCACTAGTTGCTAGGTTCACTGGATACCTCCATTCCCTATTTTTTACTATCAGTATATGTTACCTCAGCCTCGTATGTCGCCGGTCGACATTTCATCTTTAGTCCTCTTGCCTTGGCATGCAATGCCTTAATCTTCAGACGTCCCCTTCCAGGTGGACAAGTGTGCTGGTGTGTTTTTTTATCTGAAATAAAATGAAAAATGATGTCAATTACAATTAACAAACATTACAAAATGATCTGAAAATAGAATGAATCAATAAACTGAAATACACAAACCTGAATCAATTTGCTCTTTATCATAGTGGAAGCATGCAACCTCCACCTACACCTATCATATGGGCAATGAACAGTGAACCTTGTTGGCTCACTCCTATCAATCTCATAGGAGTTTTCAGTGAGAATGCAATCTGTAGTCATGGCATTACGACAGTCCACTATCGACCGGGATATGGTGTCTTGAGTAAGCTAAGGATCTTCCCTGTTCCACTCAATTGTTGGCATGTCCTCACCATCATATTCATCTAAAATTAAGTTTTCAATGTTCTCCTCCTCTCTTCATCATCAGTGTCATCAAATCTAGCACGGCTGCTGGTCTCCTCCGCATATTCATCTTCCTTTGCCTGCTGACTGACTGTATCTACCAGTTTAGGGTACATCATCTCATCCTCATCATCTAGTCGAGGCACTTCCTCGTCAGGCTCTGCATCTTCTTCTACATCGGTTGTAGAAGCGACAGGAGAAGCGGCAACACTAGCGGCATCAGACATGTTCTGGCTTTGAGAACCACTAGCTTTACTTTATCTCGACCTACAAGGAGTGCCGGGGCGCTCGCTATTAGCAAATACAAACGATGTTTGAACACCCTTCCCCTTGTCCCGTTCTTTGCGTGGCTGATGTACATTGATATCCCGTGGTGGACTACTCACGCATCAGTTAGGAGGCAGACATGGAGGTGTAGATGCCTTCGGTGATGATCTCCCCCTCCGACAGGGTGATGGGAAGAGTTTCAGAACCCTCCCAAACTAGGGTTCGCTACGGCGGCGGCCTCGGTTTCTTTCTGGAAATATGATATGATCTTTTAGGGTTTTCGGGGACGAGGCAATTTATAGCTGAAAGGGCGGCGCCGGAGGCCACCCTGGTGGTGGGGACAGCCTTGGGGCACGGGTCACCTCCATGTCGCGCCGTGAGCCCGTCCCCTCCATTGAGGGGTCCCCTGGTGCCCTTATTCGGACGGTGTCTTGGTTCCTTCGCATAAATAAATCCCGTAAATTTTCAGCTCTTTGGTCCAATTCCGAGAATATTTCTCGACTAGCTTTTCTGAAACAAAAAACAGCAGAAAACATGAACTGGCACTGGGCATCTTGTTAGTAGGTTAGTCCCATAAAATATATAAAAATGATATCAAAACATTATAAAAACATGTAGCATTGACATATAAACAAGCATGGAAGGAACATCAAAAATTATAGATACGTTTGAGACGTATCAAGAAGTTCTACAACCTACCAGTGTGGCACCTCTACCACAACGAGACCCAATGCGGCGTGTGGTGCTGCTCCTCCATGGCGGTCTGATCGAGAGAGGGAGATGGTTTTCTGCGGTCACGAGGAACTCGCGGGGATTAGAATAAGATCGAGCGGCTTCAGTCGCAAAAGATAAACAAACTAAATGAGAGGATCCACGTTTGAAGTAATCGGTAGTAGAAAACGCATCTCCGCGCACCACCGCACGAGAGCCAATGATTTGCGGCGCTTCAGTATAGATTTCTCCTTAAATATAATATCACAAATGACAATGGTCATGTGGTTCCTGCAAATTATTCATGTATAATGATTGATAACAGTCTTTTTTAACCTGCCACATAATTTAGATATGACAATAAATTATGATGTACAATAGATTTTTCTAGTGAGCTAATAGCACCGTACATACAACAACTTCCGCGGTGGGTGCAAATTGGCTTTAATGACCACACTAACTCTTGATAAAATTATGGATCCAAACACGCCACACTTAGACAATCTTTTCATTCTAAGGGTTTACTAAATAAATGACCATCTGACCTTGTCATATGCTTTTTAAAGTCTATTTTAAATATCACCTCAACGAATTTATTCCGGTCTAATTCATGGGCCGTCTCAAGAAGGATTGCCACACCATCTAAATCCTTTTGAGTCGGTCGAGCCACATGGTCTTCCACCGAATTCAACATATTAGTTGCGGTCTTAATAAATATTGTGAAGCTAACATTAAAAAGAAAATGTTGGAAATACAAGGGCTTGGCCCAAAAAGATTTCAAAATTCCCATTAAATATCAAAGGCTTCTGTCTGACAAGAGTTGAAGCTGTATTTTTTACTCCCAAATTGCCGGTTGAAGTAGTAGTGAGGCCAGCTTATTCACTTGAGTCTCACTAGAAGCACGAGTGAGCCTCACCAACACATTGTAAGGAAACTTGGGCCGTGCGTGCGGGCACGGGAGCCCACTACGGTGGGCTCTCCCCACGTTTAGGGTTAAGTGGGTCTTATCCTTCTATCCTTTCCCCCTATATAAGCAAGGCAATATTATACGTACTGGTTATAGAAAGAGATCAATAAAGAAAGTTTTGCCTATACCCTGTGTTTCTTCTTTTCTGTACGTGTGTTCTTCGCCTTCGTCTCCTTCGACCGCGCTGTACACACTAGGGACCGGCCAGCCGGCAGAGGTTGTGCAACACGTTATCAACACGTAGCTCTCCACCGAGCCGTCGTCGAGCCTACGTCAAGTAGGCTCCCTGCATCGTTCGTGAAGGTATAACCACAATCCGATCGCAAAAATGGATTCGTATCGCATTTTCCTTTCCATTTTTGTTTTTATCGTATTTTTTAGATGTTACCTACGGTGTGGATTTCCCTCTCGAGAGTCGAGCTGACAAATACGTCGCCGACCAATGTCGACACTCTTGGATTCATGGGGGATTTAATGACGCCACCGTAGGGAGTCGGTACGGACGTGATCCTGATGATCACGGTACCGCGGCGGCGCACCGGCTGTGCGATGCACCGTCTCGATTCCAGATGAACGGACGGACATCCGAAGTGTTTTCTCTGTCGATGTAAAAGACGTCGTCAGCTGACTGCCGTAGAGCCGCTCGTCGTGTGTTGCATAGGTCGGCAAGCCGCCACATAACACACCGAGCCTCACACTACGTAGTGCCGTCGTCGCTCTTTCACGCGAGAAGGTCCAGATGACCGTGCTCGCCGCGTACACTGCTGGCCACACATGCACGCCCGAGGATGCCGCCGATCGCCGCGAGCCCTGCTGGTCGTGGGTCGCCGTACGCCGCGCCGACAGCTGCGCGCACCATGCTCGTTGCGCCCATGTGCGTTGCCCTCGCACGCCGTGGTCGCCACGGCCGTGCGTGCCACTGTCGGCAGCTTCGCGCGCGACCCTGCTAGTCAACGCTGCGTAGAATGCCGCTAAACCTGCCTCCGGCTGCTGGTCGCCGACGGCGCCTCTGAAGCCAACGGCGGCCGCTGCCACCAAGCTGACCTAGCGATCGAATCCATCAGCTAGGCAGCGTGAGCAGCAGGCCGGCCAGCGTGAGCACAACCACGGGCCCAGATGCGGCCCAACTAGGCCTTGCCTTAAATAAAATAAAAGGGGAACGCTTGGTGGTTTGGCTGGTGCGCTTCGGCCTGGTTTCTCGGTCCAGTTCTGGCCTGCTGCCGTTACGAGCCGGACCGAATGCGTGTCTGCATGAAAATTTACATTTTTAGCATATGTATACTTTTCCAGTTTTCTGTATATTTTTATTCCTGCTGAATAAATTATCTGCAAATTCCTGTAATAGTCTGTTTTTGCTGAAATTGTATATTCAGGCATTTTTAGATCATGCTTAGCATATATATCTATGTACATGTTTTTATATCATGTTTTACTACAGTAATTAATTGTTTTAATACTTAGTAGATCATTTTTAGCATGTCCTTTAAATTTTGGAACGTCGTCTTATTGAAATTTTTGTGTCAACATCGCATTATGCAATCGATTACCTGTTGTAATCTGATATACTTTTTGCATAAATCGCAGATGGCCGGAATCATGAACCGGGAGTTTGAGGAGTTGGCTCAGAACGGGCTGAACTACTTGACATGGGCCTCGGATGTGGTACTCGTCCTTGACGGCCGGAAGCTTAAGGGACGTTGGATGCGGGGACCCAGACGGCCCCCAGCACCACCACTCCAGCAGAAAACGCCCAAGCACTGCATTTCCTCCGTCATCATATGTGTACTACGCCGAAACACGAGTACATGGCAGAACGGAGTGCTTCAGCCCTGTGGACCGCCCTCGAGGCACGATTCGCTAGGCTGAAGTACACCATTAAGCCGCGGGCGAAGGCGGAATGGATGCGTCTGAGGTTTGCGGACTTCAAGACGGTGGGAGACTACAATTCAGCTTTACGCCTGATATGTACTCAACTTGATCTTTGTGGTACCAAAATCATGGAGAGTCAGAAGATTGAGAAGACTCTCTCCACGTTCCATCCATCAGCTCTCCAGAGTGCGTGGAACTACCGCCAGGAGAACTTCACGCAGTATGCTCTGCTTATCGACGCCCTCCAGGTGGTTGAGGCGCAGGATGAGCTTCTAAAAAGAACTTCAACTCGCAGCCTTTCGGAGGGGGTCCACGTCAGGAAGTTTATGCCGGCGCCTACAAGGTGCGCCAGCCCAAGTTTAAGAAGCATGACAAGAAAGGCAAGAAGGGACCTAACCCTCCCCACCTGGCCAAACAACATCAGGCGGGTCAGGGGAGGCAAGGCACCAGGATTGCTTCCATTGCGGCTCCAAGACCCATTCTCAAGGGAGTGTCGTGCCCCAAAGCATGTCGTGGACGCGTACAAGGCCAAGAAGGCGCGTGAGACGCACCTTGTCCAGGTGGACGCACCACCGGCACCCGCAGCGGGGCCCGTGATGATCCCCACGCCCACCGCCGCGACCGTGGTGGCGCAGAGCGAGGCGCCTGTGGAGGCACATGTGGCGGTTCCCACGAACGCCATCGTGTCCATGGAGGTTGCGCACACCGTGCCCCTCCAGCGCCACAGCTGGACATCGGCTCTGTCGCGGCGATGCTCGCTAATGAAGAGAAGATGAGTGAGCTCGAGATTAGGGCTGAGGTGGATGGATACTTTGCGGAATCCACCTAAATTCCCCTCATTTATTTCATGATTCCTTCATGGCAATAAATTTGATACAATTATTTCGATTTGGTTGTAAGCTCTATGAGAGCAATAATATTTGTTTCACCAACATTTATTTGTTCATCGGCGGTTGGATGAATTTGTTTTCATTCATTTATTCCATCATTTAATAGAGATTATTGTGTTATGTTCTAAAATATTTGTGCATTTATGTATCAATGTAGCATTTTCCTCGCTTCATTTTTATTAATTAGACGCTATATTTTAGAACACGTGTGGCGCCCAAATGGAGAAAATGTGCCTTGCCGATAGCGGTACCACTAATACCATCTTGAGAGAAACAAAGTACTTTGAGTCCATTACTAAAATTGAGTGGAATATTATGACGATCGCCGGATGCGGTCTGCATGTAGTTGGCTCTGGACGAGCAGCTATTATACTCCCCATGGGAACAACTTTGGTCATCAATGAGGCATTGTTGTACCCAGAATCGACTCGTACTCTCTTAAGTTTCAAAGATATTCGTGCTCATGGTTTCCACATTGAGACCCATGATGATGACAATGGTAAGGAGTACCTACTCATCACAAAGCACGATGAAAATGGTAAACATGTTGTCGAAAGGCTTCCTTCATTCGCTACAGGGTTGTACTACACCAAGATTGTAGCACGCCTGTGTACACTACCCTTAAAACTGTTTTTAGAAGCTCGGAACTTTTCAGCCTCTGGGATGATCGGTTAGGCCATCCCGATCTTAGAATGATGAGAAATATAATTAACAACTCGAATGGTCACAGTGTTAATGTCAAAAATTTCCCGAATCCTGATGATTTCGTGTGCTCCGCATGCGCTACGGGGAAATTAATCATTAGACCATCCCCCCTAAAGGTGAAGGATGAAATCCCCGCGTTCTTGGAACGTATCCAAGGGGACATATGCGGTCCTATTCAGTCCCTCTTGGGTCCGTTTATGTACTTCATGGTGCTCGTCGATGCTTCCTCTAAATGGTCCAATGTTAGCCTGCTGTCAACAAGGAACCATGCTTTTGCAAAGTTGATCTCACAGATCATACAAATGAGGAATAAATTCCCTGATTCTCGTATAAAGTCTATTCGAATGGACAACGCCGGTGAATTTACTTCAAAGGCGTTCGATGATTATTGCATGGCAACATGAATCAAACTTGAGCACTCTGTACCGCACGTTCACACACAAAATGGACTTGCGGAGGCATTGATTAAAAGAATTACATCCATTGCCAGACCGCTCCTTCAGGGTTGTAATTTACCAACTACATGTTGGGTCACGCAGTGTTACATGCGGCCAACCTCATCAACTTTCGACCATCGGCCTACAACATCCACTCTCCCATGCAGCTTGCGCAAGGGTCGGCACCAAAAATTTCACCTTCGTAGGTTCGGTTGCCAGGTATATGTACCAGTACCACCCCCTCAGCGATCAGCGATGGGACCGCTCCGTAAGTCAGGGATATACGTTGGTTATGAGACTGTGTCCATAATCGGGTTTCTGGACCCCGCGACAGGTGACTGTCATACGGCCCGTTTCGCAGATTGCATTTTTGACGAGGATATTTTCCCGACTTTAGGGGGAGATAATCAATCCCTTGATGATGAAAGTCGAGAAATCACGTGGCAAGCCACAGGGATCAACGCTCATGACCCACGCACTGCTGAGTCAAAAAGAGAAGTCCAGAAGATAATCGATTTGCATTCCTTAGCGAATCAACTGCCTGATCATTTCAGTGACATAAAGACTGTGACAAAGTCACATGTGCCTGGGCGCAATTGAAAATGCATGTGCCCTCATGTGTGGTTTTGGTAATTAATGACAATCTTTATGGACAAATGGTTGCATTGAGCTATCCTTGTAGGGCCTGTCCATTGGCAATGCTTGAACACCATGTGTTGGTATTAAGATTGAAAGAAGAAGATAAAGTAATGACCAAAGTAATATTCAAGGTGTGATCCACATAAATGGTCATCTAGAGTTGAGCTTATTGCAAGTGTGGCTTGGAAAAGAAGATTGAGT
The DNA here is from genome assembly GCA_947311845.1 of Poa pratensis. Classification (NCBI taxonomy): domain Eukaryota; kingdom Viridiplantae; phylum Streptophyta; class Magnoliopsida; order Poales; family Poaceae; genus Poa; species Poa pratensis. The sequence goes on from CAMZMU010000110.1 coordinate 26,568,389, forward strand.
GAACATTCATGTTTATCTCCAAGCCATCATCTATATCAAGAGAAGAAGATGAAGTGCAAGTGGATACATAAAGACGGAGCTAAGCGAGACTCTCCCATAATAGTGTATGGGGGAGTATTTGGAGAAGTCTTCATCAAGCATGTGCTAGCAAGCACAATCAAGAAAGGCGTTCCAACTTGAGGGAGTCAAGATCGGCATCATCTAGCTCAAGTGGAATGCGCAAGGCAAAGATATGATCTTGATAGGGTTTCTATTTACCGGTCTCTTGGTGTTAGTGGGATACCGGGTTATAGGATAGACGGCGTACTATCAAGAGGGGCTCTCAAGTGAGTAACTTGATCGTATCTTTGTGGAGAGCTCAAACCTTTGCATACTTGGCATATCATCTTTCTTGGTTCTTATTTGCCTTTTATCCATGTGAGAATTTAGATCTTTTGTTCATCTCCATACCAAGCTCTAGTTAATCAAAAACGGATTTCATATGCATATCTTGTTGCGTTTTTTATGTTGGAGGTTTTACCGGTTTGTCTTTTATAGAGATGTCTTAACTTTCCTCATTTGATCTCCTCCTCACATGATGGACTATGATATTTCTCTACCTGATCTTGTAAATCTTTTCGTTACGATTCCAACGAGCCCAAGATCATCGAAATCGAAGTTCGGATGAAAAAGTTCTTGTAGTTTTTGTTTTCCAGTCTCTGTGTGCAGCTCTCTATCAAAACCAGATTATCCGGGTTTGAGGGCCGGATTATCCGCCCTAGAAGCTTTTCTGAGGATTTCTGGTGCGCGAAGTGCAAGCCTCTGTTAAAACCGGATATTTGGGCTGGATATTTTGAAAGGGGGCCAGATATTCCGCCCCTAGTGGCTGTAACGGCTATATTTCAGGGAGGGGGTATAAATACCCTTCCACTTTTTCAACCTACAGCCAAGCACGTTTTCCCCTCTCTCTCTCTTTCCATTGTTGATCTTGGAAAGCTTTCCCATCTCTCAATTCCTCCCATGGTTCTTCCATATCTTTGAGGGAAAAGAGAGAGGAGATCTTGATCTATATTTCCACCAATCCATCTCTCCTCTAAGTGAGGGGAACCCTTTGGATCTAGATCTTGGAGTTCCATTTGTTGAGTTCTTCTTTGTTCTTCCTCTCTTCTCCCCCCATAAGCATTAGTTGCTTTTGGTGGGATTTGAGAGTGAAGGATTTGAGCACTTGTGCTCTTGCCATTGCTTTTGTGCATCGGTTTGTGCTCTCCACGAAAATTCGTGAAAGTGAAAGTTTGTGAGCTTGTTACTCTTGGGTCTTTGGACCCTAGACGCCTTTGTGGTGGTTGAGACCTCTTGTGGTTACTTGTAGCTATTTTTTTAGACATTTATTACTTGTAGCTATTCGGGAGCCCCCAATTCAGTTATGGGTGTGTGCCCCGGATCGTTGTTGTAAAGGCTCCGGATTCCGCCTTGAAAGATTCCGATAGTGGAAGGTGAACCAATCCTTTGTGGTGCGGTTCATCAGAGAATAAGGTGAGCCTGTTGTGGCGTTGAGACCAACCTGTTGTGGTGGTCTCACACCTCTCCAACGAGACGTACTCCCCTAAAAAGGAGGAACTCGGGAATACATCCTCGTCTCCGCGTGCCTCGGTTATTTCTATACCCCAGGTCTTTACTTATGCACTTTACATTGTGAAAGCCTTCGTGCTTGAAGTATTCGTTTGCTATCACCTTGTTGCTTGTCTTGCTTAGCATAAGTTGTTGGTGCACATAGGTAAGCCTTGTATATTTAGGTTGTTGGCTTGTTAATTTAAACACCTAGTTTTATTCCGCAATTATCAAGCCTAAACCGGAAAAGTTTTAATCGCCTATTCACCCCCCTCTAGGTGACATCCTTGTCCTTTCAGCAATGCACCGTAAAGGGTTGAAATACCAAAGAAAATTAAGGATACACCCGCTCCCGTCCTTAAGCCTAAAAGGACGAGGAATCCGGTTTCTCAAATCCCAAGTACCCGGGATGCCCGAAGAAAAAGGACAAGAGAGATTTATTACAGCCTGCCCCTCAAGAGGGGAGCCAGTCGAGACCTGGCACAAGCACGGAAATTTCAGTGCATAAAATTCCGGACTTGAATTTTCCTATATCGGAAATACCCAGCGAAGATGTGTGCGCACATTGGAGCGGGAAAGCTAAAGGACCTTGCTCCTGAATTGGGAAATCCGGTGGAGGAAGGGAATGTGCCTGATGCACCCCATGATGAAATGGCCATTAACTATGTTAATTCTGATGAGTCAGTTAATCGAGCCATGTCAAATGTCGACATATATTTTGCCATTAAAATTGTCTCAATCATAGATCCTGACCCCGAGCCTAACACGCTTGCTGATTGTAAGAAAAGGTCGGATTGGGAAGATTGGCAGAAGGCAATAACTGCCGAGTTAGTATCTCTTAACAAAAGAGAGGTGTTTGGACCTGTTTGTCTAACCCCTTCCCACATACTCGTTGTTGGCCACAAGTGGGTTTTTGTTCGAAAGAGAAATGAAAATAACGAGGTAGTACGATACAAAGCAAGGCTCATTGCTCAAGGTTTCTCTCAGCGACCATGTGTCGACTTTGAGGAAACTTACTCACCTGTCATGGATGGAATTACCTTTAGATACTTGATCTCAACGGCAGTAAACTTGGACTTGAAAATGAAACTTATGGATGTTGTCACCGCTTACCTTTATGGTAACTTGGATTCGAACATATACATGAAGGTACCCAAAGGTATACCTGTTCTGAACCAAGGTAGAGCAAATAGAAGTTTATACAGTGTTCAGCTTAAGAAGTAACTGTATGGACTCAAACAGTCGGGTAGTATGTGGTATAATCATTTAAGCGATTTCCTTCATCGGAAGGGCTACACGAGCAATGAAGCTTGCCCATGTGTTTTTATACAGAGATCACAAGATGGTTGCTGTATTATCTCGGTGTATGTGGATGATTTGAACATAATCGGTACACCTGAGGATATTGAGGAAGCGAGTTCCTACCTAATGTCGGAATTCGAGATGAAGGACTTAGGCAAAACCAAGTTCTGTCTAGGTCTACAACTTGAGCATAGCCCTGTTGGGATCTTAATGCACCAGTCTGCCTACACCTAGAAGGTGTTAGAAAGATTTGGATTTGATAAGGCATATCCTTCTAAGACCCCCATGATTGGGAGATCGATCTTTACAACGGGACAAGGACCCGTTCAGGCCTAAGGAAGAGGGGGAGGAAGTTCTGGGACCAGAATTCCCCTACCTGAGTGCAGTTGGCGCACTCATGTACCTCGCGAATTGTACACGGTGATAATCCCCAAGAGCAAGGAATCACTGTAGCACAATTCGATAAGTATTTGAGTGTCGAACCCACGAGGAGCTGAAGGTAAACTATCTATTCTCTAAAGCCCTATAACCCTCTTATATGGCCGTTTGTGCAAAGCAATAAGTTTAAATATGAAAGGAACTAACTAATGAAAGCAAGTGATGTGGAATGGGTTTATCTAGTAACAAGTTTCTCAATCAAGTTTCAAACGCGAGTTTCTTAGAGCAAGTTTCTCAAAGTAGCAAGTAGCAAATATCTCAAGGGAGCAAATGTTCTAGCAATTGTTATTTCATTCATGTGGTTGTCACAATTAGTGAAGCACATGTTTCGGTGTTAATTGTTTCTTCTAGGAAGGAGCCATAAATAGGTGTAGCCAAGTAAATGAGCACACAAGAATTATTAAGACATAAAAGTCCCACCATAGCCTTAAGTTCTATGGTTCCCTATATATATCCCCCAATAAAGTAACTTCATGACTCAGTCTCAGTTTTACATGTCCTCCCAAGTCTCCCTCACTCCATTACATTATCGGTGATCACCTTACATGATTTCCCCACTACAAGAAATATGCTATCCTATGACCTTTTGACAGTGACCCTGAAAATATTGGTCATAGATGTATGACCATTTTGTACCATTTGGTCACTCGCTATTTTGGAGGGTCTAAACTCAAAAATATAACGACCAAATCTGTCAGAAAGGTCATAATCTCTTTACATGAATTGGTCATAATGCAAATAACACTAATTTAACATATTTTTTCTAGCCGATTACGACCAATTTAAATGGTCATTCACATGAGTTGACAACCAACTCAGCAGTCTCGCCTATGTGTCACTGCTTATGTGTCATTTTCGCTTAGTTGTCACTCTGATTGGATAGCCAACTCAGCAGTCTCGCCTACGTATCACTGCTTATATGTCATTTTCGCTTACATGTTGTAACATCCCAATATTTTGAAATGTTTCAAAATCACTAAAATTTGAAACTTTTGTTTTTATTAAAAGAAAAACATTAAATTTATAATAGAAACCAAATAATAGAAGACATTTGGCATCTTCAAAAACTTTAATAGTTTAAATATCCAAGTAATCTTAAATATTCCCTTATCTTTTGTGTTCAGGATTTAAAGATTTTGAAGTAAAATATTTATTTTGATATTTATAAAGCCCATGATATAAATGGGTATTTGTATTTAACTAATTTATCAAACTCTATTTAAATAAAATGTTTTGTACCAAATTATTTTAATGAGTTTATAATATTGAATGATATTACTCATACTATTTTTCTGGATTTTATTTAAGTTCAAAAAGAATTTATAAAACCTTATTTTCTAAAATGACTTAAAAGTGTCAATTAAGCAATTATCCAATATTTTTAATTTGTATTTTAAAAATATATTGGAAAAGTGTGCTTAAATATTTTAAATTATAGATATTAATTTTACAAATTTTTAGAAACAAGTTTGAAATATTTTGGACTTTTAAAACAAAAGATATAAAAGAAATACGAAAACCAGAAAATAGAAAAGAAAAACGTAAAAAAAGAAGAAGGATTGGACAGACCAACTGGGCCGAAGCCCAGCAAGCAGCAGCGCCCCCTCCCCTCTCTTTTTTTTCCTCGCGCCCGCGCAGCCCATCCCCGGCCCATCTTCCTTTCTATTTTTTTCCTTCTTATAATTTTCTTCTTGGCCGAATCTTGGCCCATTTAGGCCGACGAACCGGTCGTCTTCAACCTGCGTAATGGGCCGGCCAGTCTGATTCTTTTGTTTCTTGTTCCTTTTTTTATTCCTTTATGTTTTCTTTTATAACTTTTGATTTTGAACTCCAATTTCGACCAAATAAATTTTGCATTCTTTGTAAAGATGTACTCTGTAATTATTGAATATTAGGGACTGCTTTGTTCAAAATAAAATAGCAAAATACCACTAACCTTATATATTGCTTTACATATGGTTTTGAAGAATTCGAAATATTTTTTTGGATTATTCTATTAAATTCAATATATTTCAAAGAAAACTTTTTCAATATATTTCCCATATTCCAAGTTAATTATTTTTATCGTTAACTAGATCACATATAATGATACAGTGCGAAGGTTTTCTTTTTTGTTGATTTTTTTATTCCATATGACTATTTCAAATTTGACTCGATTCCTGCTGAATCGGTGAAATTTTGTCTTTTTGACGAGAGGTGGTTGGAAACCATTTCGCACACAACAATTTAGTTTTTTGTACATAAATATGGTCTAGTGTTTTTAGAAAATGTATTGTTCAAATTCTGCAACATATTTTTGGTAGGTGCTTCACAAAAAACACCATTTTTCTCACTCGTAAATTGAAAAATGATTTTTTTGTGAAAGGAAAAGGAAAATTTTCTTCGGCAACATTGTTCACAGTTCCAAGATACACGTTTTTACCCAATGTGAACATATTTAAGCAAACTATACCATGAATGTGGACATAACATTCGTCATTTGGCACTAAAGCCATGAATCTTCATAGATGATAGCTCATTTCTGAGAACACTTTGTTGAGAAAATTGATTTATTCCAAGTTTATGATTTTTTATGGATACTAGGACACATATAATGACACCACGGGAAGGTTTTCCATTTATTTGATTTTTATTAAATTTTGTATGCTGATTTCAAAATACGGTCAAAACGGCAGACATGACTGTTCGTAGCTAGGTGTTGAATATAGCGAAACTATGGTTGTATCTCTGACGAAATAGGTACTTGGGTACCAAAAAATGATTTTTTCAAAAAATCTTGAGCAAACTACAAGGCACCTGTAGTTCAAATTTGACTCGATTCCTGCTGAATCGGTGAAATTTTGTCTTTTTGACGAGAGGTGTTGGAAACCGTTTGGCACGCAAAATTTTAGTTTTTTGTACATAAATATGCTCGAGTGTTTATAGAAAATGTATTTTTCAAATTTTGCAACATATTTTTGGTAGGTGCTTCAAAAAAAACCATTTTTCTCACTCGGAAATTGAAAAATGATTTTTTTGTGAAAGGAAAAGTTTCTTCGGCAACATTGTTCGCAGTTCCAAGATACACGTTTGTGCCCAATATGAACATATTTAAGCAAACCATACCATGAATGTGGACATAACATTCGTCATTTGGCACTAAAGTCATGAATCTTCATAGATGATAGCTCATTTTTTAGAACACTTTGTTGAGAAAATTGATGTATTCCAAGTTTATGATTTTTTATGGATACTAGGACACATATAATGACACCACGGGAAGGTTTTCCATTTATTTGATTTTTATTAAATTTCGTATGCCGATTTCAAAATACGATCAAAACGGCAGACATGACTGTTCGTAGCTAGGTGTTAAATATAGCGAAACTATGGTTGTATCTCTGATGAAATAGGTACTTGGGTAACTAAAAATGATTTTTTCAAAAATCTTGAGCAAACTAAGAGGCACCTGTAGTTCAAATTTGACTCGATTCCTGCTGAATCAGTGAAATTTTGTCTTTTTGACGAGAGGTGGTTGGAAACCGTTTGGCACGCAAAAATTTAGTTTTTTGTATATAAATATGGTCTAGTGTTTTTAGAAAATGTATTGTTCAAATTTTGCAATATATTTTTGGTAGGTGCTTTACAAAAAACCCTATTTTTCGTACTCGAAAATTGAAAAATGATTTCGTAAATTTACTCACAGCAGAAATAACCCCACACGAATCATTCCCAAACCCTAGATCCTCCCCCATTCCCTGTCGCCGCCACTCTCCTTTCTTCTCTCCACCAAACCCACCCCGCCGCAGAGCCGTTTCCTACTCGCCGCCAGCCCCTTCCTTCGACCCAACCCTATCTCACCTCCCAAACCCGCCGCCTTCCTCCCGTCCTCCTACACCCGCACCGCCGCACGACGAAGAGGATTCTGGGGCGTTCGTGCTCCTGGGCCTTAGATCTCACCGTAGATGAAGAGGAGAGAGGAGAGATGCCCGCTAGGAGGGAGACTAGGCCACACCAATCCGGCCCCTCTCTACTTCTCTCTCCCCTGCGTCGCCGCCGTCCCTCTGCTCTCCTCCGCGTCGACCCATCTGCTCCCCACTCTCCTGCTGCCACATGCGTCGGGGAAGGAGGCCACTGCAGCGGGGCGGCCGGACCTGTCCAGCTACCACCATCGACCTCGACAATGACCTGATGGTATGTGCCAACTCCTTCGCTCGCTGGTCACGGGGAGCAGCAGCAGCGACCTCATCTAACTCGCGCGTGCCCGTGCGTTTTGCAGGGGACAACGCCTCTCCCGGGCCTGCTAGCTGCCGCAATTAACGAACCGCACCGTCAACCACACTCCCAAGTCGGAATCGCCTTCCTCAACCACTCTCGCATCACGCAGGGTCGCCCGAGGTATGTACCGCCCGAATCCCCACTCTGCAGGCATCTAGGGTTCCAAATTTGCTTATGTTGGTGCGGATCGATCGATCTGTGGTCTCCGGTTCTGCCGGAATGGTCTTTGCTTTGGATCTGTAGCCGCTGGTGCGTCTTTGCTTTGGATCTGTAACCACGCTGTCATCCTCGTGTGTGGCTGCGGTCGTGTGTTAGTAGCGAACTTGTTATTAGCGAGACATCATGTCAATGCGCCACTGTTTAGGTTTCTGCATTCATTTTGGTTTGGTATCTATCTCGGTGGTGGCAATTGTAGAAGAGTTGTCTTCTGGTTGATTAATGCTGAAATGACAGTCTTATGTTATTCAGGGCTATCTCAGTTGTATAATTCTGCTTGTAAGTGTAACACAAGAGTAATTTTCTGTTACAATTTTTTTCTTGGAATCCCGTGGTATTTTTAATACTCTGTGGGCAGAACAAATGAACTGCTTATAGACCATCCTGTGATCATGTGTGCAGTGTCAACGGGGCAATATAATGTTATACCAGAATAGTGGTAGTTTATTCACGTTCATGTGTTGCTGTGATGTTAATCCCTTTGGCAACATTCTTTGACAATTTTGCAATGCTTCCTTTGTGGTGTTGATACACTATTGCGCAAGTTCTATGATATGTCATATTTCAACTATATTTGCCGTATCTATCATAGTAGTCTTAGTTTTGTGTATCTTTTCCAAACTCAGTTGTTCCGATCTTGTCATTTTAGTGACATGCTGGAGCATCACAACCCCACTCATTGCTTCAATTCTGTTTGCTAACTGAATATTATCTACCAGTATTTGCATATTAATATTGTTGATTATGAATAATCTTTGATTTAGTTCTTTACTAGGGAGATTGTGGCACTCATTGCTAGATTTGTTTGCTACCTCTCTAATATCCCTCTTTGATTACTTTCTCTAATATTCATTGCTTCAAGCATCTATTAGTACTGCTAGTTTAGATTTTCATTTGCTTAATGATACTGTTTGTCGTGGTGTTCTGATTCCATTCATTCTCAATGTCACAGGGGAAGGGATCAAGGAATGATGGCTGCCTTTGAGATGTACTGGTGGGCTGCCATCGGCAGGAGGCTCACGTAGACGCTGGACTAGATGGTGCTCAGCTGTGTTCATAGTCTTGAACTCACCGTCTGCACCCTCTTCCAGTTTGATGAGGTTTGCCCTCTTGTGTCTTGTTAGCAATTTATATGTTCATGTGAATGCTGAGGTACCATGTTTGTTACCTGCCTGTGTAGCTGTACTGATGCAAATACTACTCGTGTTCTGATGGAGTGGTAACTAACTTGTCATGTTATTCTCCTAGTCCGAACATAGCACTGTTATTTTAGGAGCGGATTTCTTATCCTTCTTCGGATAATAAACTTTATTTGCTTAATAGCCAATTTAGCCGTGTATTACCAAGATCAAGTTGTTTAGTGTATCATGACCTGCAGCGGAACAACCTGGAGCTCAAGAACTTCAACAATAAGATCAAGGAGAGCCAGGAGAGATCAAGCTCAACGAGCAAACAGCCTAACTCGTTGGTAACATTGTCAAGGTTCGTGCCTTGCCTGTCGGAACCCCAGTACCTTATGGTCTTCCTCTAATATGTTATGTTAAGGTAGATCTGTTTGCTGGTGCGTAGATTTTACATGCCTGGATTCTCAGTGAACTCGTTCTCACTATTTTATATGCATTACTGGAATACTATATGCACTAATAATTGCTGGACAGTATAGTTTTGGCTACAGTTCTCTCATGTGTTAACTCGGGTTCCCATTGGGCCTCTGGCCTTCCTCATGCTTTCTTGTCGCACGGCCATCTTGATGCCCAATTGTCTTGCCGTCGAGCTTTTTCGAGTAGCTCGAATGTTTGAAATAAATACATGACCCTGTCTGTCTTGTTTGAGCTTACTATACTCGTGTTCTTCAGATTAATGTGTTGCGATGTTGCATTGTTTGCTGCTACTATGCCATGGTACCTATAGGTCAATGCTGTTGATCCGTAGCTTGAGCTTGATTCATGTATATGTATAACAGCGACAGTTTATTTGTCCCAAGATAAATTATTTTATGGATTTGTTCCATGTCAATTAGCTTCTGTTTTGGTAGGAGAAGCAACACCTAAGTCTGAGTGTTGTATTTTTTTCTCAAAGTGCCTTTTTTTTATACACAATGTGCTTAACGTGTAGGTTCTTTAACTTGACTGACTTGAGGTTTGTGTGCTTCAACTGCAGAGTATTGACGTTCAAGCCGTGGGAACACCTACTTGCCAAAATGTGTGTACCTAAGGGTAATCTCACACTTACGAGTCTCTCGAGTTATCGTGAATTGTTTCAAGTTGTCAGCATGAACATGAATGATGCACTTGTTATATTTATATTTAGGAAATCATCTTGGCATTACATAGTTAGTAAGATGACTTGACAGATAGGTGCTAGGATGTTATACACATTTTGAGCTACATAATTGACAAATTCTTCAGCTTGAACCTACTGTCAAAGCAGATGTGTAATTTTGTCCTAGCTATGTTTTCTCACTGTTCTGCTTTGTTGTTAGCAGGTATTACAAGTACTAAAGTGGTGTCCCCTCTTCTACAAGAGCTCCTGGCTGAAGAATTTCTAAGAAGCTTGAAGGCCCAGTTAGTAGATAGTAGCTAGTATTTGTATAGCTTGTAATTTTGTGCTATTTTGGATGAATTTCATGTGGTCACTGTTCTGAATGAAATATTTTGGACGAATTTCATTTGTTCTCTCTGTTCTGGATGAAATATTTCGAATATTAAATATATATGATTTGGAAAACGTGTGAAAGACCTGTGGTACCCATTTGCGAATTATCTAAATATTTTCCAAACTCCTGGCGTGTGGGACCATTGTGATACATGCATGACAAGTGGGACCGATCTGACTAGTGGGGCCAGCACCTAAATAAAATGGCCGAAATCCAAAATCCTAGTAAATAAAAAGGCCCTATTATTGGGCTTGGCCCATGTCTCCGTCCAGAATTCACAGAGAAAATATATTAAATGGGCTGAATTATTGGGCCAGGCCCATTTAGAGGGCTGAACTGGACTGGGCTGATTCTGATTTACGACCATTTCGTTTGGTCACAATTTTGCCACGTCAACTTTGCCACGTTGGATCTGACGTGGACTGGCCAGATTGGCAATGACCAAAACAATTGGTCATAGAATTTGTGACCTTTGTTTTTTGTCACAATTGTCTATGACCAATCCCCAAAAAAGGTCGCAAACTGCCATTAGTGACGCTCATCTTTTGACCAATCGTTTTTTGTCACAAAAAGGTCACAAATGACAGTTCATGACCATTTCTGTGACCAATATTGAGGGTCACAAGTTAGCATATTTCTTGTAGTGCCCCAACATATGTGTGCACTCATATATTGTACATAAAGACAATCATAAAAGATAACAAAACTTGTATGCAACCAATCAACAAACTATTTCACTATTGCCATGAACAAATCACTTCTCAAACATAGATGGGGAGACAGAATAGATCAAGGGAATAGTATATTGCATCATATATCATGTTTGCCAAGAGTTTACAGTGGAGAGATGGAAATGATCTTGCTGTAGATGTTGATGATGAACACGCCGGAGGGGGTGGAGCCCTCCGGAGGTGATTCCGGCGGAGTTTCCACCCTCCGATCTTCTCCGGCGGCAGCCTTCTGACTCTCTGTTTCGTGGTTTTGTGTTTCTCCGCCGCCTCCTCCCGAAACTCTCCAGGGGACTATTTTTATAGCCGGTTTTAGGTCAAGACGAAGCCACAAAGACGGAAACGGACAGCATCGGAGCCACGAGGGGGAAAAGAGGGGTCCTCACGCGGCCAGGGAATCTGACCGTGTGGGCCCCTCTAATTTCCAGCTGGTTGGGCTTTTGGTCTTCATTTTTAGCCCATTGCGTTCGTCTCGAAAATTCTGAACCGTGCTCTTTGCCCTTGCCCTTTTTGGAGTCCCGAAGCTCCCGGAAAGTCCGAAACACTAAACAAGACGTTTTTCGGAAAACAGAGTTAGAACCAAAAGAGGGGGGATTGTTTAGAAAATCCCCGAAATCATTATAAAACATGAATATAACATCATATAAGTTGCAAATATGTAGGAATATCTAGTAATAACGTGCAAAGTTCATGTATACATTTTACATGCATCACACGGCCGAACATTGCGTTCGCCGTCAATTTGCTTGCTAGGTACAGTTCTGAGCCTACCAATAGACATTGGAAAGGCATCAAGAACGTCTTCCGATACCTCCAAGGGACCAAAGATCTTGGCTTGTTTTTCCGGAGGAATCAAGATCTTACGCTTGTAGGATATGCTGATGCTGGGTACTTGTCAGACCCGCATACTGCAAAGGCTCAGACTGGATATGTTTTCCTTTGTGGTGGAACGACAATTTTCTGAAAATCGTCTAAGCAAACTTTAGTAACAACTTCCGATACCTCCAAGGGACCAAAGATCATAGCATTGTATGAAGCATCACGAGAGTGTGCATGGCTTCGACGAATGATCAGCCACATCCAGCTGACATGTGGGCTGAACACCGTCCAAACCCCAACTATCATCTATGAAGATAATGCTGCTTGTGTTGCACAAGTCCAGATGGGTTATGTGAAGAGAAATCTCACAAAGCATATCGACCCCAAATTCTTCTATGCACATGAATTGCAAAAGTTGAACGAAGTAAGAATCTTGCATACTAAGTTGTGTGAAAATCTTGCTGATTTTTTCACTAAATCATTACCAACATATTCTTTTGAGAGATGTGTTCGTGGAATGGGTATGATGAGACTTAGAGAGATGCAAGGTTAAGGGGGAGAATCTTCATAAACTCATCGCTGAAATCTCGATCCCGATGATTGAGTATACTTGACTGAAAAGTTAAGTGAGTTGTACTCTTTTTTCCTTTAGTGATTTTTTATGAAGTTTCTCACATAAGATTTTTAATGAGACAATTCGTGCAACATAGCAAAAGTATACCATGTGCTTTTCTCTAAATTTTTCCCATTGGGTTTTTCAGAGTTTTGAGACATAGCTATACGAATAAATCCCAAGGGGGAGTGTTAGGAAACTTGGGACGTGCGTGCGTCCATGGGAGCCCACTACGGTGGTAGTGGGGTCTCCCCACATTTAGGGTTAAGTGAGTCTTATCCTTCTATCATTTTCCCCTATATAAGCAAGGCAATATTGTCATACTGGTTAGAGAAAGAGATCAATAAAGAAAGCTTTGTCTATACCCTGTATTTCTACTTTTCTGTACGTGTGTTCTTCGCCTTCGTCTCATTCGACCACGCTGTACACCCTCGGGACTGGCCAGCCGGCAGAGGTTGTGCAACCTACACAACCACCGTCTCTCTACCCATTCCCATGTTGGGGAAGCAGAGGAGGAAACAATGAGGACGAGGTGGGAATTTTCTGGGGGAAGGGCAAAATGAAGAAATACCTTGGAATAGTTAAACCGAGTAATTAAGTTTAAACAGATTTTTTTAGAAAATTTATTTGTTTTGAAACAATAGAAATTTAAATTAGAAGAACGGGAAAGGGTAGGCCATGTGACATCTGGGCCGTATCATTTGGGCCCAAAGGACCCCACCATCCTGTTCATCGTCAATTCGTCATCTCTTTCCCCTCACCCGTCGTCGTCTCCGTCTTGTTCTCGCCTGGTGTGCCCGTGGTACCTAATCCATCCACGAGAAGAGGAGAGAAGAGCAGAGCAGAGGTTTCCCCCCGCCGGCCCCCGGACGATCCAACCGCAACCCTAACCGTAAGCACCGCTCTCTCCCAGAAATTTCCGATCTCGTCGCCCCTCTCCTCTGATTCCTAAGCGGAAAATCCACCGGATCGCTAGCCTATCGGTCGATTCGTTTCCTAGGGTTTGCCTGCCTTTTCGAGCATATTAGAAGCCCCCTCTAATCTTTAGGGTTCGCCGCCGCTACCTGCTCTTAGCTCTGCCGCTCGTAGGATTGGCTCCAGCAACAACCGTATCTGTAACTGTTACCAATTCGGCGGATACATTTCCTAGGATTGGTTCTCACGCCTCGCGACCAACTTTGCAGGGAGCCTAAAGGAACGCTTACCGACATGAGCTCCCTCTGCCCTTTCGCGAAAGCCGGCACGGCTGCGGGCGGCGTGTGCCCGATGAAGTCCGACAAGTGCGGCGGCACGGCCAAGCCCGACAAGAACGGCGGTGCGTGCCCTGTTACCAGCAAGGCGGCCAAGGAAAGCGGCGCCGACCGCCCGCGGGAGGAGACGAGGGCGCCGAGGACGCTCGTTTGGTGCGCGCCAAGTGCCCCTTCGGCTACGACTCCAACACCTTCAAGCTCGGGCCCCTCAGCTGCATGGTCTGCCAGGCGCTGCTCCACGACGCCAGCAAGTGCAGGCCGTGCTCGCACAAGTTCTGCAAGTGCGTGCTTCTCATGTCTCGTGTCTAGAACTAGACAATGTTTCTTGCTTGCGTGTCTGCTGACTGGATGGATGGACCTTGCCAGGGCGTGCATATTTCGCTTCAAGGACTGCCCGCTGTGCGGTGCTGACGTAGAGGGGATCGAGCCGGATGCCGAGCTCCAGGCCCTTGTCGACCGCTTCATTGACGGCCATGCCCGGATCAAGAGGTCGCTTGCAGGAGGGGACGGGGAGGCAGTGGGGGGCAAGGGAAAGGTGATATATGAGGATGTCTCCATGGAGAGAGGTGCTTTTCTGGTTCAGCAGGCTATGAGGGTCAGTAATCAAAATCAACTCCAATGATTAGCTATTTCTTTAACCTCTGAAATTTGCTTGATTCCTGGTCATCGAGTATTTATGTACTGATTTATCAGTGAACATTATGTTATAGCAGTGCTTCTAACTTGTATGCATCTTCAGGCTTTTCGCGCACAGAACATTGAAAGTGCAAAGTCGAGGCTCAGCATGTGTGCAGAGGACATCAGGGAGGAGTTAAAATCTTCAGAAGATAACCTAGACCTATGTTCTCAGCTTGGGGCAGTCTTGGGAATGCTTGGGGATTGCTGGTATGACCTTCTTTCGTGCCCACTTCACCATCCAGTGTTTTCACTCTCGCTAACTAAGAAATGAACCTGGATCTGTTACATAGAACAGACAGATGATTCATAGTGTAGTTTGCCTTAATTGGTATTATTTGACAACCTGGCAACTGTCCTGTTTAGGTAATTGATCTAGCAACTTCTCACCATGAAAACATTCCTTAATTTCTTCTTCATTATATGCTAATGCCTGCATGCTGCATGTTCTGAGTTTTGACTAATGTAGGAAAATGATAGGGAGAAGTATATGGGGAATCTCATCAAACCTAATTGCATGTTCTTTCATTGAAGTATTAGACAGTGCTGTACTTCTATGCATGTTTACTTTGGAAAGCACATACTAGCCATTTTGCAATGTGCATGGTATGTGCGGACTAACTGATGAACATAGCTGATAGTTTGCCAGTTGCCATGGTAGTTGCAACTTGCTTCTATGGTATATTTGCAATGGGGTAAAGTAGAAAACCGTTAACCATGCACATCCCCTACAATATTGACGAGCCCATAAGCTTTGGCTTCGTCTGCTGACATAAAACATCCATTTCCATCTCTTCGGATACAATCGAAAAAGGTTGCCTTATACCAGGCAGCACACAGGTGCTAATCATAGGGCAATAGCTTGTCTAGCCACCTTGCAGGATCTTAGTTCTGGGACAGATGTCTGCTACATGCTCATATAAGAAACACATGGTCCGTGATACGTCTCCCAGGTCACTAGTGGATATTTTGCTCTTTTCAAAGTGCTATTCTGCACTAGCTTTAGCTAATAAATGTTTGATGTAATTCTTTCGGTGTATCATTACACATTATAACAGTGGCACACACTGACCTGATATAGTTATATCCCTGTTCCTCATCACTGGACTCTATTTTTTCAGTAGAACCTTGGGAGACGCTCCTTCAGCGATCACTTACTATGAAGAAAGTGCCGAGTTTCTCTCGAAATTGCCCACAAAGGATCTTGAGGTTGTATTCTAATTAAATGTCATATTGTCTTTGTAATAACATTAAAATTCCTTATGTCAATTGATCTTTTGCATTCATCTACAGTTGGTCCATACGCTCTCAGTTTCGCTTAATAAAGTCGGAGACCTTCGCTACTATGACGGGGACCTCCAATCTGCAAGAAGTTATTATGCTCGTTCATTAGACGTTCGCAGAAATTCAGTAAAGGAACACTCAGCTGTGGCCTCCCAGGTAATTGAAATGCTCACATGCTGTCAATTAAGAATTCTAGATTAAACATCACCCCAAACAAGATAGATAGTTATGTCTGAAGTGAAATGAGAGGAACCTTAGGCGTCCATTTTTCCTCCAGTTTCAGTTGACCATCGCTGGATTTTTATTTCAACAGTGGACCTTGTCATTCAAGCTCCTGCATTCGTTTTAACAAGTGATATCAAACTACCATACGCAAAACCGACAGGTTATGGTCTTCCATGCTGCACATATCTGGTACTCATGGGCATGCACGCAACCCTAACACAGTAGAAGATAAATGATAACTGGGTTTGCCCCTTCAAAACTAAAGTTCTGTATGCTTTGTGAGTATTACAGTGAAAGCAAGCGCTAGACCATACTAGAACTACAGGAAGTTACATGCTGTAACCTGTAACTTTGCTTGGATGATTTACCATAATAACTGAGGATTTGATGAACGGATGCACTAACCTGGTTTATTTTGCAAAAACTGATCCTCTGTGGTTGTGCATGTCATTATATTCGCGACCCAACTAACAGATGAATGCAGCGGCGTTGAAATTTCTTATTTTATATCAAGGTCAAGGGAAAACATTTGTCTTTGGTGTTCCATATATTTGGAAGCTAACACCTGTCATCTAAAGTATTTTTGGTGATTCTACATGATCCACACACATAGATTCAAAGTTCATATACAACAAAGCCTTTTATTCCCAAACAAGTTGGGGTAGGCTAGAGTTGAAACCCATAAGATCTCGAAACCAAGTCATGGTTCTGGCACATGGATAGCTAACTTCCACGCAGCCCTATCCATGGCTAATTCTTTGGTGATATTCCAATCCTTCAGGTCTCTTTTAACCGACTCCTCCCATGTCAAGTTTGGCCTACCACGACCCCATAGATTCAAAGTTCATATATACTATAAAAATATGTGATAATGATGTGTCAGGAAAGGGAAGGATAAAGAAGACTAACATGCTCAGGAAGTGGGCACAGTAAAAGTTTATCTGCTTCTGCTGCAAGTTACTGTTTTGTTGCATAGTGGTGAACTCATTTGCTTTTAGTGAGGCGTTCTTCTTGAATCTAATTAAACAGATCGTCTTCTTTGGTCCGTAAGATCAGGTGACACATTTTATTTGGATAACAAATATGCTTCAGGGCTCCTTTGATTCATAGGATTTTCAAAGGATTTGGTAGGATTAGAATCCTATAGTAATTTTTCCTTCGGCAGCTGTTTGATTCATAGGATCATCTCATAGGAAAAATTCCCATAGGAATATTGTAGTGCAAACTTCATAGGAAAATAACATGAGGTCTAACCTCATGGAAAATTTCCTTCACCCAATCAAATGAACTTTCTCTTCCCATAGGATTCCATTAGACATGCCATTCCAACCTATGGATTTCCTATTCCTGCACTTTTCCTATCCTACAAATCAAAGGAGCCCTCGATGGAAATGTTAGTAAAGTTAGTCCTTGACAAACTGAAATGTGAAAAATGTCAATTTGAGATCACCTTGTTTGCTTGATTAGTACTCCTACAGAATGAATATCTGTTATTGATTAAGAATGCTCTTTACAAATATAGTACAGTTTGAAAAAGTAGGCTTGATTTATTAAACCAGATTATAACCGTTTTCAGTTAGAAGTTAGAACTAGGGGTGGGCATATAACCCGAAAACCGATTTACCGAACCGAATAAAACTGAACCGAATCCGAAGTGACCGAAACCGAAGATTTCGGTACTTATCTCGGTTAGCAGATCTGGAAAACCGAATTAATATCGGTAATTTCGGTACTAGCCCTCGGTCCACCGAATTAACCGAACACCCGACAATGCCTCCGAAAAATCAAGACAGCGCGATTCTTTTGCAAATCCCTCCAGAAATCGCGGCGCCCAGCCATTCTTTCCTCCTCGGGAGAATAAAGTCCCGCGTGATATTCTACCTCCCTAGTCGCATCCATCTTTTGCGTTCCCAAGGCTGAACGTTACCAAAATTAATTGCAGAAAATTAGCTTCCGTCTTTTGCTGCTACTCTTGTCAGGTGTCAGCCTCATGTGTTGGTCGCTTGGTGTTTGCAAGTATCTCACACAATGAGCAGCTCACAGCCTACCCCACACAAACGATCAGCTTGCTCGCATAGTATGTACGTACAAGCCATAATCCATACGTGTTGGTCTCCAAGCAATAGCTACCATCGAGTCGATGTGGTACTCTCTGTCGCCCAGCAGACCAGCAAAACGCACACATTAACTTTCGGTCCGTTCGGTCAAGACCGAAGACCGACCCGATTTTTAGGGGAACCGAAGCCTCGGTTACCTCAATTACAAATAACCGATCGGTGTTTGTTTTGTCAGGACCGAATTATCCTAGCGACCGAAGTACCGAACCGAACGGTTCGGGGGAACCGAACGCCCACCCCTAGTTAGAACTATGCTGTTACGTCAAATAGACACAATTTCATGGTGCTGTTTGCTTTAGCTGCCATTATCTGACGATCGAAACGGCTGTAGGTCATTGATCTAGCGACTTCTCTAGCCAAAGTTGCGGATGTTGATAGAAATCTTGGCAATGAAGAAGCGGCTGTCGAGGGTTTCGAGGAAGCAATCAAGTGCCTTGAGAAGTTGAAGCTGGATTCTGAGCAGGCTAGTCTAGAACAACGGGTAGCTGCTACTAACTTTCCCTTTCCTGTCTTTGTGATCCGGCATGTATGTATTTTGTGGACTGACTTTCGATCTGCGCTTTTCCAGCGGCGTTCAGTTCTCGACTTCCTGCAGAAACAGTTGGATGACAAGTAAGATGGTCCTATGCAATGGGGTTCAACTGCAGCGTTGTTGTGATGCATACGGAAATGGTGCCTTGTGTGTAATACTTAGCATTGTAAATGTAATCTTGTGAACAGGACCCGGGCAGAGGCAGCAACGGGCCAGAGAAATTGTGGCACGCTATTTTATACGGACACGCGGCCCAATGTTTTCTCTTGTATGACTGAATGCTCCTGTCCTCAGATACGACAGCTATGCCAGGCTGAACTAAGCTCTGTTATACTCCATCCGTTCCATTATGTGAGTCAATTAAAATGGAATGGAGGGAGTACTTGGTAGTAGTTTTATTCCGATTGTTTTCTTGTTGTTCAACATGGAAGAAAACAACGAGATGCATAATGTTTCATCGAGAAATGGTTGTTGGATATTTCAGACATTCGGAGAAAAAAGCCCGTGATGTCGGTTAAATTATTGTGTTGTGCTTCAACAACTTTGCTTGGTACGCATAGCTCGAACATTGCCCGTGAATATTATTTTGTAGAAGCATGATTGCATGAACATGTTTAAGTTGAAGCATAAACGTACTATCAGAGTGAGTATACAGTGTAAGTTTTAGTTGTCCATCACACATAATTTTTTTACAACTACTAGCAGGAAGCTCCTAATGCATTATATTAAAAGAAAAAATGTTTTCTTGAAAAAAACATTAAATGAAGTAGGTACAAAACAAGGAAAAGAAAAGCACAAGTTTTTAAATGTTAATAGAAGAAAAGAATGATAATAAAGTTATATTAGAGAAAGCAAACCTCCTGCAAAGGCACTGGGTAATTGGGCTAGTTGGAGAACAGGCCTGTTGGGTAATCCTTCCCGCGCGACTGCAGGTACGGCCGTGAGTATTTCAGCAGCCCCGCCGGCGGCCACCAGCAGCCTCGCCGGCGGCGGCGGATGGGCTAGCCGGATCTGAAGGTCAACGCAGAGGAGAGGATGACAGGTGGGCGTGCTCCGGTGAGCTCTCCGGCGAGCTTGGGTTTTTTTTTTTGCGCCACGTCAGCGCCACATCAGCGCCACGTCATCCCAAGAAAAGTCAAAATTGACTCAAAACCACCCCAAATCAGTGCAAAACCACTTCAGGGTGTGATTTCTCCGGTTTTTCACATTTCACGGTGTTTATTTGGTTTTGAAGTTCAGGGTGAATTTGCTCCCAATTGGTACATTTCAGGGTGGATTCTATACTTTTTCCAAAGGGAAATTGTGTTTGGTAGCCCACCGAGTGCTTAACCAGCCCCTACACATGCAAATTTCGGCCATTTAGTTGCCTGTGCCAGCGCATGCGCACAACCTTAAAGCACTCTGTGCCAGGATGAGTGCCCAATCATCCGTTTTTCCAAGCCCAGGCTGAGGAGAGCCCCTTGTGCCTCTCGCTCGCACGAGGGATCCCATGTGGGATATGTCCCACTCGCACGAGCTATCCCATGTGGGATGTGTCACCTCTTCGTATAATCAAATATACTTCGATTCAAAATATGTGTGTTTCGACGAGTAGGTTCTATTCCCGTGATCGGTTTTGAATTTCGTGGACATTAGCTTCTTAATTTTGGACCGAAGTTTGCTACATTTTTAGATGAATTTTGTCAAATTCGTCGCACTCGGTCGACAGTTTGAAATTTCCTTTCACGAGTAGACCGATCTTACCGTTTCATGTTGTAACTTTTTCGTTTAGACAAACATATATGAATAGATCTTGTAGTGTATATATGTAGCCATTTAGAAGCAGTTCACGGTTGTGGTCGTGTTTGCTGGCGCTTCAGCCGGCGCCGGTGCAGCTGCTGCTGCGACCTTCGCCGCCTCACGTCGTTGCGCCACTCCGTTGTCCCGCTCGCCGGTCTCATGGGGTGTCACACAGATGAACTTGTTACAAGGCTAGGTGTGAGGTAAGTTCACCATGTAAACTAGGAGGTAAGAGTAGCTCGTGTCCACATGCAACCAGTGATGCAATACAAGTAACCAAACACGAAAAATGTGAAATCAATAGGCAAAAAGGAAAAAAACGATATGCAGGCAACAAAACGGGCTGCACAACATGGGCCGAGGCCACGTTTTTCCAGGGCCAGGCTGAGTTGGGCCACGGATACGAGAGGCCCAAAATCGGTGCGAGTAACCAAACACGCCCTAAACATCAAAGGAAGTCAATCCATCAATGTATAGACGGGGGATCGAGTGGCTAGGTCTATACATTGTTTTCTCTGGTTTCTGCAATGTAGGAAACAAATGTCTGCCATATTTCTCTTAAATTACCTTCTCCTCTATACCCATTGAACCTAAATACAATAGTTATGGTTGTAGCAGTAACTGAAAGAATATGGACAGATAGGACATGCACCCACATGTACATGTGTATTTCCTTTTCCCATAAGCAATGGGCAGATAGGACATGTACCCACATGTACATGTATATTTCCTTTTCCCATAACATTTTATATGTATATATTAAAAATATTGTACCATAGGCTCTGGTTTCTAGTTTTTTCCCGGACCCCCAAAATCTCAGAAGGCCCCTCGCTCTAATCCAACAACTACAAATGTATGAAGGGAAAAAATAAACAAAGAAACCGCAGTCACTATATATCGCTCATAGCAAGCTGGTGTACTGACTTGCCCGTAGCACTCTCCGCCATGGTCCGGCCCATTTGGGCACTTGTTTTGCCTTTTCTTTTTTTCTTCTCGGTACCACGTTAATTTTAAAAATTAAACTGAAAATATACGAAATATTTTTTAAAAATATGAATTTTAACGAAATTTGTAAATTATCTCAAAATCATATTTTCTTAAACTGAATATTTTCTAAAATATTAACATTATTCAAATACGAACGCTTTTCAAATCTGAACATTTTTTAAAAATAAAATTTTAAAAAATCTGATTTTTTTTCTTCAAATCTGAACAATTTTTCAAAAAAAAATGAACATTTTAAATATGAAAAAATTTAAATCTAAATGTTTCAAAATCAGAACATTTTTTAAATATGACCATACATTCAAATATGAACAATTTTTAAATCTGAACATTTTGTCAAAATCTGAAAACTTTGTAAATCAGAATAGTTTTTTAAAACACGTTTCATAAAACAAAGTAGAAAACCGAAAAATAAAAATGTTTTTCGTGGGGCGCGTGCTACGAATTGTTGCTGACCTCTCCCGCATGGCGTCACGCCCGTGCACCAGGCCCACGCAACACGAACGCCTTGAGCGAGGTCAGCCTTCTGGTCGCTTCAAGCGATGCATAGGGGTTCCCACAATTTCGCGCGGGATGTGCCGGGAGCTCCTATATGGCGCCTGTAGGCGGTGCCATTCGGCCAGGCCACGTGAAGCAATCGCTTCATGGGCCGCTAAAAAATTGGCCCAATACAAAAGGTACAGTTTTTTCATCTCTTTTTCCATTTTTAAAACATGTTTTTTTAATCTGAACAATTTTCAAATCTGGATGATTTTCAAAACCTGAAAGTTTTTCAAATTCGAACAATTCTGAAAATCCAAACATTTTTAATTTGAACAAATTTTTGAATCTGATCATTTTTTAAAATTGAACAGTTTTTCAATTTGAACAAATTTCTTCTCTTTTTATGCATTTTCATAATCTTTTTTTAATATGAACAATTTTAAATATGGAAAAATTTCAGATCTGGGTGATTTTAAAAATCTGAACTTTTCTAAATTTGAACAATTTTTTGAATCTGAACATTTTAAATTGAACAATTTTTAAATTTGAACAAATAAATGTTTGAACATTTTTTAAAACTGAATATTTTCCGAAAGTGAAAAAGGAAAAATTGAAGAAAAAGGAAAAAGAAAACGAAAAAGAAAAAGAAAAATGAAACAAAAAGGAAAAAAGAAAATCCGTCAAAAAATGGGCTGGCCCGTCAGCAAATGCCTTCAGGCGGCGCGGCCGTCTGGCGCCGCTTTGCGGCTGCGGGTGATATATACTCGCTCTGTTCCATTGAACAATGCGTAATGTTTTTTTTCCAATTATTCGTCAAAAAGCAAGGCGCGGCTGCGTGAAATATGCTAACCTTCCAAGTATGACTCTCTATTTCCTTTCCCATGTCTTAAAAAATCAGGAGGCAATTAAAATCGGGAGGCAATATGAGAGGATTGGAGGAGAAGGAGAATGTATCTTGTGAAACCAACGAATTGGTGCACCCGGTGCACCCGATTTTGTTTAGCCATCCAAAATATTTTCTAAAAATCTTAAAAAATGTTTGGACATTGATAATACTTGTCGGGGAGCTACCCCCGGGTAGGGTCATGATGAGGTAAAAGCTATGCCCAGGTGTGGGCCAGGTTACAGTAAAACCGGCATAACTGGGCTTCAGAGTGTGGTGCAAGTGCAAACCGAGATAGGCTTACCGAGGTAACCTGGGCCAGAAGGGACCGGGGTACCATGCAGGTGCCAGCTAGCATTGGTCGACCGAGACAAGGGATCCGAGATAAAGATCCGAGATAACATAGCCGACATATGTATGTCGGTAACTTGTGTGTTTTCTTATGTGCAGGGAAGGATATTTGAGGAAGGTGGATCCGGCATATCCATGCCGGGTTATCCTTGTGTCGGGCAGAGGTCAATGCTCCTGTCATATCCCGTCTGGCACGGGAGCGCCTGACACGGAAGCGCCTGACACGGGGGCGTGCAGGAGACCGAGATGGCAGGCCATCATTCCACCGCTGACTCGGGTTATCCGGGAACAGACTGCGAGGCAGAGGCATGGGCAGGCCCTGTCTTGTCGCTGACCTCGGGCGTACTTTGGAGCAGAGACATGGGACAGGACATGGGCAAGCCACGTCCTGTCCACTATGCAGAGACAATCATGACGTGCAGGCGTGCGTGTCTGCAGTGCCGGTACGGAGAGGTGACCGTTGCAAGTGGAGGGGTATTCCGGTAACCCGGTTTAGCCTATATATATGCCCTCACCCCCTCCTGCGTGAGGGACGATGCCCTGAGAGACACTTCTCCACGTAGCTTCATCTTCTACCTTGTGTTCTTCCCATTGTCGTGTGATATAGCTCAAGGAGCAAGCTTGTATTTGTGATACCGAGATATATACAGAGAGACAGGCAGGAGTAGGGGTTTTACCTCCTCACGAGGGCCCTGAACCTGGGTAGATCTTGGTGTGTGTGTGTTCTTCGTGTGTGCTTCTTAGCGCGCTAGCCCTCTCCCGGATTCCACCAGCGTCCATCGGCCCCACACTTTAGCCATCCTATGGCATCTGCCGTGATACCACCACGACAGTTGGCGCCCACCGTGGGGCAGCAGCGGCGCTGGCTGGTGTGACATTCCGGACGGGCTCCATCATCAACTCCGGCGAGCGCGTCGTTTGCGGGCTCGTCTGCAAGCTCGGCGCGCTGAACTTCATCAGACAACGCGGGATGCTTCGGCAGCAGGCCGTTCCCGACGAACGGCTGCCTCATCAGCTTCGGCACCTTCGTGACCTACGTCGCCACCGAGGTTGTCTGCAAGTACCCCGAGCAGGTGCTTGTGGCGGAGGATCCTCCTGCCATCTGTGCGGCTCGCGGCCGGCGTAGCGCTCGCCCCGGGAGCTGCGCAGAGGTCATGATGACCGGCACTGCGGCGATGCCGGTAAAGGAGACCCCGGCAAAGGAGATGCCGGTAATCCCGCACCAAAGGTTAGATCGGCGAAAGTGCCGCTGGAGAGGAGGGAGAACCTCCCCGGCCAGCCGGTACATCCCATGTGCCGGTTAAGCCAGCTCACCTCGAGGAGATCATAGAGAAGTTAAATGTGCCGGTAGTTGCCGGTACAGATGCTGCCCAGTCAGAGGCAGAGTTGGAGGCACGGCGTCAGAGCTTGCTTCAGGAGGCTCTGGAGATGGCCGAGGTACGAAGAGAGTTTGGGATAACTGTCCGTGAGTATAACCTAGCACATGGTTTTACCCCGGTAGCTGCTCGCCCTAGTCGAGTAGAGGATGTGCGCAAGAGAGGTAAAAACCTCAATGCCGAGTTGGCTAGAGATGGTAGATCTAGCTCCAGCAAAACTCCTAGCCTTATCGGTCGAAAAACCGAAGTATAGTTCCCCTGCTAAGACTCTTAGAGCTGCCGAGGCAGCAAGAGCCGAGTTGTCTGGCTTATCCGGAGAAGCTCTCCGCAGGCAGCAAGACCGAGTTAATGAGCTGGTAGCTGTGGCTACCCGGCAGAATGAGGCCTATCGCCAGGCCAACACAGTTGCAGGTGGGTCTGATGTTGTTCACTCGGCTAGGGAGCTAGTGGATCTAAGGGGCAAGCTTCTTCACCGCATGTCGGTGTAGATCGTGACCGGAGTGTAAACTCCGGTAAGAGCAAACAGATGCAGGTGTATGACCCGGCGTGTGCCGGAAAACAGATAGTTGGGCGAGGTAGTGCCGGCCGGGGTAGAAGCAATCCCGGTCAGGGCGGTCCAGGTGCCGGGGTAGTTAACTCGGCTGGCCGAGGTTATCCACCTCGGTATCCGACACAAAATCTCGCCCAGCAGCAGCAGCAAAATGTCGGGCATGTCCAGCAGCCGCAAGTTGTTGAGCAGGTGGCTAACCGTATGATGATGGTTACTCGGCTATGGAGAAAGCCGGGTATCCGAGATATGAAGGTGCACTGGGATCTCGGTTGGGACTCGCCAGTTGTCACCAAATGATGCACGTACAAGTTGGACAGATTTATATGTCCGAGATGCTGGAAGAGCAAGGTCCACCTGGTCCGGCATGTTTTGGACCTCGGATCATGAGGGAACCACCGGTGCGGCACTTTCAGCTAAACCGAGGTGCAAAAACATATGACGGCAGCACCAAGCCAGAGGACTGGCTGACAGATTATGTGTCGGCTGTGCATATTGCGGGAGGTAACCGCAGATGGGCGGTGAGGTATATCCCGCAGATGTTGGAGGGGCCAGCCCGGATTTGGCTGAACAACCTGCGAGAGGGCAGTGTTGATTGCTGGCTGGACTTTGAAGAAGCATTTGTTAGCAACTTCTCCAGCACATACAAGAGACCAAACCGTCCTCAAGCTTGCGATGTGCAAGCAGAGGGATAATGAAACTGACCGGGATTACTTAACCCGGTGGAGTACTATTCGCAATTCCTGTGAAGGAGTTGTAGAGGCACAGGCCATATCTTGGTTTGCCCAGGGGTGCCGACATGGCTCCATGCTCTGGCAGAAGTTGCAGAGGGAAATGCCGGCCACTCTGGCCGAGACAATCCGGATTGCGGATAGCTATGCACTGGGTGATCCGATGCAACCTTTGCTGAACTCGGGAGAGCCGAGTAGAAGATACCCGGTGAACAACAGACCCGGGCCAGTCAGGCAGAACGATCGCCAGGACTTCGGTAACAAGAGGAGAGAACCGGATTACCGGTATGGCTCGAACCAGGTTGCAGCTGTAAACCAAGACCAGCCAGATGCCGGTAATAGCCAGCGTCCGAAGTTCAATGGCCCAGCATGGGGCCAGAATCAAGAGGGAAGAGGCCATGGGGTGACCAGAAGCCATCCTTAACTTATGAGGCTATGTTGGATGGGCCATGCAGTTTCCACACCCAAGACATCCGCAGGCCTGCAAATCATACAACTCGGCAGTGCAGCTGGTATCAGCGCACAAGGGGAGAAGGAGCCAGAGCCGGAGGAAATCAAGTGGGGGCACCTCAGAGAATTCCGCCGAGGCAAAACTTGCCGCTTACCGGAGCAAATGCTATCCCGGTGATTCCCCAGTTCCGAGGCAAGCAGATCCGAAGCCTGTGAATCAGGTGAATGTCGGAGGGAACAATAACAACACTGGTCCCAGCAGGCAGGGAGAGTATCCCCAGGGAGATTACAGAGAAGCTCATCAGAGCTATGTGATATTTGTGACCGAGCCAACTGACAAGAAGAGCTTGCATCGGCGTGCACTGGAGGTGAACGCAGTTATGCCGGCAATACCGAAGTATTTGCACTGGTCCGAGCAAG
This sequence comes from Poa pratensis, assembly GCA_947311845.1. NCBI lineage: Eukaryota > Viridiplantae > Streptophyta > Magnoliopsida > Poales > Poaceae > Poa > Poa pratensis. The sequence continues at coordinate 26,595,113 of CAMZMU010000110.1, forward strand.
AGATCACTTGGAGCAGAAGGGATCATCCCCGAGTTATGCCAACTCCGGGAGGTTATGCATTGGTGGTGGATCCGACATTCTTCGGACCGACACTCAATATTCGGTTCACCCGAGTTCTCATTGATAATGGGAGTGCTATCAATATCATGTACCGAGACACCATGGTGAAGATGGGTATCTCGGCAAACATGCTGCAACCGAGTTCTACACCTTTCATGGCATAGTGCCAGGTGTTTCATGTGCACCTATGGGCAAAATTTGGGTTGATGTGTTGTTTGGCACCAAGGACAACTGCCGAACTGAGAGTATCCAGTTTGAGGTAGTGGACCTCGAAAGTCCATACCATGCTTTACTCGGTAGGCCTGCATTGTCCAAGTTCATGATATCCACCCATGTGGGTTACCTCAAGATGAAAATGCCGGGTCCTAATGGCATCATCACTATCTCGGGTGATTACAAGCGTGCACTGGAGTGTGCCTCGGCTGGATCGTGCTTAGCCGAGTCACTGATCATCGCTGCGGAGAAGAAGAAGATCCATGAAGTGGTGGCATTGGCTCAGTCAGCGCAACTCGGTATGCCGGGTATGGCTAACCCGGAGCAGAATGCAACTTTCGAGGTGCCCAAAGAGACCAAGAAGATCAATGTTGACCCGGCATGTCCGGACCACAACGTCATCATTGGTACCGGGTTAACTGAGAAATAGGAAGGCGAGCTCAGTCACTTCCTCCGTGAGAACCGGGATATCTTTGCATGGTCAAATCAGGACCTGCCAGGTGTTCCGAGGGAGTTGGCTGAGCACTCTTTGTTCGTCAGACCGGATATGAAGCCGGTGAAGCAACCTATGCGCGTCTCTCGGATGAGAGGAGAAAGTGATAGGTGATGAACTGGCCAGGTTACTTGCATCTGGGTTCATCATGGAAGTGCTGCACCCGGACTGGTTGTCTAACCCGGTCCTGGTGGAAAAGAAAAAAGATGACCCAAATGTGGCCATTGTGTGGCGTATGTGTATTGATTACACAAACTTGAACAAGGCATGTCCTAAGGATCCATTCCCGCTGCCTCGGATAGATCAAGTGATCGATTCCACAGCCGGGTGTGAGCTGTTATCCTTTGTAGATGCGTATTCTGGTTTTCACCAGATACCACTGAACCCTGCTGATCAAATGAAAACTGCTTTTATCACCCCGTATGGGGCTTATTGCTATCGTGTCATGACCTTTGGTTTGAGAAATGCTGGTGCCACTTACCAGAGATGTATGCAAAAATGCTTGCATGATCAAATAGGAAAAAATGTGCAGGTGTATGTCGATGACATTGTCATCAAGTCTAAGGAAAAGCTACTCTGATTGATGATCTCCGAGAAACATTTGAGAATCTGAGGAAATTCCGGATAAAACTTAACCCGGACAAATGTACCTTCGGTGTGCCGGCAGGCAAATTACTCGGTTTCCTCGTGTCAAGCCGAGGTATCGAGGTGAACCCGACAAAAATCCGTGCTATTGAAAGCATGAGGTTACCGACATGTCTCAAAGACGTGCAGAAATTCACTGGATGTTTGGCATCTTTAAGTCGGTTTGTTAGCAGGTTGGGGAAAAGGCATTGCCTTTGTATCAACTCATGAAGAAAACAACCACTTCGTGTGGCCCCCGCAAGCAGATGCGGCGTTCACCGAGTTAAAAAAGATGTTGGCAACTGCGCCGATACTGGCTTCACCATTACCCAAAGAGCCGATGTTGCTCTACATTGCAGCCACAAACCGGGTTGTGAGTGTCGTATTGGTAGTGGAGCGAGAAGAAGATGGCAAAACTGTGCAGAGGCCAGTGTATTACCTAAGCGAGGTGATCTCGTTATCCAAGCAGAACTATCCGCACTACCAGAAAATGACATATGGTGTCTATCTGGCTGCTAAGAAGTTGAAACATTACTTCCAAGAGCATTCAATCACTGTGGTGTGTGAGGCTCCTATCTCGGAGATCATTGGGTGTAAAGATGCAACTGGCCGAGTAGCCAAGTGGGCTATCGAGGTGTCCCCTTACACTCCTCACTATGAAAGAAGAGATGCCATTAAATCTCAGGCACTGCCGGATTTCCTGGTGGATTGGGCTGAAATGCAATATGAGCCACCACGGCCTGACCCCAATTACTGGAGAATGCACTTTGATGGATCAAGAACAAAAATTGGTTTAGGTGCCGGGGTAGTCCTTACCTCGCCAAAGCATGATCAGTTGAGATATGTGTTGCAGATTCATTTTGCGGCATCTAACAATGTGGCCGAGTATGAGGCACTTGTTCATGGGCTAAATGTGGCCAAAGAAATTGGTATTCGCCGGATAGAATGTTTCGGAGACTCGGATTTGGTGGTGCAGCAAGTCTCGGGAAATTGGGATGCTTTAGATGCCAACATGGCGTTGTATCGGTTTCATGTCCAGAAGATCTCGGGGTTCTTTGAAGGTTGCGAGCTCACGCATATACCTCGGGCTGAAAATGACGCCGCCGATGTACTGTCCAAGCTAGGTTCATCCCGGGATCCAATTCCACCCGGCATAGCCTTGGAGCATCTGAGGAAGCCATCAATCAAACCATCGCCGGAGTCCGAGTCAATTTTTATCCCGGCAAAACCGGAGTCTGGTGCTGTTCCCATGGACGTCGATGTCGGATGCATTTGGGAGAACCCGGGGACTGCTTGGCAGAACCCGGGGACTGGTTACTCTATCTCGGAAGAAGTAATGTCGGTTGATCTCATGGAGGTGGATGATCGGTTTTCCTGTGCGTCCTGTGCCGGAGTGGGCACAACCAATAATGGCATTTATGATGGATGGGAGTTTGCCAAGTAATGAAGTTGAAGCTAGGCAAGTGCAAAGAAGATCCAAGGCCTACACCATCATCAACCAGGAGTTATACAAGAGAAGTGTGACCGAGGTACTGCAGCGATGTGTCGAGCCGCAAGAGGGCAAGAGATGCTCCTGGAAATTCATCAAGGAGAATGTGGTCATCATGCTTCATCAAGAGCCTTGGTGGCTAAGGTATTCCGGCATGGGTTTTATTGGCCCAGTGCTTTGAACCAGGCAGAAGATATCGTCAGAAAGTGTGAGGGATGTCAGAGGTTTGCTAAAAAGATACACCTGCCAGCCTCGGCACTCAAGACAATTCCAATCACTTGGCCCTTTGCAGTTTGGTGCTTGGATATGGTGGGAGAATTCAGGCCAGCCCGAGGTAACATGACTCATATGCTGGTGATGGTGGACAAGTTCACCAAGTGGATCGAGGTAAAGCCTATCCGGAAGTGTGATGGTCACACAGCGGTGACCTTTTTGAAGGACATCATTTTGAGATATGGTTACCCCCATAGCATTATCTCGGATAATGGCACAAACTTTGCTGTGGGAGAGTTTGCTCGGTTCTGTGCGGATAAGAGAATTCGGTTGGACATAGCCTCGGTGGCACACCCTGAGGCAAATGGGCAAGTGGAAAGAGCAAATGCATTGGTGTTAGCCGGTATCAAAGCTCGGTTGATTGAACCACTGTTGCGAACTCCGGGATGTTGGATAGAGGAGATACCAGCAGTGCTGTGGGGTCTAAGGACCACACCAAATCGATCAACTGGCTATACGCCATTTTTTCTGGTCTATGGGGCAGAAGCGGTCTTGCCAACCGACATGGAATATGACTCGCCAAGAGTGGCGCTGTACACTGAAACCGAGGCAAAAGAAGCTCGGGAAAATGATGTTGATTTGCTCGAAGAAGCACGAGAACTGACCTTATCTCGGTCAGCTATATATCAGCAAAATCTCCGACGCTATCATAGCCGGAAGATCAGCCCTCGGGTTTTCCGAGAGGGAGATTTGGTGTTGAGGCTAGTGCAACGCAAAGCAGGCCGACACAAGTTGTCACCTCCATGGGAGGGACCGTTCATTGTGAGCAAGGCTCTGCACAATGATTCATACTATCTTATAGATGCACAGGCACCGAGGAAAAATGTGATGGACAAATCCGGAGAGGAGACCAAAAGACCCTGGAATGTAGCTCTACTTCGTCCCTTTTACTCATAAGGGCGCAGTGTATGTATCTCGGTTTTTCCTTTGAATAAAATGCCGGCACTCCGAAAAGAAACTCGGGGACTGCCTTTGTCTATATGCTTGTGTTTTATCTCGGTTTTTTCTGTGTTGTTCATATGTCGGATGATTTTGAGACCTCGTTTCAAAGTTCAAGTAATGTATGCTATTTTGTTGTGATCTTGTGACTCGACTGACGAACGCCGAAATGGCAGTCAAGAGCAGAGGTTATGGTATATGGTAAACATGAAAATGGACTCGGGGACTCGGTCCTAAAAAGATCCGACATATGTCGTTTACTAACCCGGTTTTTTCGTTCCTTTTCCTTGTGTCGGATGACTCTAAACCTTACCTCAAAATTTACAAGTATTGTATGCTATAATGATTGATCTTGTGACTCGACTGTCGAACGCCTAAATGGTAGACAAGAGCAAAGATTACTAAGTATAGTAAACAAGAAAGTAAACTCGGGGACTTGGTGCAAAGTGATACGGCATTAAGCTTGTCTTGTTGAAGCTAATATGATAAAAGTAGCACTGCGAAATACTTAAACGTATATTTACATCTGCACCCGGCATTCCGGGGATTTAATAGTTCAATGTTTCATAAGCTTAGGCAGCTGCCTCGGAGGAGCTCGGAGCAGTTGGAGCGGTGCGAGGCTCGGGAGCAGTCTCGGCGGCAGAAGAGCCTTCAGTGGTTGGAGCAACCTCGGGAGTTGGAGTGGCTGCCGAGGCACCAGCAGTGTCGGTTACCGGCTTCTCAGAAGTCTCGGTTACCGGCTTCTCTGAAGCGTCGGTCGCAGCCGGCTTGGCAATGTCGGTTGCTCGGCGGCAGAAGTGTCGGCAGCCCGGCAGTGGAAGTCTCGGTTGCGCTGGCAGCAGCAGTCTCGGTCGCTCCGGCAGTGGCAGCGTCGAGAGTCTCGGCCTCGATCTCCTCATCAACGTCATCTTCTTCTTCGCCCTCTTCATCATCCTGGTCCTCTTCTTCGTCATCCGAGTAGGCGGGACCCGGGATGAAGTGTCGGGTGGGAGCATAACTGGCCATGAATTTGGCTGCATCTTTGCGGCTCTCTATCAATGTCGGATCGGAGGTCCATTTGGAGCCTTGGCGCAGGGAGCGCACGGCGTTGAGTTGATGGACTCGTACCAGGAGAGCACAAAGGTCAGTGCTTGATCAGCTCCGGCACGAGCTGCTGAGGATCTCCACTCTCGGATCCTGGCCTCGGCCCCCGTCAGACACTTGGACAGTTCTTCAATGCTAGAAGGAGTTGGAGATCCTGGCCATAAAGCTCGGTAAGCTTTGATACCGGCATCAAGAAGGTCCAGGCCAATGGCCTTCAAAGGAGAGATGCGGGCATTCAGAGCAGTCAAGTAATCTTCCATATCCCATTCCTCCGGGATTGGGCCAGCCTCGGCTCTCTTCGCTCGTGCCTTGCGCACAGTGTTGAGTGCAGCAGCCTTGGAGTGGGCGAAGTGATCTGAAGACAGAAAAGCTATCACCAAATTGAGTTATATACCGGCATATCTTAATGTCGGCGCAAGTAATGAAAGCAAAAGGAAAGGATAAAGAAACTTACAGTCCATCTCCTTGTTCAGCCGGGTGAGCTCGCGGAGCCAGATGTCGGATTTTGCCTTGAGGGCATCCAGTTCTCCTTGAGCCGAGGTAGCGCGAACCTCGGACGCTGCGAGCGTTTCCTTGTGCTTCTGAGCAGCTTCCTCCTTTTGCATCAGGGCCTGCTCAATGCCGGTTTTTCGCCCTGGACCCGGGCAAGCTCCTCCTGGAGCCGAGACACTTCTTGCCGTTCCTTCTGAAGGGCAGTGGCGTGCGCTTGTTCCTTGTTCTTCAGCGTCTCCTGAAGTTGCTTGTGGGACCTCTTGAGCTTGTTGTGGTCCAGAAGCAACTTCCGAAACACCGTGGTCCGAGCATTGGTGCAATCCTGAAAAGGGCAAAGAGTTAGTGCGGTTAGTTAAAATTCATGCCGAGTAAAGCTGAGTGTCGGATTTCTTAAAGATTCCTGCCGAGTAAAACTCGACAAGAATCTCGGGGACTGGATGTCGGATTTTTTGAGATCCAAGTGTCGGATTTCTTGAAGATCCGAAGTGTCGGATTTTCTGAGTTTAATGATGAAAATTTGGTGAAGTTTCGCGCTGAGTGATCTTTACTCGGGCGAGCACAGGTCACTCAACCCGAATCTCGGGGACTGGGGATTGTGTATGTTTATCATCTATGGCAAGGAAAATAAAAGTTTGGCTGAGGAAAAGATACCTCGGCAAGCTTGCTGGCTCGAAGGGTCGAGACTTGCAAATTGTGCATGGCCTGAGCAAGTGCACTGGGGCCAGCTGGATGAGGAATGACCGGGTGCGCGGAGGAGACCTCGCTTGTGTCGGCAGCGTTCCAGTCCATGTGATATTGCTTCTCCGAGCCTAAGCTGTGTCCACTCTGAGTTTGGAGCTGGGGTAAAACCCAGCTGCCGCTGGCAACTCGGGAGACAGAAGTGGTGAGAGCTTGGTGCTCCGGGGTAGTGGTTGGAGTCAACACCACTTGTCTCTCCGGGTTGGCAAGCTGTTTCCCGGTGGCTGCTTGGCTATGTGTCGGCTTGGCAAGTGGAGTAGCTTTCCGAGTTGTTAACTCGGTGGACTTGGTGGTGGATCTCGGCCGGGGCGGCTGCTTTGGCTGCTGCTGGTGCTGTTGAGGTTGTTGCTGTCCTTGGTGCTGTTGAGGTGGCTGCTGTTGCTTTGCTGTTGCTGCTGCTGTTGTTGTTGCTGTTGCTGTTGTTGCGGCTGTGGCTGTTGTGATGGTGTTTGCTGTGCGCCCGAGGTCACCGAAGTGTCGGCCCGGGGTGTCGGTTTCCGTGGTGGGGGCACCGGAGCCATCATCTTGGTCGAGGATCACAACCTCGGGAATGACAGTTGAGGTGGCGGGTGCCCCGGAGTCACGCGGCCGAGGCTCGGCTGTACTCGGAAGGGGCGAGCGCATAGAAGAGGCGCTCTGCTCAACTTCAAGGGGGGCACTGCGTCAAACAAGAAAAATGTTATGTCGGGAAAAAGTTATCCCGGCAGAAGGAAAAAAGGAAGTAAGCTTGTGTCGGCAAAAATATCTTACCCTTCAGTAACTGGCGGGGTCTTCTTGCCCTTCCTCGGCTTGACCGCTCCTCTCTTCTGTCGCTTCGCCTGCGGCGCGGCTGGATCCGAGGATGTGGAGGTTCCGGTTTTCGAGGTACCGGTCTCGGCGCGCTTGCGAGATGCCACTTGTTTGCCCGAGGTAGCAGGGCGTGCACTCGGGGCAGAGCCACCCGGGTTAGTTGATGCCGGGGCTGGGGGAGCAAAGGCGATGGGACGAGCGTCAATTGCCTCTAGCATTTCGCAATCATCATCATCGACCAATCTCGGATTGGCTCGGGCTCGAGGCTTACCCGAGGTAGGGGCGCCAGCTCTCGGTATTGGCAGCTGATCCTCGTCGTCCGGTCTTCTACCTCGGCGACGTCCGGGGCAGGGATATCTTGGCCCCATTTGGCGGAGGGATCCTCTCCATCTTCAGTCTTCTGCCGGGTAAACCTCTGCAAACCAGAAGCAGTAAAACCGAGTTACTTTATGTGCGGATTACGGGACCGGCATAAAAGTTACCTCGGTAGGAAAGAGTATGTCGGTGTAAGTTGCAAGGTTACTTACTTGATCCGGAAGCCGAGCTCGGTTATGAGGTTCTAGACCCCATTCCCATTCCTCGGTCATCACCGTGCGGGCAATTGCCTTAACACGTCTTCTGATCTCGGCTTTGCTCAGCTCGTGGGTGCTGATCCGAGTTGGATCATACTGGCCACTCATGTGGCAGATCTTGTGAACTCGGTCTTGGAGGGGGGAAACTCGGCGGCTGATGAAGGTCCTCAGGAGATCATCGCTTGTTAGTCCTGCCTTCACCAGCTCCTCCACGACCTTGTGGATCTGGTTGATCTCGATGTTCAGGTCCTTCGGGTTGAGGGACCAGTTGAACTGTTCAGTGGGGGTGGCGATGTTGAATATCGGCAGGTTCAGATAATCAGCATTGTTTGGGCTGTCTTCACGTAGAAGAATGTGCGCTGCCATTTCCGGCATGACTCCAGCCCTTGAATCCGAGGTAACACGGAACCCTTCCGAGGTATGATGGTAGCAGCTCCGCACGGGGTCATCTCCTTGGGCATGTTCTTGTTCTCCGGATCCGGGACACTTTGCTTCCGGAGTTGGAAGTATTTGGCCCAGAGCTCTACCGTGGGCCAAAGTCCGAGGTATCCCTCGGAGAAAGAGACACACGCAGAGAGCGTGGTAATGGCGTTGGCTGGAAGGTGGTGAGGTTGAAGCCGGAACCGATCCAAGAAGGACCGGAAGAACTCGCTTGCCGGGAGTCCAAAGCCGCGCTCGAAGTGCGCGACGAAGACCACGCGCTCGCCGGTTTTCAGCTTCGGCTCGGCCTCTTTGCCGGGAACCCGGCATATGACTTGTGCCGGAATGCGTTTGGTCCGGACTAGCCAGTCTATCTCGTCCTGTTTTACATCGGAACCCTCCCACCCGGCGCGCTCTCCCTCAACGATATCCTCGGCAGGTTCCGGGGTATTGCTGGTTGACATCTCGGAAGAGATCTGCAAAAGAGACACAGAAGAACCGAGATAAGTGTCTCGGAGTATGTGTGCAATAGAGGAACCGAGATAAGTATCTCGGAGTATTCAGGCTATAAAGGAACCGAGATAGGTATCTCGGAACATTTGGGCAACGTAGGAAAAGTGCATAAGTGGCGGGAAACACGTTTCTGTGGCTAAGTGTTTGATGGAAAGATCTACGAGGAAAAATAAATAGAAGATAAATACAAGAACTTGTGAGTTGAAACTTGTGAAGACCCGCGGAGAAACTATTGCAAGATTGTTAAGAGGCACGGTGAAGAAGATCTAAAAGGGATCTAAGTAATTACGGGCAATGGCATCTACGGAGGAGAGAGCAAGTCCGTCGGGGAAGATGAGCAAAGTTCGCCGGAGAGGATGAACGTGTTCATCGGAGAGGATGAACACGTTTCATCGGCGATGCCAAGGGAGATGAACTTACCGGAGATTGCGACGGTGATGCAGGGCGAAGGTGCGCGGGGCTTGCCGGAGTTGCGCGTGTCCAGTGGCGGCGCGAGGTGCTCCGGTGGGCGGTGGCGCGCGAGATCCGGCGTCGTGCGGTGGTGAAGCTCACTGCGCGGCGGCGGCGATATCGCAGGGGAGAGAAGAGGAAGAAGAAGGATGCGGAAGGGCGAGGAGATGTGCACGTCCCCCTATTTATGGGTACGGCGCGCGTGCGGTTTCCTCATTTACCGCGTGCAGTTACCGCAGCGTGCCGCGGATTAACCGCGCACGATCGGCGCGGTTGAGGTTTGCGGCCGCACGATCTGCCGCATCGTGGGCCACAAGTGGTAACGGTACGCGGCGTGATCGTGTGCGGTTAATGGCGCGGGAATCGAGGAGGCTCGCCGCGGTCAAAGGTACTCGAGTGCTTTGAGACATGACGGCGCCTGACGTGGGCGGCGTGCGTGCAGAGATGTGTCTGTCCGTGTTCAGAAACCGAGGCAGCGCGCAGCTTCTCTCTGCCACGTGCTGCGGAGAGATCTTTGAGAGATTGTGGGAATCTTTTTGTGTCGGAGAGACCGGCACAAGGGTAAATCTCGGAGGTTGTGGAGAGTTTGGTCTTTGAAGCTTGCAATAAACCGGCAGTGAATGTCGGTTGGTTGGGTTAAGTTGAGTTGGTCGAGAAAGCTTGACTTGCTCTGTCAGCAGAATTCTAGTGTCGGAGAAAACCGACACTGGAGCTTATGTCGGAATCAGTGGAAGAGGTTGTTCATGGCTTTACGGTTGAACCGACATGGTAATGTCGGATGCTTGTTATGGTGTTTCGGTTGGTTAAACCTGCTGTGGCCCTTCATCCAAGGCTGCAGGACCGCACCAGCTTCGGGGACTAATGTCGGGGGGCTACCCCCGGGTAGGGTCATGATGAGGTAAAAGCTATGCCCAGGTGTGGGCCAAGTTACAGTAAAACCGGCATAACTGGGCTTCAGAGTGTGGTGCAGGTGCAAACCGAGATAGGCTTACCGAGTAACCTGGGCCAGAAGGGACCGGGGTACCATGCAGGTGCCAGCCAGCATTGGTCGACCGAGACAAGGGATCCGAGATAAAGATCCGAGATAACATAGCCGACATATGTATGTCGGTAACTTGTGTGTTTTCTTATGTGCAGGGAAGGATATTTGAGGAAGGTGGATCCGGCATATCCGTGCCGGGTTATCCTTGTGTCGGGCAGAGGTCAATGCTCCTGTCATATCCCGTCTGGCACGGGAGCGCCTGACACGGAAGCGCCTGACACGGGGGCGTGCAGGAGACCGAGATGGCAGGCCATCATTCCACCGCTGACTTCGGGTTATCCGGGAACAGACTGCGAGGCAGAGGCATGGGCAGGCCCTGTCTTGTCGCTGACCTCGGGCGTACTTTGGAGCAGAGACATGGGACAGGACATGGGCAAGCCACGTCCTGTCCACTATGCAGAGACAATCATGACGTGCAGGCGTGCGTGTCTGCAGTGCCGGTACGGAGAGGTGACCGTTGCAAGTGGAGGGGCATTCCGGTAACCCGGTTTAGCCTATATATATGCCCTCACCCCCTCCTGCGTGAGGGACGATGGCCTGAGAGACACTTCTCCACGTAGCTTCATCTTCTACCTTGTGTTCTTCCCCATTGTCGTGTGATACAGCTCAAGGAGCAAGCTTGTATTTGTGATACCGAGATATATACAGAGAGACAGGCAGGAGTAGGGGTTTTACCTCCTCACGAGGGTCCTGAACCTGGGTAGATCTTGGTGTGCTGTGGTGTTCTTCGTGTGTGCTTCTTAGCGCGCTAGCCCTCTCCCGGATTCCACCAGCGTCCATCGGCCCCACACTTTAGCCATCCTATGGCATCTGCCGTGATACCACCACAACAATACTTGTATCTAACATGTCATCAAACTTCAAATCAAAATTCATAACACACATCAAGAAACAAAATAGACAAATCCAACAATGAATAGTGCCAAAATGCAAGTTGGGCTTTCAATTTGGCCCATTGTCACTATTGATAAAAATTGACATTTTTGTTGTCGCTGTTCTATTTAAAATTTAGACCTCAGTTTTGCGACGATGTATATTTATTTTATGTCAATGTCCAAACTTATTTTCATATTTTTTGAAAACTTTTTATGTGGTAAACCGGAAACGGGTGCACCGGGTGCACCAATTGCCCTGTTTCACATGATACGTTCTCGGAGGAGAAGAGTAGTACGTGGGCCTGGGAGAAGTTACGAGGACGGGAGCGTGAGTTGTTCACGAGAATCAGGAGTCATGAGTAATAGCTCCACATAGTAAATTACGGTGCTTTCCGTTTTTATCAGGGGCAAGTTTGAAAACCTTTTGCTGCTTATGCCTCGCCTAGCTTGTTCAATTAAACGGAGGGAGTAGCATTTGCGGGATGTGCCGCCGTGTAGTTTGGCTGGCTTGGTGGGTTGAATGAGCCTGATCGCCGTTCTAGCCTAACCGGGCGATTTTAGGGCAGGGAATCACCCGTGTTGCAATGAGGGGTACCCCTTTGAAATGGGCAAAGCGAGGTCGTTCTCACAAGAAATGAAGAAAGAAACAAGAAATATGAAGCGTAAGCATGGATGCATGCATAATAAGGTCCATATTTTGGTCATGCACTCATGCAGCTAGCGACCATGAATTGAATGCAAAGAAAAAAGCTGCGACTACTACTGCTCCATGCATTGCATGTAGCGTAATCCGTTGACCTTATTCTTATCATCACCATCATCATCATCATCATCATCATGACCATGATTATCATTAATTTAGTGAATACTGTGGGGGTGTTGAGTGGTGTACTACTCATTCTCTCTCACTCACGAGATTGAGGTGGGAGTATATAAGCATTTTTTACAGGGACCAACCTTTGTTCGGCCAGCCACACAAAAATGGGAATTCAAAATAAAATAACGGCAAAGTAGTACTAGTATCGATGCAAACAAGTTAGCTAGTCAAACAGAAGGAGCTAGAATGTGACTTTTTTTGACAACTAGAATGTGACTTTTCATCGGTAACAATTAAGAATCTAACTAGGTAAATACTATCTATCGGGGTCCGATTGGAAAGAAACTATCGGACGTCCTAGACACTGTCGATCTCGTCCCGATCGAGCGATTGGTTTTGCATATGTTCCCCCTCGCCTCTCATTAATTAACGCTCCCCTAATCTAGCAAACACATAACCGCTCCCCATCATCTCCCCTGCATCGCCCCCTCCGCAGAAATCGCCACCTTCATGGACACCGCCGCCGACGCGCACAGCGGTCCTCGAGCGACGCCGCACCACCCGTCCACGGCCCCGACGTAGGCGCACCACCAGGACGCGCTCCTTGGCTTCAGTTGCGGATCAAATTAACATCTCCCTAGGTGCTCACGTCCGCGATGACGAACCGCCTGTGCGCCGCGGCTTCCGGCCATGGCGACGCCGCCATGGCCCTCCTCACGCACAGGATCCTGCTCGCTCGCGACGCGTTCATCCTCTTTGACCAGCTCATCCTTGCCCTTGTCTGGCACCCGGCCGTCTGCCCCCTGCAACCCGCTCCCCGTCTCGCCTCCCTATGCTTCATCAGTTGCCCGGATCAGTGCTCCCTTGCCTCACATTGATTTTCCCACAGTGCTGGAGGCGGCTCGGCCAGGCTGAGAAGGCTTCGATTAGACCAAAGCAGTGGGTCGTTGGCTGCTCCTGCCGCTCCCTCCAATGACAACACGATTTGGGGCGAATGTAATAGCAACTGAACTTGTCCAATGTGTACATTTTTCTCTATATTTTATACGTTACATCAATTTCCTGCTGTAGGAAGCACAACCACCATCCGTACGAAGCAAATTAACATATGAATGAAGCCACGACCACAAGGGATGTATGGTCGAAATTGGCCAGTGCGTCTGAAGTAGCAGAAAAATAATATTAAGGAAGCATGGCCGGCAATGAGAAATAGCATGACCAATGTATATATGTAGGAAGCACGACTACCGTCGGAAGGAAGCATGCCGCAACTGAAATGAAGCACAACTACAATCAGAGAATATCGTCACCACCGCCGGTGGTGTGTGCGTTGTGGCTAGATGGCACAAAATCTAGACCTCAATGCCACTTTGTGTTGTATGGAAGCAACAAAGACAGTAGGAAGCAAGCAGCATAGCCCATGTAATTTCATGGTGCTGGTTCAAGAAAGTAGACATTTGTTATTACTGATCATTTGTAAAACATGTAATTTCAAATAAATTTGTCCATGGAAGCAATTCTTCATTTCATAGAAGCAAATATTTATTTCTTTAGAAGCACCTCCCAGTTCATTTGAAGCATGAATAATTACGATCGACAATGAAAATAATTTTGTTAGCGCTGAAAAATATATCCATGTAATGTTGGAAGCACAAGTTTGGTCTATGGAAGGGGTACTATGATGCTTTTGAAACTTTTTTTTTTTGCATTCACCATGGAAGCACAATTGTAACCTTATTCGTTCGATCTAAGATAGAAATCTTGATCTTATCAACGCACCTTTCAATCGCATAGGAAGCAAACTCTAATAGTGTTGGAAACCTAAGAAGCATAATGCATACGTGAAAATTAGCTAGAGTAATTATGTTCTGAAATCCTGAAATAGTTTCCTAAAAATCGGAACAAATATGGAGTAGTTACTAACTAATTCCAGTTAATTATCGTTTGCAATTAAATCGGGCGTGATTTAGGGAGTAGTTTTAGGAAGCAGATCATGCAAACATGATTTAGGGAGTAGTTTTAGGAAGCAGATCATGCAGACGTCATTTAGGGAGTAGTTTTAGGAAGCAGATCATGCAAACTGGCAACCCATGCACATGCTTTAGTGGGCCAAGATCGCTCGGTTCAGATAAGAAGGATCCTACGGTGCTAGTCTGGTCCGATGGAAAGCCAGAAATCGGTATCCGATTCCTAGTGCTCACTAGCTAACGGCCATAAACAGACGCACCTTGGACGTCTCCTCTCCCCTCCTACAGTAACGAGAGGCGGTTTTCTGAAAACACCGACCCTTCCCACCTCGCTCGCCGCCGATCCGTGGATCCCTCTGCCTCCGACGGCCGCTTCGGCGGCGGGAGGCTGGGGAATCCACGGATCGAGCCTTGTATATAGTGTAGGGCTAGGTCTGGTACCGGCCGGCGGTGTTTTGGAGGCGGGGAAGCTGCTGGTTCGGAGTTTGGTGTCGGCGTGCTCCCCTTCCGGCGACGGCGCTCCTCGGAGCTTCTTCGTCAAGCAGCTGACTTCCTTGAGCTCGGCGGTCCGTGGATCTGTCGAGTTCGTCGTGCCCCGTCCGGGATCGAGTAGGTGGTGGTCCCGGTGTGTGAATCTCAAGGTGAAGATGGCGTTGAACTTTTCCGCGACGAAGACGGCGCTCCGGCGAGTATGGTCCTCGGACCCGGCGATTGGCGACTTCCCGATTGCCAAGGGGCTGGCTCCTATCCAAGGCGTGAAGCGGAGCAGCGGTAGCGGCGCGTCACCGACGGCTCCTGTGCGTCGCCTATGTCGGGACCTAGGAGAAGAAGGACTTCTTTGTATTTTCTTTTTCTTTCTGGGTCTTTCTGTATGAACAGAGGTGTAATGCAATCTGATCCTTTTGCTAATAAAAAAAACTAGCTAACGGCCATGAATGCACATCCGGTCGATCGACTTCATTCATTGAGCAAGCTAGCACGCAAGCATGCATGTTAATTTATGTAGTATGAACTTAGCCGACATGTGGTTCTGTAGGGTAATTATGTTACGTCCACGATTTTCCTCTCCTCTCACCATCTGACTTTAAAAGTAGCTCTAAAAGTGCATAGTTATAACACTGTATGTTGAAAGATACTCCTTCACCAGCATTCCTTTTTTTTGTGATGAGGGGCCAAAATCTGTCTGATTGCGTGCTAGGCTTATTTTTGTAGGTAAAGTACGCATGCAATCTAGCTCGTTGTACTTCCGTACGTGCATGCATATTGAAAGCTTCATAACTTCGTTAATGCCTCTCTCTCTCCATGTGAATTTCCATATATGCCGACTAGGACACGCCTTCAATCTACTCCCTCCGTTCCAAATTACTTGACTCAAATTTGTCAAAACATGGATGTATCTACACACTAAACAAGTACAGATACATCCGTATTTACACAAATGTGAGTCAACTAATTTGGAATGGAGAGAGTAGCTCGTTGTACTTCCGTACGTGCATGCATATTGAAAGCTTCATAACTTCGTTAATGCCCCCCCCCCCCCCCCCCCCCCCCTCTCTCTCCATGTGAATTTCCATATATGCCGACTAGGACACGCCTATTCCTGGCAACACACAAATAAGACAATGAAATCTTAATGCAAATTTTATGCCGCTTGGAAGATCACTATTGGTGATCCTCTGGATTTTGGCTCACGTAGGTGTAGAGGATAGGATTGGGTTGTAGGTAAAGTACGCATGCAATCTAGCTCGTTGTAGTACTTCCGTACGTGCATGCATATTGAAAGCTTCATAACTTCGTTAATGCCTCTCTCTCTCTCTCTCCATGTGAATTTCCATATATGCCGACTAGGACACGCCTATTCATGGCAACACACAAATAAGACAATGAAATCTTAATGTAAATTTTATGCTGCTTGGAAGATCACTATTGGTGATCCTCTGGATTTTGGCTCACGTAGGTGTAGAGGCGGAGATAGGATTGGGCGGACCGACTTGGAAAAAAATATCGCATAAATGCTTAACGAAAAAAATGGGAAGAGGAAGAAGTAATGATTGAGCTGGGCCTCACTAGGTGGTTGTCGCCAAAAGAAATTATGTTGGACATCTTCGCAGACTCCAATTGAGAGGAAAATTTTGGGCTCGTAAAAAGGAAATCCAAGAACAATCATAATGGCTAATTTGCTAAAACACATGATTTATAAATAATGTTTTAATACCAATTAATGTATAATGAATTGGTTGTTCTCATATTCTAAAACCATGTGCGCTTTTCAGGTTCAAAGATGCTCCGCGTTTGATCAGTGGGCCGCCAGTTCTCGACATTTCTTTTTGTTATTGCGCTATAAGAGATATTCAATTAATATATATCGACCAACAGTTATTTTGGTGGCAAAAATTGATGAAGACATTGTATCATTATTGAGAATTTTCTGCCTCCGAGAATATCATTAATGGTGACAGGAAGGAACTCAGATTTGCCAGGTGTAGAGCTCCGCCACTACGTAGGGTCGACTTGGACGAAAAGCCCATGTAAATGCCTAGCCAAAAAAAACGTCCAAGCTCTGGCCCTTCTAGGTGGTTGTCTCCGAAAGGAAATTGGGCTGGACATCTTTGAGAACTGCAACTAAGAGGAAAATACTGGTATAGGCAATAAAAACCAGACAACCATACTGGCTAATTTAGTGACGAAGTGAATGATTTTTCATAACGGCTAACCAATTGTTGCATGTTTTGAAAATTGATCGTAGTTTCATGTCTACACAGGTTGGTTGCGGCATGAGGAGAAAATTTCATGTCTACACTGGTTGAAAATTGATCGTAATTTCATGTCTACACAAGTTGAAAATTGATCGTAGTTAATTGGGACGATTTGGTTGCGGCATGAGGAGATACATAGTTGAGAGATGAAAGGAGTCGGCCACATATTTCTAGTGTAAAGTTGCAAAAAGGAAATTACATGCATGTACCAAGAAATTACAATATAGTTTTTCCTATAAAATAGAAAATCAGAGTTAGAAACTACTCCCTCCGCTCCATATTTAGTACTATTTGTACTAAATCAGTGTCAAATAGTATGAAATCGCAGGGAGTATGAACTTAATTATATAGATTTATCATAGGGTGGGGGTTATGGGGCACGAGGAGACGCAAGGCCAAGATAGCCAAGGGAGTTGATAAGCACATAGTCACGCACACCTGGAGGCCTGCCTAGATGGACATATCTCGATCGTGCCATCTTTTCTAGAAAAGGGTGAAAAGGCTGGTCTATCGTGGCGCGACTACGTGCATTCACCGGTAGACGACGACCTGAAAAGCATATGAAATCAAGTAACTGATCTATCTCTCCAAACAAACACCAATGGCGTATGCTGGTATATATGCATGCGCAACGTGAGCCGGCTGGCCGGTCGATCCCATGCATGCATGCGTGAATTCAGCAGGGGCTGAGGCATGTCCCCTAGCTTGGTAACTGATGAGAACCCCTCCATGGTTTCATGGAGGTTTTCGAGAAGATATTGCCAGAACACTTCATCCATGCATATATCCCTATTTATGTATATATGCTGCTAGTTTTAATTGATCGATCCATACTAATGCATATGAGCATCTGTTTGAGTATTTTCGTTGGGGATGAGACACATATGCATACGTTAACAAGAATGGCACCAAAACCAAGTATGCAAATCTGGCAATGGCATGTCATGCAGAATTGGAGAGGTTCGAGATACCTGGCTACCTGTCGCCGCCGGGTGTGGCTCCCACAGAAAAGGCCAAGCCCTGCACAGTTGGAAAGGAGGAGAAGCTATCTATCTATCTAGCTTACCATGCATGCATCCATCCGTTTGCCACAGGAAACAAATTAAACAAATTGCCAAAAAGACAGAGGCTTCTCTGGCAAGTGCCTTGCCCGCACACGTCTAGCTGCCTCCTATTTAAACATGCACCTCCTTTGCAAAGCTAATCAAATTGCTCCATAATCACAAGCCGGCCCACAGTTTTCTTTGCACCGTTGCTTCCAGTTTTAATTTGCACCATTCCAGCGTACATTTCCCAGCAGTTACTACCTAGAGGGCTGCCATGCCAGAACACCTTCATCAACATCATCAGGAACAGCAGCAGCAGCACCAACAACAACAACTGGAGCTCCCACCGGGATTCAGGTTCCACCCGACCGACGAGGAGATCATCACCTTCTACCTCACCCCCAAGGTGCTTGACAGGACTTTCGTCGCCACCGCCATCGGAGAGGTCGACCTCAACAAGTGTGAGCCATGGGAGCTGCCCGGGAAGGCGAAGATGGGGGAGAAGGAATGGTACTTCTACTGCCAGAAAGACCGCAAGTACCCCACCGGGATCCGCACCAACCGTGCCACGGAGGCGGGATACTGGAAGGCCACCGGCAAGGACAAGGAGATCTTCGGCCCGCCACCACCGGTGCTCGTCGGCATGAAGAAGACGCTCGTGTTCTACAAGGGCAGGGCTCCAAGAGGGGAGAAGACCAACTGGGTCATGCATGAGTACAGGATCGAGACCCGCAAGGACCAGGTGCCCTACGCCACCAGTAGCGCCGCCGCCGCCATAATCAATGCAGCTTCCAAGGTACTTAGTACATACTGCTACTCTAGCTACGTATAGTACTCGTGAACATGAACATGCACGTACCTACGTATAGTAATGCCTAGTTCATATGCAGTTGATTAATTCGCAATGAATTAATATATGCCCTTGGTACTATGTATGTAGGATGAGTGGGTGGTTTGCAGGATCTTCCATAAGAGCTCTGGAATCAAGAAGATGGTGATGCCGTCCTACACCATGGCGGCCATGTCCATGGGAGATCAGCAGCAGCAGCAGCAGCAGCAGAGCTTCGCCGTCGACTGCGGTACTGCATGCACATTGCCTCCTCTCATGGACTATGCAACGTCCTCATCCTCGCTAGCACCACCACCGCCGCAGTTGCATGCACCTTCTTCGTACCAGCTTAATGCAGCCGGCGCCGGTACCTCGATGATGGGCGGCGCGGCACTGCCAACTATGAACGGACAATACTTTGGGAACCACAGCCACCACCAGATGATGGCGACGCCGCCGATGTCGTTCTACCACCAGCAGCTGCAGATGCAGATGCAGATGATGGACCAGGGTTTCATGGCAGCGGCGGGGCCGGCGAGCGGGCCGTCATCCATGGTTTCGCAGGAGGACACCGGGACTGGGCTGAGTAATAACGATCAGAGCAACGCCGCCCCAGCCGCGGCAGGTGAGATCTCGTCAGTTGACATGGGCATGGATGGCATATGGAAGTACTGATGATCGCATATGTACAAACAAATATTTCCTTTTGAAGTTTGAACCGCATTTTTATATTTTCTAGTCTGATCGTGAAAAAGTTTGTAGGCATGAACTGCATGACTTGTATATGCTAGTATTTCGACTGGGTGTATGTGTACTGGCTTGTATATGCACCACCGGTGTATACCTACCTATACCTAGCTACATTTGCATGTGCTGTAAAATGCCCGGCAGTGTAAATCATGCATGTTGTTTTGAACCTATATGGAATAATTATTTTGTTTAATTACAATATTCAGTGCAATTTTTATTATGTTAAATTATGATTTCGACTGCATGTGTATTGTATTTGTAAGATAAAAAAATATGTTCGGGAGGGACCACCTCTTGCACTCGCTACCAAAATCCGGTAGTTTCTCGTGTGCACGACGCTCGGCAAAGCCCATAACGCAGTCAGCAAAGCATTTGCTAAGTGCCAACTCTCAACAAAGAGACTCGGTAGAGTCGAACCTGCCGGCAACAAGTTATTTGCCAATTCTATTCTATCGTGCACTTGGCAAATTCTTTGTATAGTGTCGAATACAGGCTTTGGCAAACATAAGTGACTACACAGACGGGAGATGGCGGTGCCACGTGGTGTAAATCTTTGCCGAGGATTCTCACTTGACTCTCGGTTTATATTGGCTTGTGTCGAGTGCCCGGTGAAAAACACTTGGCAAAGAGTCTGACACTCGGCATACTACCCGGTTCCGGTAGTGAATGTTAGGTACATTTTGAGATATGTGCTAGTACACGCTAGGATCGATATAATTTGCTACCATACAAGATGTGTGTCCTTTTCGGGATGAATTTCAGAACGGTTGTAGTTGCTCATCTAGGTTGGCGAGAGCTTGGTGCTTCTACGAGTAATGTCCTCCCAGCTGTTGTGTGGTCATCCTCCCCACTTCTTTTTTTCTGTTGCAAATGTGTATTGCAATATTTGTCTTTTGTGTTGTTTGTGTTATGGGTGGCAACGGTGTTCTGAGGAGTTGAGCTTGTGAGATGGTTGTTCCTGATGTCCTCTCCCTCCCCATCTTAGTTCTCAATCGTTCAATTTTTAGGATGGACCATGCCATGCCTCGACGGTGTGGCACCCTTCGAGCCAGGGAGAGGGGGCAGGTCCTTTTTGGTGGTGGAGATGCATGACGTTATCCAATGTTTTCCCAATCATGACACATTCCTAGTTAGGTGGTGAATCTCACCCTCCCCAAATACCTTAGTTGCTCTGCTGGTGCTAGCCTCAACCGGCCTGTCAATACCTCTTTTATTTCCTTTGTTTATTTTTCCCCTTTGGTCTCTAAATGCTTTTGATGAAAAAACTGAAACAAAACACGAGTAACTGAGACACATGATTGTTATGCGAGAGTTTTGTGCAAGAATGGGCCTTGTTTAATCTACGAAGGCCGAATGATCCAGATTCCATTTCCATAAGCAGTATATGGGTCTAGTTTGCCCTTACACCAAATGGGCCTCTTATGTACAATTTCACACCCACTATCACAGGCTGCCCGTTGTTAGGGGATCCCCTTTGTATCGGATCTCGCTATGAGAAGGAACCCTTCACAAAGGTAAATTTCGCGCGAGCGCTCACGGCACGCTGCCACGTGTCAATGCCAGGATCGTTTAGGGGCGTACGCGCGGAGGATTGTGTACATATACGCGAGCGAGCACGCCGCATTCCACGGACGTATTGTCATTCGCGGAACGACCGATGGCGACTACGCAAATCTTTTCCTTTTCCCGTGTGTCACGCACGCGACCAAACCAACTAGCGAGCGGAGCTAGCTCACGGTTCGCCTTTTCCTTTTCCTACACGGACGCACATGGTGAAATGTACAAAAAGGACTCCTATTGTACAAAGTATTCGAAGTACAGAAATTTTATAGTACAAAAAACTGGAAATACACAAATTTTGAACTATAAAATGTTTCTGAAATACATAACCGGTTCCGAGCCAAACAAACAAAACAGAAAAAATACCAAAAAAATAGATCACGATGTCTCGATGTACACACGTGCTGCTACTAGATGTACACATGTTGTACAACTATGCAGACACAGGTTGTACAACTAGACAGACACAGGTTGTACAGACATAGGTTGTACAACTAGACAGACACAAGTTGTACAGAAACGGGTTATACAACTATGCAGACACATGTTGTACAACTACGCAAACACAGTTTGTATAACTAAAGAGATACAAATTGTACAACTATATAGACACAGGTTGTACAACTAGAAAGACACAAGTTGTACAGACACAGGTTGTACAGACACATGTTGTACAACTATACAGACACATGTTGTACAAACACAGTTTGTACAAACACAGGTTGTACAACTACACAGGCACAGGTTGTACAACTATACATAACCGTTGTACAAAAAAAAAGTTCGTCGAAACCTATCAATATGGGATATAGTTTTGAAGATCTCGACGCGAGTAGCTCAAAAGTGAAAACGGTTCGTAATTTGGATAAACGGTTCTCAAGATATTTTATTTTTAAAAATGAATCTCAAAATAAATGCACATGCAACCCACCGTACGGAGAAGCAGAAATCCCAGCAAAACTCTCTCGTGCTGCCACTTGTAACATATGCAAGTACCCACGGGGACCGCGTGAAGAAAAAATCTGACACTTGTTATCACGTCACGGTCCGCTGGATTCCCTTCACAGAGGCAACCTTTTTCTAGTGAGATTTCCCTTTGTATCGCGTTAAGCGAGCGGAACTCTCGCCTCGCGAACGTCTTGTGCACTAAATGGGTCTGGGCCAACGTGAGTGCTTGCACGTGTCTCCTATACGACTAGTCACAATGGTAGTATCATAGGTGGTATCATGCATGACATGTTGGCAAAAAGATGACATGGCACTGTAATTAATGAAGAGAGAGATGATAGTGGTATCATAGGTAGATACCGTAACATAACGGATTCCAATGCAATATGAGTCTACAACCTAATAAATGTAGTATTATATGATACCACAAATATGTTATTATCCATTGTGAAGGTAGTAACATAGACTAGTATCATGTGCATGATACTAGTATATGATACTCCCCATTGTGACCTCAATAAGCAAACGAGCTACACTCAAAAAACAACAAACGAGCTACCTCGAAAACAGTGATCAGGCCACCAAAGTATGCACGTGTTTCGTTTCTTTTTCTCCTTTTCGTTTTTTTCCTGTTTATTATCTTCATATTTTATTGTTTATTTATTTTACGAGTGTTATTTCTTTATTTACAAATCTGAACATTTTTCGAAATCTGAATATTTCCAAAATATGATTTTTTTAAAAAAAATTAACATTTTTCAAAATATGAACCATTTTAAAAAATTAAAAAGAAAGAAACAACAAAAATCGTTCAAATAAGAATGTTTTTCAAAATCTGAACCATTTTAAAAATAAACATATGTCAAATATGAATTTCCAAAAATGAAACTATTAAAAATATGTAGCAGTTTAAAAATGAACTTTTTAAAATCGGAATCATTTAAAAAAATGAACATTTTACATATATGAACCATTTTCAAAAGCTAAAATCTGGGTGAACCGAAAATAATGGTGAACCAAAAATACCGGTGAACCGAAAATAACAGTGAACATAAAATTAACAAAATTTGGGTGAACCGGAAATAATAATGAATCAAACTTCTGTTGAACCAAAAATAACAGTGAACTGGAAAATAACTAAGTTTCGAGTGAACCAGAAATATCAGTGAACTGAAAATAAAAGGAACCAAAAAGTAACTAAAATTTGGGTGAACCAAAAATAATAGTGAATCGAAAAAAGAAGATCCATGGGGTAAAAATATATTCATGGGTTCATAAAAAGATCCAACGGTTTTAAAAAATGTGCAGGGTTAAAAATACATTATTCTTGTATTACCAAAAATGGGGAAAATGAAAATAGAATATAGAAAGGAACACAAAAATGAAAGAATAAAATTTACAGAAAAATGAAACAAAAAAGGAAACAGGGAAAAAGAATAACGTAAAAGGAGACCGAAGAAAGAACACATAATGAAAAAAATACATGCGGAAGCGCTCAACGTTTCTGGCGCTAAAACGTTCAATGGGCCAGCCCAGACGGTAGACCTCTGCGGGGCGAGGCGGCACTAGCGCTCGCAGAAGGCGATAAATAGTGCTTCCACGTTGTTAGCCCACATGATTAATAACTCCCCTAGTCCCCTTCAACCAAAAAGAACTAAATGGATTTAATAAATAGTGCATATGTAGTTTCAGAAATGAATTTTAATCCACATGATAAGTTTTCATGCTAACTCGATGTATGTTAGTGTTGGAATAGTATCCTGTAAAATATGTAAAATTTCACTTGCCTTAGTCGATAAGGAGAAGATGACTCCAATGCATTGAAATTGCAATGCTAGCTAGTTAAAAATCCAGATGTATTATGATATATATGGATCTCCTTGTTCCAGATGCATTAAAAAGTATTGTCCTATCCATGTTACACGCATGGGCATTGCGCCTCGCAAGACTATGTCCAAACCCAATACAAAGGTGGCCCTATAATTGATTCTAAGTCATTTCAAACATAAGCTAGTTACTCTAAAAATATATATAAGCTAGATTTTATTTGCGGCCACGATAAGGAATCTATTTTTAAAGAAATAAAAACTTTTATTTTTATTTTGCCATGCATCTACGTGATAAAACCACTAAAGAGTTCAGCTTGTGACAGGTGGGTTTACTCTTACCAAAAACTTCCGCAAGCTTCTTGCATAAAGTGGGTATGTAGTTGACGAAAAGGATCTGATTCCATGAGATAATTTTACATGCCGAGTCCATGTGCATATATGAATGTAAGTAATGGAATAGCATCCATGCAAAATCTACCAGAAAATTTCAGTTGCCTTGATCGAAGAAAAGAAGATGCCTTGGATGCATGGAAATGGCAATGCTAACTAGTTCTACCAGATCCTTTGTGCAACCAAAAACAGGCAAGATATATACAAGAAATGTCTTGAGTTAGCATACACTTTTCCTAAAACAAAAAGGAATTTGGTGGCGAATGATTCCATCCTATTAATTATATCCACGTTACTTACTTGTCTGCCCTTTTACTACTCTCGACCAATCCAAGTTTACAACATGGGGAGTTCTCAGCAAATGGTTCTTCAACAAATGGTATATACCAATCGAGGCTTCCAAATTGTAAAGAACAGAGGGACTAGTAGCTATTAAGTTAAACTCTCTGGTACTCCCTATGTTTATTTTTATTCAATATATTAGGTTTCTTTAAGTCAAACTTTTAAAATTTTGATCAAATTTATTGGAAAGCATACCAACATTCACAACACCGAATTAATATCCTTCGATTCATCATTATATTTTCATATTATATTTATTTGAAATTGTAGGTATTGATATTTTTTCAAATATAAACTGGCCAAACCTTACAAAGTTTAAGATAAATCTAATAAATGACTAAAGATGAATGGAGGGAGAAGGACTACATGTTTCCTACAAACATATACAAAAAATTAGACTGAAGGCATTACGCCCAGATAAATGGGCTCAGCGTGCTAAAGTGAACCATGTTCAAGAGAGTGGTAGTAATACAAAATATTTCCATTTGATTGCGAATGGAAAACATGGGAAAAAGATATTTTTTCAGTTACAAAAAACGTTGCCAACGGATGAATGATCCCTCCCTTGGTTATACGTTGTTAGGTAGGTAAGACACCCGATTTATTCGAGCAGCCAGAGCTGGGACTCGATTTACTCGAGCACGCACAACTGGGACTCGAACCCGGGTCGGCTGGGCGCACACTCGCTGCCAGCCACTGAGCTAGCACTCAGTTCTCATATTTTTTCAGTTAGAACAGGATGAAGGAACTATTCACGAAATCTGGATGAAAATGCTTCCCTTTAGATACAAATAATTAGACTGAAGGTGCGCTAGCTAGCGAGGTGGTACGAAAAAAGCTACAGCTAGAGCAGATTTTGACTGAAGTATCTGCAAAAGCTCATCCAGATTTGACCTTGTACTCCCTAACTCAATCCAGTGAAGAAAAGATGGATACATAGATGCAAAAGATAATCAGAGCATAACGACCGATCGGCCGATCTCGTTTCGTGGCTACCAGTGCAGTGTAGATCGTGGTGGTCGATGGAATAACACAAAGCGGAAAAGATCAAAGGATTTGATTTGATGCAAAGATGATAGATCCTGCATGTTTTATCAGTCCAATCATCTGCAAAGTTTCATTCTCCCACCTTAATTTTGTGTTCACTAATCTGTTTAAGAAATTATAGATAAGATACAGAACATATCCATAAGGATTGATTGTTTGATTCACATTGTAGAGATGCTCTGTTCTTAAGTTGTTGTCGATTTGTAGGATTGGCAATTTGGCATATGATTAGATTGATTTTAGCAGTGTAATATTTTCTCGTTGACATTTTTTTTTTGGATCGATCAGACCGACAAGATTTGAATATGTCTTGTTGATTTCCATACACAAATTTTACATATGCATGCCTATCACATCACTAGTAATCGATCTTTATCTCATGTCCATGACACGGTTGCTGCTTCTCGTCGCGCTCCAGCATGCCATTGCCGGCCATGGCGCCACCGGCCGTCTCCTCCACTCCACCGGCATCCATGGGGTTGCAGCAGTAATGCTCAAACTTGTCGGCGGCAGCCTGCGGCACGGAGACGAGCACAGTGACACCCCCAGAGTCGCCGGGCACGGGGACGAACACGCAGTATATCTCGCTGGTGAGCGGTCCCATGTGCGCCGCCACGCCGGCGCCAAAGTCGAGGTCCTCCAGACCCAACCGCGTCCACGCCGAGATCACCAGGCTAGCCGACAGGTCCGGCTTCGCGCCGCCGCCGACGCAACGTTGCTCCTCGAGGAGGTCCACCAAGGAGCGCACGTAGGCGTCGTCCACGCGCTCTTTGGCCTCTTGCACCAGCCTGACCACAGTCGCCACGGGCGACGCCGTGGCCACCTGCGCCGCCGTGGACTCGGCGCACCCGAGCACGAACCCGTTGCCATAGTAGCCCTCGGAGAGCTCCGGCGTGAGGTGCCGCCGGGCGTTCACCGAGAAGAGGAGCTTCACGCGGAGCGGTGCCGGCGGGTCTAGCGCGCGCACCCACGCGCGCCACACCGTCGCCGCCAGCGCCTCGAAGGACGTGCAGCGCTTCAGCACCGGAGACGACGAGGACAGGAGCTGCTTCTTGAGGTGCTCGAGGTGCGCCGCCGTGAAGGTGAGCGACACCGGAGCCAGCGGCTGACCGAGCAGGTGCGCAAGGAGACTGGATGCGTCGTCGTCTGCGGCGGTGTCGTGGCGGTGGTACTCCGGGTGCGCGAACTCGACGCGCGGTGGGCATCGCGGGCGCAGGGCGCGACGGTCGTGGACGACGGGGTGGTCGCCTCCGCCGTCGGTGATGTGCAGGCTCCGGTGCGCGAGCCCAGGCGTGGAGGAACTGCGCCGTGCCGACGCCGTCGCAGAGGCAGTGGTTGATGGCCGTGCACAGCACCATGCCGCCGCAGCCGAGGTGCGTCACCTGCATGTCATGCCAGCCATCCATGTCCTGGTCTGTCAGTGGCGCATATTGCGAGTGCGATGCAATAACTAGCAAGATTTATATTAGTTGTAGATTGATAGACCAAATCGGAGATGCAACTTGTACTTCTTCCAAAACAAATTCATGGTCTACAAATTACAACAGTTGTACTAGAACAAAAATCTGGAGCTAATTAATTTCGTCCATGAGAATTCAAGTTGAGCCAGGACAGGCCACAGTGAAAGGCTAAAAGCAGCATCAGTACCTCAGTGGAGTGTAGTACTAGAAGATTCTTCGTAGGGGAAGAAACAGTTTAATTAGATTATACTTTCATTTTCAACAATCCTAGTAGCTAGCAAGAACACCGAGGGGATCAATGATGCTGATGCTCACTGAAGGTCTACATATATACTAGTAATATCATGAGGTTTGAAAGTGAGAAGATTGCCTCTGAAGATCTCATTCTGGAGGAGCACAAGCATATTTTGAGAAAATCAGATCATGCATGGATATCTACCACCACTAATCATGATAAACTTGACAAAATGCAAGTGGATTTGAAAGTGTACCTACAAAAAAAAAAGATGAGAGCTTTTGGCAAAAGTTGGGCTCTCCTAACCCTATCCTCCCCTGCTTTTCTGCTAACTTTGCTGTCTCTGAAACTCTCGCTCACATATGTACTGAAACGATAACATAATCTAGCAACAATCACAATCGCAAATCCCACTCGATTAAAAAACAAATTCCTTGAATGGTTGCTCTAGTACTATTTTCCACATGATTAACTATGATCAAGTTGTTCTTCAAGGTACTGCAAATAAACTCTGCCTCAAGCACTAAGCTGTTCTGTCTCAAATCATGCAGAAGCAGCTACAAGCCTATAACAGAAATTAATCTTACTCCTACATGCTATGTGATGCATGCAAAAAAGGAAAATTGTGAACAATAAGTAGTGTAGGAAAGAATCGATTTTTCTTCAAAAAGAGATTTTTATTAGTAGAAATAATAAATAATACTCTATTAAATGAATTAATTAATCGAGTGCAGAGCAGAGCAGCAGAGCAGAGAGGTGGCAGTAACAGTGACCTGGACGACGAGCGGCGGCACGGCGACGAAGCTGTGGGCGTCAACCCTGTACAGAAGCTTCCGCCACGACCTGTGCGGCCTAGCTCCGCCACCTGTCAGAAAGTCGGCGGCGTCAAGGCCCGGCAGGGAGCCCTCGGCGAAGAGCGCCCCCTCGGCATTGCACTCGACCGCCAGCTTCCCCTCCTCGTCGCCTTGCCGGAGCCGCCCGGCCAGAGGGTAGTACTCCACGAGAGCTTCGGCGAGCGCGGCCCGGAGCGCGGCGGCGGGGACGGCGGCGGCAGCCGGGAAGACGTAGAGGTACTTGATGCAGAAGCGGAGGAACGGCTGGTCGTCGAGGTTGGAGAGGTAGAGCGTTGTGCGCGGCGTGGGACGGCGTGGGGGGATGAGCACGGGGGAGGTCGGGTACTGCACCTCGCCGGGGATCTCCAGCCCCGTGTCCATGGCCATGGCCAATGGCTCTGTCTCAGTGTCGGTGATCTTTTCGGCCATGGCTGATGCCTCTGCTCGGGTTATATACCATGTATTGTGACCGTGCACTTTAATTTGTTCCAGTTTTATTGGCTTGTAGATATGGAAGTAATTAAGGGTGTATTGATTTTCTTCCTTATATGTGTGGTACATATTGTAAAATCTTTGCTTTGCTATTCATGGTAGCACCTTTTCCTGTATCTCTCCTTTATTTCAGGGTATCTGAACAACCCACCTCACCTCGTCCACCTTGTACTCCAATGGATCGCAAAATCCAAACAATTAATATGGGATAGGTATGTGTGTTCCACCTGACAATCTCCAAGAGAATTTATTAGCACTAGTTGGCATGTACGTGTAACGCACGTCTTCATAATTACAGGTACAATTTACAAATACTCACAATATGGTACTATCATGAAGGTGAAAAAAGATCAACTTCTGATTAAAAAATGTTAATACGATCCATATTTTGCACCCCAAAGTCGGTCGACCCATATAACCTTAGCCTGTCCTTACGTAAAATCCCGAGGCCTAAAGCATGGCTGATAGCGCGTGAAATTTGCTCTGCCAACATTAAAATATATGTTAGTTACACAGTAGAACAAATGAACAAACATTGGACAAAACCAAATCTACAGACTGAGCCTTCTCATGCATGTGACAAATGACGAAAATACAACCTAGATATGTTTTTTCTTTGCGAATCCAACTGAGCTATGCTACTATGTGAAAATACAACCTAGCTAGCAATTAGATCAATTCCCCTATATATAAAAGTACAACAGATTCACCCCTCATTCTGCTGGCCACGTCGCCCGAAAATTCTGGCCGTCCGATCGACCGCACGGACGGCCCAGATCGCGCCAAGAAACGTGCTGCTACAGTATTACTGTAGCAGAGCAATTTCTTCCAATCACGCGGCGACACGTCGCCCCGCACGATATTTGGCGCAGTGATTTTGCAAAAAAAACGCCCATAAAGGACTGCTTTGCAATTTACGAAAACTCCAGGGGCTTTTGAGCAAAAACATCCACATACTTCTTCTTCCTCTTTTCTTCCTCGCGCGCCGGAGCTCCCCGCCGCCGCCGACGCACGCCGCCGTCTCTACGCGGCTCCCCAGCCAAATCGCCGCCTACCAGCAGCTCCGTCGTCTCTTTCTCTCCATCCTCGACCATTTTCGCTTGCCGAAACGCCGCCCATGGCCCGGATTCGCCGTCGCCGTGCTCGGCATCCTCCGCCGCAAAATCGCTCGCCGTCGGCGGCTCCGGCGACCATTTGGTACGCCGCGCCGCCCCTTCGGCTCCTCTCCACGTACTGGCGCAGATGCGCACGCTCCCAGTCCCACGTGCGCGCAGCGCGAGCTCGCGGCAGCGCCGCCGTGTTCGCCGGCGCGTGACGTCGTGACGTCAGCGCTGACGTCGCGCCCGTCCCCACCTGTCGGATTTTTTTATAAATAATATCCAGAATAAAGAAAATCCTGCCATGCGGACCCACCTGCCAGAAATTTCTTAATTTCTTAATTACAGAAAAATGTTAAAAAATTCAAAAAAACATATCTTTTATTCTACAATTCCAAAAATACACACAATATATCAAAATTTTCTAAATTTAACAAATTTTGAAACTACCCGCACCAAAGTTGAACCAAAAAAAATTATACAACATAATGCAAATAAAATTTCATAACTAAAAAAAACTAAACTTCAAACAATCCATTTTTTTACTCAAAAAATACAAACAATATATAAAAATTCAAAAAAAATCAAAAAATTCATATCTTTCAAACTACAATTCGAAGAAACAACTACACAATAAAAATGCTAAAATCCAAAAAAAATATATCTTCCAAACTACAAATCAAAATAATACAAACAAAACATTAAAATTTTCTAAATTTATCAAATTTTCAAACTTCCCACACTTATCGAAATTTCCCGAATTTCGATTACACAATAAATACTAAAATTAAAAAAAAACACATCTTTTCATTCTACACTCCAAAATAACAATTATAAAAAAATGTTACAATCCAACAAATTTATATCTATTGTAAAATATCAATTATAACAAAATAATTGTTCAAACTCAAAAAAATGCATACTTTCATATCTTGCATCCTACAATTCACAGAAACAATTACAAAAAATGGTAAAATTCAAAAAAATCATATCTTCCAATATACAATTCAAAGTACCGATTATACAACAAAAAATGCTAAAATTCAAGAAATTTATATCTACCAATCTACAAATCAACAAAACATTACATTTTTTTCTAAATTTAACAAACTTCCAAACTTTCCACACTTATCAAGATTTCCCAAATTTCAATTACATGAAAATACTAAAATTCAAAAAATTCATGCGAATCTGCACACCATAAGATAATATAACGTAGAACGTTTAGTTTTTTGAAGATAAATGACATCATATTATATAGAGAATATACACAGCATAAGATAAATGACATTATATAGAGAATATGCACATGAATAACCATACTATATTTTCTCTGATTATGCTGATAAATAAGAAAATTATAGCAAAATAAAACTATATTTGACCATTTCAATTTACCTAAATATTCTCTTTTGAACTCAAATAAAATCCACACAAAAAAACATCAGTAAATGAATTAATAGTATCAGTAAATAAATTTCAACAATTCGAATTACAACGGGTGTGGTTAAAATCTAGACAAAATCCAACTTCACTTCCTCTAATTTCATGCATTTAAATTTGTTAAATTTCCAGCAAATGGATGTATCTCTAAAAATTTCCATCCAGAAAAAATTGGAAAAAAACAACAAAATGCTAAGACAAAATAAATACTAATTATTTATGTAAAAAACAAATATGTTTCAATATTTCAAGTTGGTGAATATTTGAAAAAAAATCGTAATGCAATCCCTCCTTAAAACAATTTGTACAACATGAAAATATTTCTATAAATACCCTCACAAAAAATAAGTGCTGATCATTCGTGCCATACAACTAAATAAATAAATATACATATTTCAAAACCTTAAATATCTTCATACTCTACTCATTTTACAAACAAAAAATGACTAGAATCTGAAAAACACCCCAACTTGAACAATTTCCGACAACTCTTTCCAAATTTAGAACTATTTCACAAAATAAAAACAATTCAGTAAACTCTTATTTAACATTATTACATATATGTTATAACATCCCATACAACCACACAGGCGTGGCGTGTCGCCACGCTAGGTTGTCTAGTCTACATGAGCCAGCTAGTAGTGCTAGTCTGCATCTGTAAGCAGGCAGTGCACCAACTCAATATTGACTGGTCAATCCGTACGCGAACATGAAAATCAACTAGCAGGCACTGTATCAACTCAATATTGACTGGTCAAAATTAGCACTACTATCGCAAATTCCCGATTCCCGAATCAGAAACAAGATTGATAGAGGCATGGAGTCTTCCATCGTTGCTCAGCACTATTATATACCGGCTTAGTGATAAGCAACATCAGGCAGTGAGCAGAATAAAGATTTCAGCACAGATTTGATAAGTCTTAGACATGACTAATTGGCATCTGACGACATGATTTTAAAAGAATGAGATAAATGTATGCACATCAGCTAACTATCAAGATCAGAGAAACTCAATCCATCTGACGATATGAACTGATTTTCACAGGGTAGAAGAGCATACTGAACAGACAATGACAGGTTTAACATGTTGAAATATTGGTTTCAGAAATTTATATCTGCTAGTGGTTTATCTTCATCAAAGATCATCTGACATGACGCCTATTCATTCATGAGGGGCACATAATAGAGATATGTCTACAAGAGGGACAAATAATAAACTATTTCTTCATAACTTGGTACACATTTCAGGTAAAGGTGAACATGTTTCAGAACATTCCATGTCTGAAGATGAGAAAGTTCAGAGGGGACAAACAGTATTAACCATGGTTTAATCAGCCAGCGATCAAACCTGCGGCATATATCTATCTGTAATAATTTATTCCATGTTTGATCTAAAAATTCTCCTGCGCGGCGGCGGCGGTGGTGAGTGCCCAGCAGGGAGACGTCGACGAACTACGGCGACAGCGCCGTTGCTAGTGGTGGGTAGTTGCGACGTGGTAGGTATGCCGGGGAGCTGGCGACGGGAGAGGCCCATCTGGGAGCAGCGCTAGAGTGCCTACCGGCGTCGGCGCGGCGAGAAGAGGGCGCTGCCACCCGCGGTGACGCGGCTAGCTGAGGTGCGCAGCCTCCCGGTGGCGACGCGTCGAGCACATGGACGCACGGGAAGGCCGACCCGACTGCCGGAGGCGCGCGGGAAGGCCGGGCCGGCGGTCGCCAGCGCGTGGGAAGGCTGGGCCTGCGGTCACCGGCGCGCGGGAAGGTTGGGCCAGCGGTCAGCGGCGAGCGGCGGCCGGAGGTGGTTCGGGTCTGGGCCGTGCGGGAGGTCCAGGATAATCGTCGCCGTGGGGAAACAAAAGAAACACGGAAAAAACATTTCGCGGTGCTCTGTTGAGGTGCTCAACATTGTTGGAACAATCTGATCCGTTGATAAGATAATCAACGAGTACAATTTAATGTATCCGTAACATGTTTGCTCTTTTAATAGTAGTATAGATGTAGATCAAAAGACATTACATGTAGGGTTACCCTAGGCGTCCGCCGGCTGATATCGGTGAGTCGACATACCTGACTTTACATTGCCAGCAGAAAACAATCACTGCAACAGATATATGTTTGTAACATCATGACAACATTTTCTACTGATATCTTAAAAATAAGGATGCAGAAAGGATCCAACAGTATAGACCTATATGTCTGCTTAATGTTAGCTTCAAAATTTTCACTAAGACGGCTACCATTAAACTAAATTTGATGGTTGACCATGTGCTTCATCCTACGTAAAGTGTATCCTAGATAGAGTAGTCATGTTCCACGAAACGGTCCATGAACTACACCGAAAAAAGCTTAATGGGTCATATTCAAAATAGATTTTGAGAAGGCATATGGCAAAATTAAATGGACTTTCGTCCAACAAAATTTGAGAATGAAAGGATTCTCGGAAAAATGGTGTGCAATGATCAATAATTTTGTAACGGGGTAGTGTGGCTATTAAAGTCAATGACGACATTGGCCACTACTTTCAAACAAAAATGGATTACGGTGAGGTGACCTACTATCGTCCATACTATTTAATATAGTGGCAGATATGTTAGCGGTCATGATTGAGCGCGCCAAACTCGATGCCAAATTGAAGGTGTGTCCCCTCACGTTGTTGATGGTGCACCATCAATCCTTCAATATGCGGAAAATATAATTATTTTTATGAAGCACGACCTTGACAAAGCTAAGAACCTGAAGTTAATATTATCAGCGTTCGAATAACTGTCAGAGATCAAAATTAACTTCCACAAAAGTGAATTATTTTGTTTTGAGGAGGCACATGATGCAGTTGCTCAATATGTTGAATTGTTCGGTTGCGAGTTAGCCTAGTTTCCTATTAGGTATTACCGATTCATTACCGAAACCTTACAAATGTGAATGGAAACATGTCGAGGAACTTCTGCAAAATAGACTACGTATCTGGAAAGTAAAACTTCTATCCCTAGGTGGACGATTGGTTCTCATTATTTCAGTACTAAGTAATATGGTACTGTATATGACATCATTCTTCGAGTTGCCAAAAAGTCTTGCAAAACTTGGATTATTTCCGATCAAGAATTATTTGGCAAGGGGATAGTGACAGAAAGAAATACCGATTGGGTAGATGGGGTGTGGTTTTGTCGACCCAAAGAACAAGGATTGGGGATTCATGACCTTCAGGTTAAGAACACATCTCTACTTGGGAAATGGCTTTTTAAGCTTCTCACAGAAGATGGGGTTTGGCTCACTCTTCTAAAAAGGAAATAGGTAGGCTCAAACACCATGTCATGGGTTTTTAGGAAACCGAGTGAATCCTACTTTTTGGACTGGTCTGATGGCTACAAAGAAACACTTCTTTCGCTTTGGATCATTTAACATCAAGGATGGCTCGGAAATTAGGTTCTGGGAGGATAATGGTTGGGAAGTACCACTCTCCGAGAAAAATATCCGACTCTATATAATATTGTACGTCACAAGAGCGATACGATAGCTTCAGTGTTGGAGACATCTCCACCAAATGTGACGTCCAGGCGGGATTTAATCGATCCTAGCTTGTGGCATGAATGCCCTTATTGGGCGATTGGGAATGGTCCAACAATCGCAAGGGTTGTTGAATTTCACAGGAATTTCCATGAGAATGGAAAATTCTCTGTGAATTCCATGTATAGAGCATTGGTTCAACCCCATGTGCCAGTCGACGATAATAAGAAAATTTGGAAAATGAAGATACCTCTAAATTTAAAAAACAAAATCGCGCGGTATCTTCGCAAAGGCGTGATCCTCACGAAGGAAAATCTTATTAAGCGTAACTGGAATGGAAGTACAAAGTGTTTTTTCTATGACAACAATGAATCAGTTACACACTTATTTTTTCCAATGCAAGTTCGCATGTTCTATGGTGAGCCATCCAAGCTGCGTCTAACTTGTTTTGATCGACTTAGTTCCCCTTCTTTTTCCGGTGCACTCCCTTTGTATCTCTAAAGCCACGGAGTATAGATAATATTTTACTAGTTGTGTGGTATTGATCACAAGTTTAGAGTTCTTAGAGTGGGAGCGCTTGCCATAATATGGTCTCTCTCGCTATGTCAAAATGACAACATTTTTAATGATAAAAATTTCTCTCTTACGTAGGTCGTCTACCAGTTTACGCACATGTTTTGTTCTTGGTCGTCTCTGCAACGATTGGAGTTTCGCGACCTTTTATGGAGGTGTTGATGGCCCTTCACGTAGTTCCCCCACAATGGCGCCAGAAAACAGTTGCTAGCCCCTTCGCGTGGTACCTGCTGAAAAGCAAATGGTTAGGTTGAGACTCCAAGTGCAGAGTGTATGTAGTAGTGGAAGACAGTTTTCCCCATGAGGGGTGACTCGAGGGTTTAATATCGAACTCTCGGGGAACCAGTATTTCAGGTGTTATCTCCTTATCCTTCTCTTGAGAATCTGCAACAAAATAAATTGTTTTGTGCCCTCAACCTCACCAAGTGGTTGTCAAGCACAAGGTGTGAGAATGATAATAAAATAATATGCAATGCAAACAATAAGTAAATATGCAATGATGGTAAATAAATATGCAAGGATGGTGGTAGTAATGATAAATGATATTTTTGGGTTTTTTATGATGAATGCAAGATGGAAAAGTGTTTTTGTATTTTCAGATTTAATAATGGCAGCAAACAAAAGTGATGATAAAAGTGTTGGAAAGGTGTTTCTTATGATTAAAAATGGACCGGGGTTCATGGTTTCACAAATGCACTCTCTCTTGATAACGTGGTAGACAATGGAACACTAAAATTAACATGAAAGATGGCAATACATGGTTTGACAAGTTATTAATAATATGGGCATCACGTCCTAACATAGAGATCTCAAGTATAAGTTGTTCTCTCTCTTATGCTCCACCAAGATGCGAACTAAATCATAACACCTTAGTAATTAAGATAAATCAGAGCATAGCAATAAGTTCAATGACATGAAGTTAAAATAAGAACATGCTAGATCTAGTCATGGAGATAGTGGCCAAGGTCACATCCACTCTCCGTAGCATGGTATTTTTGTTTACCCCTAGTGAGGCAACAAAATAAGGTAGAAAACCCAAGTGGATCGCAGAACTATCTGTCACGCTCACTGCACTAGCCACCCCCGTTACTCCAACTAATGCACACGTTCCCCTCACATGCTCTCATAAACATGCTTGATCATGACAAGTAAATAAGAACGGGTACATAATATGCATCTACTTTCATAACTAAAACAAAACCATTGCAATCTCAAACATGTATTAAATCATAATAAAGATCCACCACAAAGGAATTACATAGATGACCATAATCATATTCAGCAGCTCATACGGTACTAATTAGTGAAGCTCATAGAGAGGAGAGATAATAAGTTACTTCCACAAACCCATAGTCCAGGGTGGACTACTCCCTCTTCATCATGGTGTCGGTGGAAATGTTGTTGGAGGGGAAGGAGACCACACCGGCAGCGCCCCGCTGAAGTTTTCCCTCTTCAATCTTCAGCTCCAGATCTCTGTTCGTGGTTTCTGTGTTTCTGCGGCGCTCTCTTTCGCGAAAGCCCTGGGGGGGGGTCTATATATAGTCGTTTTAGGTCAAGACAAAGCTTCGGGAAGAAAGATCGACGCAGCGGAGGCCCGAGGGCCAGGATGGGGGACCCCACATGCTCAGGGAATCTGGCCGCGTGGGCCCACCCCTTTTGGCCTTTGGTCTCCGTTTCTTCGATTCCTTTGCACCTACGTTTCGTTCCTTCCAAAAAAATGATCCCCGTAAAGTTTCAGTCATTTGGACGTCGTTTGGGTCCCTGAAACATCAAAATATAGAAAAAGGGTTTTCTGACAGCGCAGGGTTAATTCCAGAAAAATGGGGAAGTTGTTAATTATCCCCAGAACTTAATATAAATCATGAATATTACCCTTATATGATGCAAATAACATGGAATAACATGTAATAAAATGTAAAGTTCATGTATGCATTTTACATGCATCAGGTGTCTGCATGGTTGGAGGCTATGGTGAGGATATTTATATCCCACATGGTGGTAGCGTGATCTTCGGATTGGCCCTCTAGTTTCATAGGCGTTCTATGAGATTACCTTTGTATAATGTATTTTTTGTTTCTTTTTGAATTTTATTTTATGGCTGTGGCATCCTAATCATGCAGAGGCCGTGTGTATGTAGAGGCCGGTACGGTGTAATGCACTTTGTATCCACTAACTTTGAGTAATAAAATACCTATTATAAAAAAATCTAAAAAATAATCAAAAAAGTTCAATGTGTCAAACATACCCATGGGGCAAAAAAATATAAGTTTATGCAACAAATCCTCATTGGTCACAAAATGGTTGAGAAAAAATATCGCACATATGCAGCATGGAAGTCAATGAATGCAGCACCGCAAAACAAGTTGTGGCATGAATAAAAAAATGTTGCAGACACCCATAATCACCACGTGTGCGTGTGTTTGCAGAAAAACACACATATGATTGCAGCATGTAAAAATAACATATGCAACATTGAAAATAGCAAAATCACTAACAATTGATTTGGAGCGTCGATCTCATCGATGTGTCGTCAACACTTAATTGGGAACTATATAGAACTGTTCATCTGCAACCTGGATGTCTCGTTCGATCTCTATGGCATGATCAAGCTGACATGGACATTACCCAAGGCAGGTAATTAATGGACAACTCAAAGAATTAAGAATTGAGGAGAGAACTATATCCTTAGAGAGGTGCTCGTGGGGAAGGGAGCTCTGGATCCAAGGAGAAGGATCCATGGGGAGGTTCCCATGAGCAAGGGGACCAATGGGTCAGAAGAGAAAGATCCTTGTGATGGCTCGTTTGGAAGGGACCTCTACATCAGAGGAGAAGGATCCTTGTGT